>BMAV01026711.1:103383-154849 GCA_019973955.1 Trichonephila inaurata madagascariensis | reverse complement strand
ATCCTCTTAATTTGGATACACTCTACTTGAATATTATTCTCCAGTTTTTCTCTTATATTCTTTGATACGACCTTTTATAGAATTTACATATAAATATGTGCTTAAGAAGTATGTTTATCAAATTATTGAAATAAAGTGCACTTGTTAGCGTAATAAATAAACAAGAATTACTTTGATTAATAAGAAAGCAATTCACAAAAATTAATAGCATTACAATATTCACAGAATCTAACTATGATATTTAAAGAAGTTTTTCCTTTTCCCACGCTATCTAATTGTTATTGATTTGCCGTCATGTTGTCCTACTTCCCAATTCCCAATTGTAAATTGTCCATCAGTGTTAGAACTTTCCTTTTTAAGTAAATGTAATGTGTATTTTGTTTTTACGCTTTTTTCCTGGAAAAAAGCATTTTATGATTTAAAAGTTTTATTTTAATATTTCAAAAATATTCTTATAAAATATTCCTTAATTTTACAATGAATTTTCACTTTCTTTAAATTTTTCGTTAAAATATCTGAATATTTGCAATTTTTTGAAAAAAAAATTACTTAAGCCTATTGTAAATTTTTAGTCGTTTCCTTCGCATTAAAATAATTGAATATATCCGACTATTTTATTGAAAGAACTGCGAGAGTTAAGTATTCTTTTTATTAGAATGTGCCCTCACCCATATATATATCCCCCTTATCAATGTACACGATATGGCATTCATCACAGTATATGAGTAGAATTTCGTGCATTTAATTATTGAACATAGTTTTAATCATCTTGAAATTAAATTAAAAATTTATTCAAGAGAAATGAATTTTTTAATAAAACACTGAATATATTACAGAAAAGTCCTATTAAAGTATAGACAGGCTTATTGGAATATGTCTCATTTATTATGAAGTGTACATTTATAGACTTATATGAAGCTGCTATTTAACATTTATAAAACATATAAAACAATCAGAAGCAGTAGTAAGAATATCTTAGCTGGAAGTATATTTAAAGTACTTACTTCTTGCATTAACAAAAAAAAATCCCCACACTCAAAGGAAAACTTCAAAAAATTAATCATATAATTAAATGTTATTCTCATACATTTAAAATTGTATCACATTTAAGGTTTGTGTATCACAAATGAGTCAAAATCACATCATTCATTCTTCAAATGACTCCATTTATATTTTAAAGGCATACAGTTAAATACAAACAAAACAGAATTCCTGAGATTTTCATTTAATTTGATTTAAATATCCATAAAAAATGATTTCCAGTTACTTTTTCGCATGCGTAATTTCTTAATTAATTTTCACTCCGAGCTTCATTGAAAATTAAATGGAAACATCACGATATTTTTTTTCTTTAAAAAAACATACAGTATTTTGCATAGCTTTAGCAAAGTTTTTCATAAAATTGGTGAAGATTATTTTACATTACATCTATGTCTTACGAATTTCAAAATTTCCTACATAAATTGAGTTTACGGTAAAATGAAAAAAAATCAGACCTCTAGAGAAAGTCATCACATTTCTAAATTACATTTTTTACAGAAATTGTATTAAATATCATCCAAACCCAAATATTTTGCTTTCTCTCATTGAATTTAAACGCACTTAAAATCATTATTACACACTTCTTATTTTCAAAAATATATCTGCAACAGCATGAAAAAAAGATATTCTTTAATTACAGCAAGTCAAAATCTACTGATCATTTGTATTGTTAATTATTCATTTTAAAAAACATCTCTCTATTATAATATATATTGATACTATTATTTTAATTCGAAATATTTTTTGCATGGTCTCTGAGAAACTTCAATAACAGCAGTTTCATTCAATAATTCAATTTCAAACACCACTTTTTATTATTATTATTATTATTTTGACAAAAATATTTCAAAAGAGACTAGCAGTTGGAAGTTAATCATATTTTGATAGTTATCAAACATATATATATATATATATATATATATATATATAAATATTTATTACATACAAATAGTTTTAATCCGATGTATAATTAGACAGAACAGTAAGAAATATTAACCACACGAGTACAACAGCAAACTTTTGGCCTTAGGACCTAAGAATGCAGGTTTAATCAATTTTTTTGGACAGTCAGAATTTACCTGTAATTTGCTTACATTACTGGGATATAGGTAAATGAGAAAATTCTATAAATATATAATTTGTGGAAAATAAATATGCATGGTCAAAATTTAATTATTATACATAAATTCTTAAAAATAAAAATTTAACTGTTTTCTTTTCTACCTTTTTTTTTAAAGATTCCACATTGAAAGTTCTAAGGAACATGCTAAAAATTTCAATAACTAAAGTTCCCTATGCATTTAACAAGATCCATATTTTTCTGGTTATTATTTTAAAATATAAATATATTTATAAATTATTCAAACTATATATTATACTGCTTTTGTTATATGAATACAGAGTATCACTAAAAAAATGTTTGAATATATGAAGAAATAGTGACTTTAAATTATCCCAAGAATAATACAAGTGCATAAACTTCATAAAATTCAGCATTTTAATATAAAAAATAGCAAACAAGATGCACCTAGGAGAAACAATAACAAATATTTTCTAAAATTCATGTGGCCTTACAATGACATTTCTACATTAGTATTTATATATGTTAAGCTGAATGGAGCTTAAAAATTTTCGATTTGCATTTAAATCAGATGTACTTTGTTTCAAAGAACGGTTGAAGGAAATGTTGAAAAAAACAACATGGATTAATTTCAGTTTTATACAATGTTTATCTCTCTAAAGAGCAAATAACAAATTAGGAATACTTAGTTGCAATTAAAACTAAAAAAAAAAATTAACGATGAAGTGAAAAATTCTAAATAAAAAGAACATATATTTAAATAAGTCTTTAAACTAAAAATATTTTTTCTCTTTATATAATGAAGAGACTATTGGTAACAAAATGAATTAAAATATTTAGCTTTTTTTATAATAAAAGAGGGTTATTTTAGCGGAACATTGAGTTGCCTTGTGCTTGGTTATCTTTGCATAAAAGATGATTGACAATACGTAGTCAAATAATAAAACATGCTTCGACAGTGAGTAATCTATCATGTGGTAAACGTATTATCAGTTTCGTGACAGCATAAGTTAAGCTTATAAAATAATCGCATGATTTTTTTCGGTTTTAATTTTCTTAAATTAAATTGGGTTTTTTGCAGCCTGAAAGCAAACTAACACTGGAGGACATTTAGTAGCTAGGAGAATAGTTAGTTAATAAATTATAATAATAGTTTTGGTGAGCCTATGTTCTAATAAATTTAAATCATTTTATTTGTTTTATTTTTATTAACGTCGTTCTTTAAAGCTTCATATGGGTTTTAGAAACATAACTTAATCATGTGTGTGATGAGGACAACTGCTGTGCAGGTACACCACTCTTCAAATTTCACCACCACTCAAATGAGAGAACTTTGAACATCGACAGATTTAACACGCATTAATCCTCTAAACCAGGGGTGTCAAGCAGGCGGCCCGCCAGTACGTAAGTTGCGTCCCACTGACTTTTTTTAAAAAAAAAAAATTAAATAGCAGGTTTTTAAAGTTTTTTTTTTCATTTTGAAATTTATTTGAGGGGAAATTTATGTATATATATATATAAATCTACAATGTATTTGCCTGTTACCTGTTCTTGTTTAAATTTAAATTCTTTTTGGTAGTAGAAATGTCCTTTGGATTAAGATTTATATTTTATCAAACTGTTACATTTGATTTTACTATAATAAATTAATTTTTTAATAAATTACGAATTGTATTATGCATATCCTTTACTATGGATGGTATACGATTCTCTGTGTATGCAACTTTCGTTTCACCCCCTTCTCTTCTGTTTGCCCAAAAAGCAAGAGGCAGTCAGAGATGTTTTTTAAAGTTTAAAAAAAGTATTCAGGACGGTTAAGATAAAGGGTAATGTATACTTAATCGTTTGCGAAGGAAAGCACAATCAAATTTCAACAATGAGTAACGAAAGATCAATTCAAAAGCATCACCACGATTTTTTAGAAAATTGCAAATTGTTATATTTTAAACATTATTTGATCATTGCATTATTATATTATATAAGCATTATTATATTATCTATGTCTGTATACACGAAAAATATAGAAAACTATAATAATAAATAATTCTTATTTAAATTTTTACTCCAATAAGTGCTGTTTTTTTCCAAATCTGATATAAAGATACATATTTTTATGTGCGGCCAGCAAGATTATAATATTTTTCCGAAGTGGCCAGCAAGGTCTTTTGGGTTGGACATCCCTGCTCTAAACAACATATTTGGGACTCGAAAGGAACTACGCCTACCATGATTTCGTTACAATGTCCATTCTGATACAGAGCATACCGAAATCACACACACACTTTCCAAATAATAATGGATTTCATTTAAATAATACATTCAGTTTCATGAAATGGTGAGAGAATAAGCATTGGTATCCGTTCGGAAAGCAATCAAAATTTTGCGTGTAAGGAAATTTATAATAATGTTTTAGTTCCTCACTTCAACTACTTGCAATAAAATGTAATTATGTTTGTTAATCGAAATAGTACCTATCAGACAATTACATAAAACTTTAAATTAGGTTTCCTTAATAACTTATAGTGCATTGGGTTGCATATGCTTTTGTGCAAAATTGACTCTCTAAATAAATTGGAAACTATTTGGTTGCAAAAGAAAGAAATTCACTTCAATCCTTATTGCTTAAAAGAGTACTTCAACCATCTAAATCAAGTAGATACAAATGTTAAGTTGATTAGTTATATATCTTAACACCTTTCGACTTTTGATTCGACATTTTAATTTTATTTTTGTACACAAGGTATTTCCAAAACTGTGGCTAATTATTCCTCGGTTTATTTTAAGTTATTATCCTCAATAGTAATCTTTAAGAATTTAGTACAGGTTTTAACCGTTTCTTTATACTTCATATCATAAGTACATTATATATAAATGGATATTCCTTTACTAATGCTACATTTAAAGCATCTTGTTTTATGTTTCATTAATTTCTGTTTAACTATAAATGTTTCTACACGGCTCCTATTTTGTAATGTAACATCATATAGCCATATTATATTTCACATTATTATTAATAAAAATATTTGCATTTCATTTATTAGTATTTGATTATTTTCCTTTTCCTTTTTTGTGACACAAAATACACTCACTTTAAATAACAAGAAAAACATATTTTATATTTCTCAGTAGTTGCAATTCTCACTGCTTTTTTTTCTACCTTGGTAAAATGTATATCTGCAATTTAGTTTATGCATAACCTAGTGTACAAATTGGGATTTTTTAAATTTTCGTTGTAATTACTTTACACTAGTAATTTAGCACATTAAATGTAACAAAAGTACAGTTTAAAGTAAATAAAATTCGATTAATGCAGGTGATTTTTTTTCTAAGTATAATTTAATTTCATCTTACTTTCTGAATGAATAATGTTGGATTTTCAAAATAATTCAAAGAGAGAAATTTATATATATATTTTTATGGAAGATGTTTTTTCAAATATAATTACTTTCATCTTAGCAAAATCTGAGTTAAAGAGTTTAAAAAAAATTATAACAATAAAAAAATTAAGAAAATGTAATTATGATTTTAAAAAAAGAAAAGTTTTCTTTGACAGTGATAATGAATCAGAAGTATTAATTCGTGTATTTTATAAATATGATAACGTTATTTTGGATAATGTATTGGTTCTCAAGCTTTGAATAGTGGCGACTAAATTTTCAATTATGCAATTTTCAGCGCACTCCCCTCCATAATAACAATGCATTGAGTGCAATAATAATGTACTTTGATGCTAAAACTATAAAATGGGACCACAGTAATTAACCGCACAATTTATCAAAAAAAAATATTAAATTATGAATGTTTCTTTGTTTGTTGTATTAATGATGTTTAAGGGAATTATCTTTAAGTTATAGGATAAATATTATGTTATTTTTCATTTTGAAATTTTGATTAAAAAATTGCAAAATAATTATTAATTAAAGGATGTACCATTGTTATCATGTACCATTGTTATCATGTACCAAAAATAGGATACAGATAGGAGAAATCTCTCTCTAGGAAGAAATCTTCATAGATTTCACAACAAGTGTCAAAATAAAAAGGTAATTTAATAATAAATCACTCTTTAAATTTTTTGGCAGTGGTGTATGATGAATTTTCTGCATTGAAATAAAAGCATTTCCTTCTCTAGTAATTATTAAACTTATTCATATTTTAGTACTGATAAGTTAATTAACAAATACATTGTGCAGGTCTGATTCATGTTTAAGTATATTAAATCAGAGTAAACGCGTATTTTATTTTTATTATTCCAGAATGTATTCTTTTTTGCTTCCTTTCAGTAATTTAATATTTTTTAAACAACAATTTATTTTAGACTTTTCGATATACTAGCGCCCACCTCATAGGATTATCACGCCCTCCAAGGGAGGTGCCCCACAATTTGAGAACCGCTAGGATAAGTATAAGACTAGAAAAAAAATATCAAATTATCTAAAAATAATGAACAATATTTTCATAAAGTTTAGTACATTTTGGCTTTTGAGCAATAATTTCTTATTATACAATTCATTTTGCAGGTGTACTGGTTTTCGTATACATTTAAAGAAAAATGTTAGTTAAGTCAATAAACAATTAAAAAATTATGGTCTTAAATTATTTACTTTCTAAAAATTTTCTTCTTTCTGTCATTGCTTCTATCAGATATTGGGTTTGATTTCTTGTGTTACTGAATACCGGCCATGCAAAAATTTTAGAAACCAAAATCAACACATTTCCGTACAATGATAAGAGGAATTACAACTTTGGTGTCCTCCTCAGTACTGGACCTTGGTTCAAACTTACTAGTTCCTTTATTAGCAAATATTGTGTTAATTCGAATTGCGAAGTAAATAATTAATCCAGTTATCTATCCCGTTAAAATATTTTAAATTTTAAAAAATGTGAGTCATTAAGATAGGAAATTATCAATACACACACAAACAAAATAATAACATATTATAAAACAAATTAAACAACATTAAATTTCTTTTTTCCAACAACACATTTTACACTTCATTCTATATTCCAATAGATATAAGGCACTCGATATATATTTAATTTTAAGAGAAACCTCCCTTCCCAATATATTTTGTTCTTACAATTTTAAATTCAATTCATCAAGAGTAACTTTGTCTACATGCTTTTAACAGTAAATAATAAATAAAACATCCTCAAAAATCAAAACGCCTTCATTACAGAGAGTTTCAGAATTCAATCAACCGATACAAAAGAACAAATGTTGCATACTGAACCGCCCTTATTCTAATAAAATGCAATTGCCTGGGATGTCAACTTTCCAAAAGAGAGGACAATAGATTGAGTAAGGGCAACTATCTCACAATGGAACAATTTATTTCTCTGTACTCCCTTTTAGTTAGTCAGCTCCCTTGTCAGCTAACTGTTTGTGTGACTGTTTCGAGGCACATAATTAGCAAGGTTGAAGTGTCTTCTAGTAACGTCCACGTTTCCACGTTGTTTCGGCAAATGCAAATTGAACCTCAAGAGGTTGATTGCTACAAATGCGTTATTTGGTCACGGTAATCGGGCGAAATCAGCTCTCATCGGAACGATGTTTGTTTTTAGAATGACAATAGGAAACTGCGTGTACTTTAATGGGGCTTTTGGAAGACTTTGTAATGAAATGTTTACAATTTGGACAATGATGTCCGTTCTGCTTTGTAGTCGATGAATGCACCCAATTTGGAGTTTCAGAGAGGCAATGACCGATAGAGTACTCCGTTTTTGTGATTGAGTATACATCCTCTTTAGCTAAAAGTTTATATATTATATCTTAATTCTATGTAACTAACTAATGATTTTAATATTATAACTGCTTTGTTACATAACTGCAACATTTGCACAACATAAAAATCATTCATTAAAGAACCAGTGCTATATCACTATTATATATTAAAAAAATGTAGAATTGAGATTACTAAGAGGAGACAGTCTAATCCTATGATTAAACTAAAGCATTTTGTGGTATGAACCATTTAATCAAGTCTGAAAGTGAGATTTTTTTGCCTAACTGATTATAAACATATCTCAATTTAAATATCGATTTCGTTTTTCTTCAAATATATCTTGTACAGAAAAATCATCCAAAATTATTCTTATTTTACAAAAATTATTTTTCATTAGCCAAAGAAATATGTAACAGAAAATTACTTCGATAATCTTAGTATTTTGATGGATTATACATTTGCTACCATCAACACAAATACAAATGTTTTTAATGTCAAAGTTTTTAGTTTCAATAACTATAAATTACATTTAATTACATGCAAAACCTTTGAGATGAAATTATGGAATTAAACTCTATAAAATGTGTAGATCTTACACTCTCGATACCACGACAGTGTTTAGTAAAAAACAACAATTTATATGATATGTATTTATTGAGTGCCTTAAAAGAGGATTTCAATTACTACAAATATTTGATATCAAAAGAAGAATTTATTGAGGAAAATTGCATAATATAGAGATATCTATAAAAAACAATGGATGTAATACAAATTAAAAAATGATTTTCAAAACTGTTTTAATATCCACAAAGTCCTACTTTAGTACCAAAAAAGATATATTGCAGTTACATTACAGTTTGTTACAAAATTAAATTATTATTCTTATAAAAACCTTTAAAATTGAGCTTTGCTTTAAAAATGCATGCTCTTTCAAAGACAATTTCTTATGCATTTTTTTTTACCGTTTCCTTTTTATCTCCTTTCACCCATGCTTGATTTTATCCTTATTTCTGTAAAAGTATCAAAATATGTGGAATTCGAAGATAATTAAATAATATTGTGTATTACAATATTTTAGAGAAATGTCATACTATAGTCGAATGCCAGTGATTTTTGATTAACTCAAATACTTTTTCATCTTAAGAAAATAAAAACTTTAAAAGATGTAAAAAACTATTTTTGCTTCCCTTTGGTGTTGTAATTATATTTTTCTACCTGTTGCTTATAAAAACTAAAAGCAATATTAAATTTAATTAGACTATGATTAAAGTAAAACGCTTACGTTTAACTTGCATTATACTTAGATACGGCACTTTTTGAAATAATTTATAGATTAAAAAAGGTGTCCATTTATAAAAATACTACAAATACTTCAATGTTAATATTGGAACAAAATTTGTCTCTTTAATCAGTATTAATATTCGTTATGTGTTAAATCGTAATGCAAATATTATTATTTAAGTAGTATAATTTATTATACTACTTATATAATTTATTTACTATACTATTATTATATTAGAGCTGACTATTTTGCGCTGTCGCATTTATACATGGAGTAAACTTATTAAAGCCATAATAACATCCGTTAATTTTGAACCTTCATGTATAAGAACGTGGGAAAAAATACTTAAATCTTGTGAAGTAATATTGCAAAGTGTCATGCGCCTGTATTGCGAGCAAATGTATTTTGATGAAATCTGTATAATGATTAAAATAAATTAGTTCTGCGCACATCTGCGGAAATAAGTATGTAAGTTAAACAGAGTGCACTTTTTCTGATATTATTATGTGTTTCTCCTTTTGTATTCAATTTATGTTCACATTACAAACTCTTTTGTATATAATCTAATTGCGAATTACTATTTTCAATTATTATCAACACGTAGTTTCCCTTGATAATTGTATTACCATCTGTCCTCTAACTAATTGCAATTATTCCTAAGAAAACATTGTTTATCAAGAAACACTTTTCCTGATAAACATTATAAAAAAAATGTAATATCAAACATATAACAAAATGTATTTGATTTTCGTTTAATTACGATTAATACAAACTCTAACGTAAACAATGCATTCTATATTTTTATTTTTCTCATTAGTTATTATGAAAAGACTGATATTTATTCTTGAAGTCTGAGATGATTAAACATTTTATGTTCTGAGGAGAAAATTCATTGAAACAGTCTGCTTCTAATATAAAAATATTGAGAAATATATATAAGCTGAAATTATATATATGTCTACATATATTCAAAACAAATATTAATTTATAATCCATTTATATCGAAAAATCCATAAATTCTGTTAAAAGTACTTATAATTCTTGTAATGAATGCCGTTATTGATAAACGAATATTTAAACAAAAATAAAACCGTAGCGATATAATTACGATAATACATTATTTCCTGGTAAATCACAATTATGTATCATGCTACCGTATGACATTTAGAAGCAATAAAAACACTGGTGATGAATTGCAGTCTTTGTTACATGAAGAGCTTTATTTCTACCTTATCTTGTCAAACAAGGAGGGAGTAATCAATAGTTGGTTGTAGTAAAGAAAGATTAGTATCGAAAAAATAGGTTTCCTTAGAATATTGTCTCAATAACAAGAAAAAAGAATAGAATACGTAGAGATATGGTTATTTTCATCAACATGCTAAAAATGTAACTTATTATTTTGATGTTATTAAGAGTCTGATTTCATCCATTTTTAAAAATTTCAGAAAAAAAAAAAAAACACCGTAAAATTTACATTGTTATATTTTGAGAAGTAACATGAAGTTAGCATGAAGAAACGAATTAATTAAATCATTTTAAAGAAATTTTATAAAGCTAACGTCATATAAATTTAAATGGGTTATTAACTTCTAAATTGTATAAAACTTTAAAAATTATTTCATAAATGTGCACGCACACACACACATATATAAAAGTGTGTACCTTTATGAAGTGATCTTTATAAATACATTCATTCAGTATGCCCTTTTTTTATTAACCTTTTAACTGTCATACCCGAGATAATCTCGGACACAGCACTGGTGTTCGAAAATGTTTCGCTCAAGTATTACTCGGGGTAATTTTTTTAGTGCATCGTATTGTTTTACCCTAATATATATAGGGAGACGCTTATTTCGGCTTCATCTCTTTGTCAAACCCGACTGATTCTCGGGAAAGTTAATGTGCACTCAATTCAATAGATGGCAGCACTTTACTGAAGACTTCAAAGATTAGAGGTTCTTTGGTTCAAAAAAATTTGACAATTCGTGTACCCAAATCATCAAAATAACTTGACAGTTAAAGGGTTAATAATGGATTTAGAACCTCATCTTCAATATTCCACGTGCTTTCACTCAGTATTTTAAATTCAAGGAGACGGGGGTTGATTAGCTAAGGGACTGGTTAAACATATTTTAAGCAGAAATAATAACTAGAGTCTTAAAATTATATATATATATATATATATACATATATATATACGGGATATCATTATGAAAAATAAAAAAACAGCGTTAAATCGCCCAAAAGTAAGTCAATCTCAATGAAATTTGAATACGGCAGCAAGCAAAGGAATCTGAACGATATTATATTATACAAAATAGTGGCAATTAAATCGGAAAATGTCATTTGCGAGGAGAAAAACAATATATGTCTCAGAGTAAGGCGGCAATTGTCACTCATGTCTGATATTAACAATCTGGTATAGCAAAATTGTAACAATGACGTGCAAGCATTTTTTGACGAAAGAACTACGATGGTGAGCTCCTGGGAGACGAATGGTTGGACAGATACAAGTGGTAAGTTGGATAAATCAGTGGGCACGTCAAAATGTATGCATAAACAATGAAGTGATGTTATATTTACGGATGACTCCAGGTTTACCCTCCAAAGCAATTGTAGGAGTATTTTTGTTTGGAGAAAACCTGGAACTCGTTTTCCTTGTCAGTTAAGAAATAATTTGGGAGCCCTATGATAGTGGCTGTCATTAAACTAGAACATGACTTTAATTTTAATTTAATCAAATGGAAACCAGATTTTACCTATTTATAACAGATTTACTTACGAAGCTTAATTATGTTAATTTACAGTTACAGGTTTCATCATAAGTTTTATTAAAACAAGGACCATTATTGCCAGAGTTAAATTAAAAGAGTATAACATTGGACGTTCTTTATTTTCCCAGTTTCTCAATTGGACACAGATAATCTGAAAGGTAAATGACGTTTTAACCTACGTTCAACATTCAAATGCCCTTGATTCAGATGTTGAAACTAGATTTCAGAATGCTTTGACCTAAGGTAATTACCGAAGTAGGCAATGAATTCATATGGTCACATTAAAAAAAAAAAGAAACTGATTCCGTGTTACAAGAGGGGCTAATCGGAATAGACAGTAATGGAGGTCTTAAAAGAAAGTTTCGAAACGGATGTTAACAATTATGGGTTTAATAATACGCACCTGCTATTTATCCCGAATGATGGAGTATTGTGGAAAGTTTTTCACTAATTATTTTAGTGAGAAGGAATTTATGTGTGGTTTCCAATCTCCAAAATAAAAAAAAAAGATAAAAAGAAAGAAAAAGACTGGACACTACTAACCAAAGAGAATTTTAGGTCAAACCTGAGAAAATTGATGCCAAATGCTAAAAATTTGTTACTGAAGCACCAGATTCAACCATTCTATAATAAATATTTTTTTATTTACCAGTGATTTTAATTAAATTTTAATTTAACTAACCTGCGTTTTTTTCAAAAGTTTTAAACACTATATTTCACTGAAAAGTAAGTAGCTCTGTACCAGCTGTCAAAAGGGCATTTCATTGAAAATTTTTCAAAAAATCAATGTTAGGTAAGCGGGGATCTGCCCAGTACCTAAAAAGAGGGAAAATGGTCTTAGACAGGGGTACTCAACCATTTTTTCTTCTGGGCCGCATATATATGTTAGCTATTTCGTGCGGGCCACAGCATGAGGTTAAACAGGAGGGTGGGGATGCTTTAAGACCAAGATAACATTGAAAATTTAAAATGTGGAAAATTGATCAAAATATTTTTTAACTCCTGTTTTGCTTTTTTAAAAAAAATTTTTTGTTTATTTTTGTCACTAACACTAAATTATAAGAATTTAAGAAATGCTCCATCACAATTTTTGCATCAGTAAACGGTTTCATATGATAGCCAATAATATAAGAAACTGCATAGGATGTCTTTGTTACTGCTGTGTTATTATCATTGATAAAACACTTTGTTACTGTTGCAAAGAATATTCAATAAAGCCTATTTATACATCTCTTGAAAAAGATTTTGGATGAAAAGTATCATTAAATGTGATTCCTGTTTACTGGTATTTTTAAATACAGCACTTCCTTACAAATCGAACAAGTACTGATCTCTACAAAACATTCAACCTCGAAATCGTTCGAATATTTTTCGCTTGCAAGGTATGAAGATTGTTAAAAATTAATCCCCCCCATGAAATTGTAGCTACTCTACTTTTGTCTGTTATCACTAACCGTAACCGTTAGAAATAGCAAATAGAAAAAGAATACCAATTCGCAGTTGTACATCGACAGCAAGAAAGCAAAATTGATATATTTGATTTCTTGTGTCAAAGAATTTTCCACTAAATTTTTAATACATTGTTCTTAAATAAGTGAATTTCTTAGAGCAATGGGTCATGACCGGGCCACTTAAAGAAGCCCGTTGGGCCGCAGGTTGAGTATCGCTGGTCTAAGCGATAAAAGGTTTGGGAACACTTGGTCTAATGAATGTAAAAACTGTCGGATCTCGAAGTTTAGACATTGGTGGAAGTTTAGTTCGGATGCCATACTTGTTTTTCTTGTGAGTTCGAACTTAATAAACAATCAGTTATACACTTTATTTTAGTAAGAATGGAAATATAATTATGAATGTAAGAATGAAAATATAATTCATTTAAAGCTTCTATCTCTTAACTATCTTGAAAAACAATTATATATTTGATGAAAGTAATCTTCTTATGAGGGATTTTTAAGTTTAAAAAAAAGCTAGCTTTCAAACAAAATAAAACATTCAAAAAGTGTAGCAAATATAAACTCGAATGTTTCACAGTAGTTAACAACACCTTAAAAATAAATAAAAATAGAAAAAAATGAAGATTTTTTGTGTGTTTGGGGCTTTTTTTGGGTCCAATAAATAATTTTAATTATATTAAATGAAATACCTTAATTATAATATCTAGAAAAAGGATTTTCTCCGATAATTAATATCTGTAAACTCATTTAATTAAGAGGGCAGATTTTTTAAAAGATTTTATGTTGCTAAATTCGCAGAAGCATTTTTTTCTGTACTTTAAAGATACTTTATCCGATTTCTTCGTCCACAGTGAACGGATCCGAAGTACGTAGTTAATTTTTTTTTTTAATATTAATTGGTTCTTTTGGAAGTTTTTATAATATACCGTTAAGAACTTAATATCTTTTTTTTCAGAGGAATACACTCTCATTCTTACGGATTTAATTAATTTAATTGTAATGAAATAATTACGAGTCTAAACTAATTTTGTTTACTTCTTTCTCCACTCAAATGTTCTAGTCAAATGCATTTAATCTGTCTACAAAACTTTTATTACATTTTAGTTTTAATTAACGAAATTATACATTTGAAAAGTACTGTCGCTTCATTGCATAATCCACAAAGTAAACTTTTTTACATTTTTCTTGAGTTATTGAGAAGAAAATTAAAAGCATTATTTATCTCGTGAAAAGAGTTTCAACATTTAAGCCAATATTATTAGTTTAATTTATATTTCACACAATTGCAACTCATGCGAAATCAATTATTTTGGATTAAATTATCGTGCACCAGATACTTCGATGTTCTTACAACATTTTAGGATGCAAATAGAATGCTTATAAATAATTAAAGGCATACTAAAATATATATCTATATTAGAAAAATTTCTTTAAATATTTTTTTTTATTTTAATTTTTTCCCCTGATTTATTATAGTATTATTAAAAATCTTAGTTTATGTCAAAGTACAGTTATTTTGATTCTTTTATAGAAATTAAATGTTCCAGAAAATGCAAGAAAAGAAACAGGTTTTTATATTTTGACATAAAAGGAAAACATTATTTGATGATCTTTATTATATTGTTTTACTTATATTTTTTCCAAATAAAAAAATATATGTATATGTATCAAAATATTTCATTTGAATAAGGACATCTTACTGGTGGGATCAATAAATTTCATTGTGGCTGTCGTAGAATTAATTGATGAGGAAATGTTGATATTTTAAAATCCTATTAATTGAATTAAAACATGGCTAAAATACAACACAAACACAGCTGTGATGTAGACATGACAATAACACACAACACTATTCATTGTTTTCTCCCGAGATTTCAACCTTTTATGGTTCTTGTAAGCCGGAAGCTTTTTAGAATTTTTGATTTTCTCTGAAATTTTTGTGATTGGTCAGAACACGCGGATAATACAAGATTGCATTATCTTGTTTTAAAAATGTAACGTGTCAGTACTGTAGGAAATAAAGTGGTCATTTTCCAGTAGGCAAGTAAACCAAAAAATTACTTATCACGAGAAGTTTGGGATGGCTCAAGGACATCATGACAGCATTTCACAAACTGCAGGGCATAGCGATGGGGGGAGGTGACCCCCTTTCCCTATATTGTGTGAGGGGAGGGGTATCGAAAGCATAATGGAAAGTGGAAAACAAAACGTTTAAAATAAGTATTAGTTTACTGAATGGAAGCAAAATGAAATACATTCTATCATAATAAAAATTAAATTCACATTTAAAATGAAATAATTTATTTTGAATGTATCGGTACTGCACAATTTTTTGATAAATAATTTAAAATACTAAATTAAAAGCAAGTTTAATAATTACTAGTGGTATCCATGGGCTTATCATGTAAAAAAATGTATCAATTATCTTGATAATTTTTAGGGTTTTTAATTAAATTCGTATTGTGTAGCTGTAGCGTTTAAGTACATTTGTATTGCATTCAATACATTGTTGTTGTATAGGGGGAAACTATGAAAATTATGATTGAAAATTGGATCTCAAATATTGAAATTTTGAGAAAAAAATGCAGTATGAACTAAAATTCCTCGAGAGAAAATTTAAGTGAATTATTACATTATTATTATACTACCCCTCCCCCATATATGTAGTATATACATTTTTATTTATATTTAATATAGATTAGGCGTTTCTAGAGATTTCTCAATTGAAAAGTAATATAATATTTTGAATGAATACGGAAAGTATTTTACGGTGTCGTTGCTATTGAGCAAGATTTTTATTTGACTTATTTCTCCAGAAAGGTTAACTCTTGGGTATTTTCGCAGAATTACTATTTCTCGCTTCGAATTTATGAAGAGCATGAATTTATTACATTTTATAAGAAATGTTTATCAAACAGACGCACATAATTACATTTTTAAATGGTGTTGGAACCCAATTTAATGAACGTAGTGGAACCGAACATTTCATTTGTTAATTCTGGGTTATTCGTTATATCGGGAGCGAAAAAAATAATTGCACTTACCTTTTGAAAATTCTATAAATCTATTCATGTTTTTGATTCCTGACTCGAAAGAGTTCTTTTTTGACTTTATGCAGAAAAAGAAAATACAACGTTCTAAACATCTCGCTGCATGAGGTATGTTTTACTATTTCGAAACAAAAGAAAATGTAACAGTTTTGATAGGAGTTTCACTATTAATTTCTGTCATGCTTTACAAATTTTCAAAAGCAAAATTTTCTGCAAAACCATACGTATAGTAAATTTCTTTTCTCTCAAGAAGAGAGAGCAAATGGTGAAATCTCTTAAAATATTTCCTTTGTCTTGGAGTGGGTTGGGATAAAATAAGAAAGGAATTTCCTGTCCTATTCACACACACACACACACAACTCACGTGATACGTTGCACTTATCACCTCTCTGCACCTGAAAAGTTTAATAATCTAATAATCATCTTTTCTCGTCAAGATTAGCTGTTTACATCAAAAGTTTTTCTCTGTTCCGGACAAATAGTGAATGCCATTTGAAAAGAAACCCAATTTTTTCTCATCCAAATGAATAAAAAAAATGTTTAGGCTGCTGAAATAATTCGTTAACTCATGGTTGATTATTCGTTATAAACAGGGGTCTTTATCCTAATTTTAATTTGGGAAAAAGACAAAAAATCATTGAATCCATTTTTTCCCTATTAAATAGCAATTAATTAAAGTACATATTTCCATTTTAAGGAAATTAAAGTAATTTATTAGCTTCTTATCATGAATATTATTTTTTGAAGACCAGTCCGCTGAAATTAAATATAGTTAAAGAAGTGGTTTGTTGCAATAACATGTAGATTTTTACAAAGTTGTTGATGAAAATCATGTTACTATGCATCTATTTTCACAAGCAGCCATTTTACAAGAATTCTACTTAAAAATATCTCCGTACTTATGCTTGGAAGTGGAATGATCAGTTAGACTACTGAAATATACAGACGTCTTCAAATTTCGTTTCTAGTATCACATTTATTTCTGAGGAAAACTACGTAATCATTAATACTTTCCAATTTTAATTGCTATTTTCATAAGACTACACAAGTGCAGTTAGTATCTTCCAGAAAAAGACACGTTTACAATCCTGATTTTTCGAGCAATCTTTACTCCAGCAAAGAATTCAGTCTTGTGTAACGAAACTTTCACTTCATGGAACTAAGCTTCATCAAGAAGGCTATGTAATGAAATACGGAATAATTAATAAGCTTTAGTGAAGCTCGCGTTGGTAATCAACGAAAATATGTTTATTACAGCCAAGCGAGCTGGAATAGGTAAAGATCGTAATCTCAATTACTTAACAACTTGCAAACTGCTTGACACGACAACCAGGAAAAGAGAGTGACGATATGGCTCCTAGCATTATGAAGGGGAAGAGTTTGTAGAGAAAGGATAAAACCTGGAGATGTTATGCTTTAGAATAAGGGATGAGAATGGTCAGTAGCTTGTTATGTTAACATTAGCAAGATTGATTGCTATGTTGTTGGTATGAGTGGTGAGTCTGGTCATTTCAGACTGGGCACACTATTAATGACACCTAGATCTAGAAATCTCGCGCATTGCGATTCTGTGGCTTAAGGATAAATTAAAATGCTCTTATCTTAATGGAGTATACCTTAAATAATAGAAGAGGATTTTAGATTATTCGGAGTTGGTTGTGTAGACTGTTAAAGTTTTACGCTTTAAAGTTATGGACTTAAAAAATTCGTGCATGTAGTTAAAGTTGGAAGTTACTATATTCTCAGCAAATTGTATAACATAAGGAAACTTTTATTCTGTCATATACAGTAACACACACTTTCCTTTTTTTAAGAAGTTGATGCTATCGTATTTTAATATATATATATATTTTATAAACTAAATTATAAAATGTCAAAAAAAAATAATCTTTATTATTTGTTTTTTTTTTTACTTTTATTTTTTAGTTTTGAGATTTATTGATGCTTCATCCTTACACAATCTACGGTATTTTTTCCCCAACTGCTTCAGAATCTGTCATAAATATTTACATTAATTAAATAAAAAAAATATCCCCCAAACTGTCTAGTTTGGTACAGTGATGGACAAACATAAAAGTATAATTTTTCAAACGTCAATATATTTTAGTATAAATCATAATAAGAAAAAACTCAAAAGTAATATATTCTTTAAACCGTTAAATATTAATGTGATGAATATAAACATGGCTGAGTTTCATTTTTCAATTTTTTTTAAGCTTTAAACTAAAATAGATAAGCATATTTTAATAACTGTATGCATATTTATTGTGGTAGCTTAGCTTTTTTTAAACCAATTTCTATAAAAAATTTTAAGACCCCATATCGTGCACAAAAACAACAACAACAACACATTTTTTTATGGACATATTCTAAATAATATGTATAACCATATCCATCAATGAATTTAAGGCAGTTGGAAAATAAATATATCCGAATTATATTTCTAAACTCTCTCTTGTGGTTCCCGTGGAACTTCTTTGGGGGCTTCATTTGTTCCGCTACACTAAATTTTACTCATCACAGATGAAGTAAATACGTTGTTATCTACTTAATTTAGCAAATTTAAGTTAATAAAAATAATTTAAAAACTTTTTAAAAAAATTCAGACATAAAAAAATAAGTGTAATATTTTTAAAAGCATAATCATCTAACAAGAAAACCCATTCATTTTCTTCACATATGTTGTAAGAATATTTTAGCCAATTTTCAATAATATGCGTAAACATTTTGGAAGTCATTATATCTAAAGTGAGAGGCTAAATATTGAAAATAATAACCTAAATCACACACACACACACGCACCAACTTAACAAATCGGCATTACTTCCAGTGTTGAAAATTTAAAAGTTTTTTTCTGTGATTTCTCATTTTTAACGCTTTTGCTTTTTTTTTATTCCTATCAGGATTATATGTGACTGTAATATCAGAACGATTGTGATAACATACGTGTTTTTAGTTTCGATTTCTAATACTAATTGAGAGAAAGACTCTAATGTTCAATAATGTAGGCCACTGCACACATAAAATTCTACCAACACTTGTAACTTTTCTTTTTTTGACAGTTGTTCAAAGTTACGATGTCAGGAAAAATATTTCTTACAAAGCGGTTAGGGTAAAATTACATAAGCCAATAAAACTTTCAGGGCTTTTCATATCCTTCTTAATTAAACTACATGTTATAGTATAAAAAATCAAAATATACTTTTTATATATATAAACTGGTTATTATAATTTTTTCAAGTTCGCTTAACTTATCATAAGTTAAGTAGAACTTTATTTCTAAAATCAAAATAAAACAAAAATATGTTTTTACCAATATGGATTTTATAATCCCTTAAAGGTCCGGAACCAAAAAAGAACGTTATATATATAATATAAAACCTATATATTTTTGCTCAGTATTATTAACATTAAGGGGGAAGATTGCCTGGCCACAAAACATGTTCAACAACACTTTTATATAAATTATTATATATATAAGCTGTCCTAAGTCAGCAATGTTTATAATACTGCAGCATCTATTTTTTAAAATTTTAATTTCTCATACATCCTTCAATGTATGGTTTTCCATAATCTCAGTATTTTTCGGTTTTGTTTGATAAATGTTCATCTCTTCTTGTAGAGAATTTAGACTATAATATGTATAATTATACATATATATAATACATATATGTCCATGTGACCTCCGAAACCTAAAAAGACTTAACTATTTTTTTCTCACATAAGTGTATGGGGGCAAATTTTTGCAAACTTATTCTATTTTTCCCTCACTTAATCACAAATTTCCCCACTGCTCAGCAGTTAAGCATCACGTTATTCTGTTGTCATTCTCTTTACGGCCTATTGTAGTCTCAATCAATAATAGATGGTAAAACAATATACCTGAATATCCCACTCTAAATAACAGGGTTTTTTTCGTAAATGGTCACAAAAGGTTAAGAGACTATACTTTCCAATTGAAATATCATTGTCTTATAAGAAAATATACACATCCAGCAAAGGTTAAAAAATCCGATTGCCATGGGCTTTGCAATTTCTGTCTTTAGAGATTTCTGTGTTTCTGAATCACATATCATTATACATTGTTCTATGTCATAATATATAAAAATTTGAAGTCTGTTTATTATTATATGCTGTATCTTCATTCAAGTTCACCAGTTCTTTTAATTGGAATTAAAACTTTATTTTTTTATTAATTGGTCACAGTCATGTTAATACAAAGAGAACTTTGTCACTATGTGTGGGTTATGAGTCATTGCATTAAATTCTTCGGATTAGGTGTGGCTAGAAACCTAGATATTTTTATTAGGCTACTAAATTTTTACGTATTAGGAAATATATTGTATTGTATTTCAGTTTATGTATGCAGTAGAAATGTATTATATTGTATTTTAGTTTATGTATGTATTGTGGAAATGTATTTTATGTTATATTTTAGTTTATGTATGTTTTGGAAGTGCATTATTGTATTTATAGTTTATGCATATGTTATGTACAGTTTATCTATGCTTTCTATGTTTTTTTTAAATACAGAATTTAATTTGAACCGATTTCTATTAACGTTCTAAAGTTATTTAGTCGTATGTCATTTTGAGATACAGCAGGATATAAATAAATATATTGAAAGCTGTTAAATACAGAAATAGGTTTTGACTAAAATAGGAAATAAAATAATATAAGAATTTCCATCTAGGAAAACACAACCGTATTAATATTACATAATTTATTATTTACGGTGATAAAATTCCATTAGCATATAATATTATGTTATTAATTTTAATCAAGTTGTTTCAAAATATAAGGAACCAAATACTAAAGCATCAACAAAAGTATCGCAAAAACCATTAAAATATTAATGTAATAATAATATAATTGATCCTTGGCATTTTTTAACTCTAGAAAGACTGAAACTTAGTATATACCTATATTGCCCAAAAACAGTCAAAATGACTGCATTGTGAAAGAATGACTAATGTGTAAAGAAATTTGCTTAAAATTTACTTTTAATATATTTTTATATTATTTCCAGCCGTATAACTACTTAATAGTAAATATTAAAAATAAAAAAAGTACTTCACTTGGAAAAAAAATATATTCTAAAAAAATCTTAAGAAATTGTTCTTTACATATGTAATTGTTTTTCTAAATGAAATTAAAAAGCAGTCAAAATAACTTCCTTGCGCAATCTAGTGTTATAATACTATATTTCTTTAAATATATAACCCGTATGAATTTCATCAAAAATTCAGAGCTACAAACCAAAAATTTTACTTTGAAACAAGAATAAATCATTCGTGCTTTTATTGAAAATAAGCCAGAAATCCATTTCAATAATCTAGTATTCTTTTTTTCGCAGTGACTGCAAAAATTCTCAAGTCAGCTTGCAAACTTTACAAATCCTTTTCTTCAATCCTCGGAAATCCAAAAGTTTATTAGACACATCAGATGCTTCCTGTAACTGTGGAAATTCTGTCGGAGACCAAGCCGTCTCTAAAGCTATAAATTTCAAACACCAAGGGACTAGAGAATCACCATCGGTAACCACAACCGCTCTCAAAAGAAAATCCTTAGATTTGGTCCATTTATCTTTTAAGGGAAAGAGAAAGAACGGTTTTTTTCCATCTTACCCAGCTCGAAAATTTTACCTCAAAATCTCGAAGTTGCAACGAGTACAATCGATATAAATTTCGATGGGGAGCCTTTTTTGCAATACTGCTGACTGCTGTATATTTTAGATACCTATATTTCTCCCTTTAAATTGAGCGGGCATAAAATTTGATATATTTCGGAACTCCTGTTATTCGTTGCAGTAAATAAAAATATTCAGATTCTGGCATTACATTTTTCAGGAGTTTGTCAAATGGCTTGATAACTACAAGAATCGATAATGGATGCATTTTTCATTGGATTTCTTAACGTTTATTCCATTGGGCTTAGGAAAAGGATACATTTAAAACAAATATGAGATGAAATATGTAACTAATATATAATTCATCTTATAAAGTTGGCTATTTCGAAAGTATAAATATTTTAAAAAACATAGCCACAATATATACAGCCCAGTTACCTTAATGTATAAACATTATATAAATACCTAGCTCATTTGGTAAAACATTTTAAACATACATACTATTAAGCATTTCGTGAAATGCGATTCAGAATTCAAAAAAATAATCTTAGACAAAAGGTTTTTAAAACAATAAACTGAAACGAATTATTGTTTTTAGAATAGCAATTTTGTAACTTTTCTAAAAACGTAACAACAAGCAAAATATATATTTTCTTATTATACTTATTATACTATATTTAAGTGAAAATTTAAATATGTCGTTCACAAAAGAAAGATTCATATATTTAGATAAACATTCATTAATTTATCTCAATCACAAATTTAAGAAATAAGTATTGTACAAATATTTAAGGAGGTATATTATTGTTAAAACATTCGTATAAACCTGCAATAAAACAGGTACAATTTCAAATATTTAACAAAATAATACATACAAGCTCAGAAATTTCAAAATTCGAGGGGGTATATGGTACACCTAGACAACTCGGAACCACAAAAGAATACTGGAAAGAAACGTCTTTCTTACAAAGTAAAGGGTCTTGGATAGGCTCGTTTGTTCCCCGCTTGCGTGTTTCGAAGCTTCATTGCACAGTTGTAGACTTAAAACAAAAGAAAATGGGATAAAATAAAAAAATAAAGTATCTACTACTAGTTGTTCATAAACATAAAAATAAAAGTAATTACACTGAAATACAACTAATATCAAAAGGAGGTGTTCCAATTGCCGACATTCGCATGTGATGCAGGCGTCATATCTTCGCTGTATAAAAACTTTTAACATTCTCAAGCATTCCCGGAGTGACTTGGATTTTACAGGCAGCTGAGACAGTGCATGCTATAAGATTATTTGTACTATGAAAAGGGGTTTCGAAGACAAGGGATTTCTTATCCTTTTAGAAAAAGTGGTCCGTACATTTCAGGTTCTGAGAACAAGCCAATGCACTGGGCTATGGAGGCCTATACATAGTTGACCGAGAGCTACATTTAAATGGCTACACACAGAAAAGTTGAAATGGATGGAGCTTTATCATGATGGTATCTTGAAGAAACGATCCATCGCAGTAAAGAACTATGCGCCATCCAATAGTTCT
This sequence comes from Trichonephila inaurata madagascariensis, assembly GCA_019973955.1. NCBI lineage: Eukaryota > Metazoa > Arthropoda > Arachnida > Araneae > Nephilidae > Trichonephila > Trichonephila inaurata. The sequence continues at coordinate 131,280 of BMAV01026711.1, read as the reverse complement.
ATACCACTTGTTCCCAGAATTTCAAGTAGCCAACACTTTTCGGGCGCTGAGAAAAAATATATGGTACAACGAGGCGATGCCTTGCAATGCCGGCGCATACATTTATCATAAAAAGTGTTTGCGCAGCCCAGATACTTATCGTATGTGGGCTTACCGTTTCCCACGCATGCTTATTATGAGTTCTGAAAATAACCTCTCTCGTAAGATATTGTATCTACAAATACCACTGTGTGAAAGTCCGACTAAGTTGAATGCCACATTCTTCCATCGATTGGATACGGTGTTAGGGATTTTAACGGATGTCATTGCTCTTCCAAAACCTCTATACGTTGTTGCGTGAACCACCGATTTCGTGGACGATATCCCAAGAATTTTTATTGGGACTGTTTTATACTAGACCTAGCAAAATATCCTTGTGTTGAGTCATTAAATCAGAATTATACGTGACATGAATGGAAATAAGCGCTATCACATAATTACTGGTGTAGGCTTCCGAACATGATAAGTGCAAGATTTAGTCTCAACAGATGCCTGAGGGACTACAACTTCTGAAAGTTTTGACAATTGCAGTCTGCGGTCCTATAAACTGGAAGTATACCTTCCTTATTTGAGTTTCTGTGGTTTGTCATTCTACAGACTCTCTGCCTGCTTGCAAAATGAAGCAAACTTCAACTTCATCTGAAAAGGACTCTTCCTAATAGTAGAGTCCTACTGATGGCTAATTCAACTCTTCAACGAAACATTTACACATTGTCCCCTTAAAAATCTCTCAAGGAACTTTGTACCGAGATACCTGCGCAACTTTTCCACTACAGCAACATTCTCGTTCAACAATGTCATTAAAATGGAGTCATATTCTTTTTTCAACTATTTCCTAAATTATACATTAAGAGTGTTTTAGAAAATTATACTTAGATTATTAGGGTGGAGATGTTATGAAACTGAAATTATTTCAAAATAAACTTAAAAAAAAAATAAATAAATAAAAAAATAATCCCCTCATTAGTATTTAATATTCCCAGACAATTGAACTATAATTGAAAATAAATTAATTTAGGTAAAAAACTACGAAATAATTTAAAACATACTTCTGTTTAAAAAAAACAGTGAAAGCCTAAACATGTTTGTACATTTTTATTTATCCATGGAAAGTTATGCGTTGAAGAAATGAATTCATTTTGGCAAGGCTTTTGTATAATGAACTTTTTATACCATATTCAACATGAACGTGTATTGAAAATGACGAGTTTTACTCAAAAATTTTCATTGTACTTTTCGGAAACAATATTTTGATGCATTTCAGTAAATGAGTTAAATGTGTTTTATACTAGAAGCCGCACAGTTCAAAATATCTTAGAATATAACAATTGAATGTGCGACATATTTTTCTAATAACTGCATTATCGTTCACGCAAAACGAAACCCCCAGAACTACCAGCTTCTAAGCCATAATAAATATTCACAAAATAAATCATTTGACAATGCACTAAATTCTCATCTGTCATTTCTGAGCATCAATATAATTAAACAAAGTTGAGAATTGCAAAGAAATGTTGTAAAATACTAAACTTATACGAATACTAAAAAAAAAATTGTGTTATCAGTTTTAGTATGAAAGAAATTGTTTCTATCTTAGAAAAATATTTCCTTTAATCTTTTACGGAATTTTAGAAAAAAGAACATGCATGGTTTTAATACATCTATCATATTAACGGTGTTTTATAAAATTGATCTGTCAATCATATGATTCTGGAAAGGAAAATTTAAATACTCTTAAATGCTTCGAAAATAATCATTTCAAATAACATTTTCTGAAACAAAACGTTATTTCTTATTTGAGCTTAATAAAGAAACACCTGTTTTAATGGAATCTTTCAAATAAGTATACGAATGATAAATAGCCAAATAAATCATGAAATTTAAATAAACATGATTTATGAGAAGCTACATGGAACAAAAAATATGCTAATTATCTGTAAGATTTATATAATGTACATGACATATGTACAATTTTTCATAACATGCATCAAAATTTCCTATGTATAAAATGAATGTTAGGTAAGGTAATACGAAATATTTCAATGTTACAATAAATTAAGAGAGTTAAATGCATTATTACTTTTTGTTTTAACTTTAGTTAAATTTGTTATAAAAAGGTTATTCAAAGAAGAGCAAAATTAAATGCGTATTTGATAAAACATTCTTTTAATTTGATATTGGGCATATTCCAAAAAAAAAAATGATTTTCCATTGTTCCATTTTTTATGTAAGAAAATAGGTCTATTTCTATATTTCATATATGATACTTAAATGGGATGATTTCGATTTACAAAAACCAAAATTCCTAAAAATTAATATATTTCAATAGCGATTTATTTCGAAAGTATGCAAATAAGTTTATTCATGCAGTTAGCCTCGAATTTATAATAAAATTAATTTTCCTTGAAAACTATTTAAATTCGAAAAATCTATTTCACTATATAATACCAAGTAAATCAAAAATGAAACCATATTTCTTAACATTTATATATTTTCTAAACTTTATTTACAATGATGATAGCGAAAATTGTAATGTATTTTTGAGTTCGGATTTCGATTCTTATCATTAATTATTTTTACTATAATTTGCTAGTTTACAAAAAAAAAAAAACATTTTTCTGTATATTTTTATTTATTAGAAGCTCCAGAACACAATTTGAGACCTGTAGGGGTAGGGAAAATCACGAGGGGTGGAGAGATATAATATCCTTGTAGAAAAGATCTATGGTAAATGAATTTATGTTGCAAATATAGTATTTTTTGCTTTCGTTCATCATAATGCTCCCACCTTCCCAAGTATGATAGGTTCATCCGTTTTTTCCTTTCCCTTATATCCGTGGGATGGAAGCGTATCTCTACTTCTCTCCATATCGCCTGGAACTAGAAAATTTTTCTACGACTGAAATGATTGCCAATGGCAAAGTGGACATGACTTTATTGATGAGATATCCAGTGTTTGACGTCATTATACCTCTGTAAATGGTGCCACCGATGAACTGGTCTCAATGATATGCATCATTCAGGACGGCGGGATAAAGCCATCTGAATTCAGCAAATTGAGACACCTGTTCGACTGGGTATCGTCCACAGCTTATGAGTACCCCTCCCCTCCTCGCTCTTATGTCATCAAACCACTTCCAATTTGACCACCAAATTCCTTTGGTGGTCAAATTCTAATACTGGCTTACGAGTCAAATCCTTCTTTCCCAAGCCCAGTTTTGATATCTATCCTCATTACAGTTACGTTACCCAATTCTTAGCAAAACATGGCCCATTTGTTTCTTATTTGTATCGCTTCAAATTAAAAACTACTCCCAATTGCCTTTGTGGTTCTGTTGGGGACGCTGACCATTATGTGTTTGCATGTCCTATGACTAAGGATTTCCATTTGGTCTCTCCATCTCAAAATGCTAAAAAAGCCTGGATCCAATCTATTGTTAGAAATCCTTCCATCCACTTTAAACTAAAATCATGTATTAAACTTGCCTATTCAATCCGGGATCAAATTCCTTAGGTGGGAATGGATTTTTTTTCTTCTCAATCTTGAAACCTTATTTTTTTCTCACATAATATATTTCTTATGTTATTATTATTTTTATTATATTTGCTTTGTATATTTGTATTATGTTTATGCAAATGTATGTATATAGTGCAGTTTCATTTAAATTTGTATTTTGTCATTTTACTGTCTTCTAATGTTTGTAAAATGTAAACTTTGATTTTTTTTTCAATAAAGTCTGGACGTGGGAGTGGTTGTTTCCAGAGGGATCGGTCTGTAACTCTCTAAATCCTTCTTGGGTGAGCTCGGTTCCTTTGGGCATTCTCTCTCTCTCTCTCCCCCTTGTCTGCTTTTGGCTTCTTCTTGGCTGCATCACAATAAGTCGGTCATGATAATTTTTCTTACTTAATTATTATCCTTACTTTTAAATGCATCCTTGTTTTACGAAAGCTTCTTTAATTCCTGATACAATATTTTTGTAACTTTCAAACCTATGAACAACACTCATCAAACTATGCTCTTCTTCATATTTGTCTATTAATATAACATATGTAAAGAACTTCTGATTATTTCTTGTAACCATAATGCACGTAGGATATCACTTTCACTTTGCAGCGAATGTCTTCAAAATGTGTCTTTCCCCCTTCCTTTCAAGTTGTCTTGTATTATGCCTTATCCTTCCACGTATTTTACGTGTTCTCACGTCACCTCTGACATGACATGCTCCTGATATATGAATACACGTTACCTTTCTACTAAGCTGACATTTCATTGTACTGGTCATAACAGTCTTTTTACCTAGCAGAAAGTCATGACGGTGTGGTGAAAAACTACTTTGAATTTGACACTTATTATGCTAGCATATTTGATTACGACAAGAATTTCTTAAGTACGCAAATATGCCCATGCTTATACAAGTACCTTTTGCAACACTTTTTATAGTAGAGCTTCGGTTCTTTCATATCTTAATAATGGTTTTATTTATAGAATATTATTTAGAGACGATTTTTGTATATATAGATGGTCAAAACTTCTGAACAATATAACTTTTAAATATTAATTTAGTTTTAATTATAATTTATTTCTATACATATTTTTCTTCAATTTTATAGAATTTAAAAGGAATTGAAAAAAAAGACTAAGTACTATAATTTTAATTGATAAATTCAAATCAATGGCTTTCATGTACAAACAAAATGAAAACGATTATTTGTTTTATATTTTAGGCAACAATTCTTTCTTGTTTTTTTTATACATCCAGTTTTGGTTGAATTAATCCAATATGATTTTTAATTAAAATATTTGCTTTGTTTGTTAAAATTAATACACTCTGTATGTTTTTTGAAGCATATATACTTAAAGCAGGAAAAAAAAGTTTCATTGACAATACAAGAGGTGGTTGGTTAAATCTTTATTTATGATATTTATTTACTCCATTTGCTTTTTTAAATTGCGAAATTTTACATTAACGATTACTTGATACAAGAAGGTACGTATTATATAAGAATATTCATATTTTCTAGAAAAAGCATTTCTAAAACGAACTAAAAAACACATTTGTTGAATCTAAATCGCCTCTATACAAGGAAAAAATAGCAGAATTTCTCTAAAAATGTTTCTTCCTAAAAGGATAAAAAAAGAACAAAAATAAAAAGTTTGTTTCTTTGTTAGACTGATAGATCTAAGGCGATTTTGATAAGGAGACTATTCTAGTACGTGGCTAACTCACGAAGAAACTATTGATTCGCTTCGTCGAGCTATCGACTATTGGACAATGTATTATCGTTTAGGTCATGGGACCTATGTCTCTGCGAATTTACACGAACAGCCTATATTTATCACATTACTGAAGTTCCTAAGAAGATGTGAATTTGATTTAAGAGCACTTTACTGTGAAAGTGAAACTCTGTAAGTGGTGTGTGTGTGCCTCTCAATACATTTTGTAATATAGTATAACGTTAATTTACAATTAGCATAAACAAATCATATTGCATACAAACATAAAATAAGTTACTAGTTTTGTTTCTTTTGCATTATCATTCTAAATTAAGTATTTCATGTAGTGCTTTAATAGCTAATAATTAAATATATATAAATTCAGTTAAAGAAATTTAAATATTTTATTTTCAAGTTCTTTTTAATATTATTATTTTATACAGTACTGATTGCGAGTTTAGGTAAGTTTAAACAATCTTGAAATAACTGTGCGAGCAAATATATCAATGTACTAGCGCGTAATATTATATTTCTTCAAAGTTGTAGTTCAATGTAGGTTTTGACTGATTAGAGTCCAAATGTTTTATTTTGCTTAATTGTAAAACGTTAGTTAGATTATGTTAAAAAATTTAATATTCTATAAACAAACAGAAAACCTTTAAATTAATACAAAACATGATATTTACTTTCAATTAATGAATTTTAATTAATCGAATAAATAAAATAAATTAATATAGTAAGTATTCTCTGATATATAACGATTACAAACTTTTATTTTCGAATATATATTTGTGTTCTTTGTAAAACTCTCAACGCGTCTCTTTTAAATATTAGTTAACAGATTTTAAGTGAATATTCACTGATTGAAATATAAATAAATGTAAGTAAAAATAGTTTCATTATTCTATAAAAAACGTAAAAACCATTAAGAGATATTGTATGAAGAAACAAAAACATTAAGAACACACATATAAATAGTTTCTCAATTTAAGTGTTTAAAAAAATTAAAATTTAATAATTTTGTTCTAAATATATAAATCTTAATGTAGAAAACTAATGTATAAATTGTGAGATAGCGGCAAATATCTAACCGAATACCGTTTGTATACGATTTAATTTATACCTGACTAATTTTAGTTAGGTATAAATTACTGAATTAGTAAAATTGGATTGATAGATTATCCTTTTATTGAGAAAACTTTCTTAATACAAACTTCAAAAGTTCTCTTTTCTGTTTATTTTCAAAGACAATAATATTCTTTTGCAATTAATGACACATTGAACTTTTCCGGAATTTGTATCTGTTTAGTTAGTGATTCATTGCACCGTTTTATGAATTTTGTGGCTATCCTCAAGTATTTAAGTGATATTTTTGAATGAAGATTTGCAAAAAAGGAACGGAAAAAAGTTTTGCATTTGAATTTTGTGGATAATACTAATTACGTATTGAGACATCTGCTGAAAGATCGGTTTCATAATATTTTTTTTTAAAAAAAATAAATGTGCATGTGAGTCAATTTAATTAAATAAAAGCATGAAGGAGATGCTTATTTTCTCCACCTGTGTGCGATTAAATACAAGATTTCTCTTTTTACTATTTTGTAATAATGATAAAAATGAGTCGTATAATATTTTAGTACAGATAATTTTACGAAGTCAAATCTCAAAGCAAACATTAGTTTAAAAATATATATATAATGCTATTCTACATGAAGATAATATTAATAAATAAATTCCTGATAACATTATTTTGCATTTCTGCGTAACCTAAATTAATTATTATTAATTTTTTCCGATGAAATACTCTTAAAAGTTTAGATAAATTTGTTTAGTTACATAAAATTTATAGAATTACTTTTTTAAAATTAAACTAATATTATCATTTTTATTTTATTTTTTAATATTTGTTCCGGAGCACTAATTAAAATAATCCAAATTCTATTCTCACTAGAATAATTTATAAAATTTCTTACTTCTTTCTTCTTCTTTAATTATTTATGAAAGTAACGCAGACATTAAATTGTAAGTTTTAGTATAAAATTGTAAATTTTTTATGTACAACGTAACAGCTCCTGTTGGAAATTTAAAAGTGCAATTACGCATTGCATTAACATAATAAATTTTAAAATAATATAAAAATTATCAATTATAAAAATTAAATTTCATATTGGAAGAATGAGGAAAGTAAGAAATGTGTATTTTTAGTGGTTTATTTCCCTTTGATAAAGGTAATAAAAAACACAAAAGTTAAGGAAAAAAATTCATTTGTTAAAGAATTTTAAAGAAAGTCTTGAGTGATAAAATATTTATGTGGATAATAATTTAACGTTAATCAAAAGTAAATTTAATTAAAGAAGCTTTTATTCAAACTATACTCTCTTTGGTGTACAAAGTTAATTAAATTTTAGGAACCCAATTCAAAAAGATATTTTAAACAATTAATTCTTAGTTACAGTATACATGCATGATGTTTAAAAAAATCAAATCAGGAAGACAGAAACTTTTCTCAATTTTTTCAAATTAGGGACTTATTTAGTGCAAAATTGAATCAAATTATTGATCTCTGACACGCGAAAACACCAATTGATTTACTTGACAATTTAAAATTTATGTTAGCGTTTTTCACACTCTTTCCTGGTATTTGCATTAAACAATTATGTGTTTATGTTGACAATCTTACCAGCTTAACTAAAAGGAATCACTGTTCTAACAAATTTAGTTGCGGTTTATTTATTTATTTATTTTTTTTTATGTGTGATCATACTAAAAGTAATTTTTATTCTAATAATTTTCTAAAATTAATGAAAATAAAATAAAAACTATAAATTAATACTAAAAGGAATTAAAAAAAGAAAATTTAATAAAATCTGGACATATTTGTATTTAGAGTGGGAATGACTGGAATGTGCGACTAAATAGGTTAGTTTAAAAAATTATCAGTGATATGTATAGCGGCATCCACAGATATTGACCAGTGTGATAATATATGTTTTATAATGTATTAAGAAAAATATTAATTTTTAACAAATGAAAGCAAACTTATAGAGTAATTAAAATTTTAGAATATAATTTCTTAAACAAAAATAATTAACTGTTATAGTATGCATATGAATAAATTTATAAAGCTGAAAGTTTCTTTAGAAATATACAAAACCTATTTTTAAATTATTGATTAAATTGTTCGAGCATAGCCGGAATATATTTTGAAGGCAATATCAGAAAACATATTTCGATGTAAAATAACAAAAGAAAAAAAAAAATATTTCAATATATTCTTACAAAAATGAAGAAGCGTGAATTGAAGCTGAGATTTATATGACTATTGAAACATACAAATGGAAAATCCTAGTAAAATTTCTCTTCCATACAACCAAAAAAAAAAAAAAATACTTGCCGAAATAATTTCTAATATTTCTGGTGAGAGTGAAGAGAGTAGAAAAAAGAAGAAATCAAATCTAAAGTTCAAAACCCAGAAAAACTCGCATAGAAAATCAAAATCTTGAAGCCAATAAAAAAAGCCCTGAAGACGGAAGAACCGAACCTTCATATTACGTATGACATCCCAATCGTTATACCCAGCCAAGCGTTCTATTTACCCCTATAGTACGGTTCGTTAGGATATTCCAAAGAACGTGTGCATACAGAACCATAGAGAATCGGTAAAGATGGCGACCACCTGAATGCGTAAGGTCGTTTGGTATGCAAGTTACAGCAAGACGACAAAATAAAACCCTAGAAAGAAATGGCAGAGTTGGCAGTTTTATTTTGCAATGACGAATGACAGAAATGGAAGAATCATGTGTAGCTTGATGACTGAGGGAGATAAGATTTTCGCTGTTTGTTTTCAGCCTCGCAGTGTGCGCTGTGTTCTTTTCCCGTTCTTTACTTCTGTTGTTATTTTCGGTGGAAGGGATTTAGAATACTCTTTCTGGTTGCTTTCATGTTTGTTTTTCTTTTTACTGTATAAATATATATTTTAGAAAAAAGCATTTTTTTTTTCATTTTGCTCTTGTGAGTTGGCTTAAGGTTTTTTTTCTATTGAAGGAAGAATACTTCTTTTGCTTTTATTTTCACCTGAGCCACTATTTTTCCACATTGAATCCTTTGGTCTTATTTTCTCCTGTTATGAGGGAAATTTGAGAGAAAAAGTCAGTCTTTTACTGTCTAGGAAAGAAATGCAAATATAAATGTACGGATTTTAGGAAGAGAATTTTCATCTTGACAAAAGTAGAATCCCAAGTATTGCAGTTCTGATATCTTTGCATAAGTATGATATTAATCTTTGCCATGATTTTCCAGAGTTTAAAAAACTTTTCCTCTTAATATTAAAATTTATTATTTATTCACAGTATTTTTTTTGTATCATGAATAAACTAAACTAAGGGCAATTTTTTTTAAAGTAGTAGTAATTTAATAAATTAAAAATATAGAATATAATTTAGATTAAATATATTGCTTAATTGAAAAAAATTGTAATTTTTTTATTTCAACAAAATATTTCTAGGAGATTTCTAAGTTTAATGTTTATACTTTTTAATTTCAACATGTTGTTGTAGTTTATTAATATCAGTTCTCTTTTATAAAAGTTTTCCTTATTCTTTTTTTGACATATTGTCTTTTTTGATTTACAAGAATTTGTTAATTATCAAAATTTTATTTACTCATTTCAATAAAATTTCTAGATAAAGAAGAAAGATCTAAGAAGAGAGATACAAGTATTTTTGTTTCAATATGCCAAAAAATAATGTAAGAAATTAAAATTAAAATATACTTTACTTCAATGTATTGATTCTTTATGTTTCCCTTTTTTAAAAGATTTCCTTACGATGAAATGAATAGCTAAATTTTTAAAAACTGGATATACATGTATTACATATACACATATCTTTCAAAAAAATACATTTGATGGTTTAAAAATTGCATTTGTCTTCAAGGACCCATTCAGTAATTATTTGTTTTGGTTAATAAGTAAAAATGGTAGCTTATATAAGTTACTATGAATTTGAGTATTTATAGTTTATAAGTTACTTTGTAACACACACACAACATATATATGTATATATACACGCACGTACACACACAATATATATGTGTGTGTGTGTGTGTTTGTGTGTACGTGCGTGTGTGTATATATGTTACACAGTAACTTATAAGCTATAAAATTCAGATCAAATTCAGACCAGTGTAAAAGATTATATATTCTGAATGAATAATTATAAAAACATTAATATTTCAAATAAACTAATTAGTAAAAAAGGACTTAATTATAGAGAAAGATTTTAAAAAATTCTATAATTATTGAACGTACAAATAATAGAAAATACATAATTAGAGAAATTATTAGAATAAAATAGTGGTATCTTACATAATACTTGATTTCTGCATTCCATTGCAACATTTGCTTATTATAATAAGCATCTGTTTTTAAATTATAAGTTTTAATAATCAAACACAAGTATTTAAATGAAAATAATATATTGTGTTCATCCATTTTCCATGAGTAATACATAATTCATAACCTTCTTATCGAAATAAGAGAATAATTTATTTTAGAAAGCATATTTTAGCGTTTTTGCTCCGACAAGAAAAATACCACCCGAAGCAAAGCGAATTTCTATTTATCTATGCTAGAGATTTCTGTTGAATAAAAATACAGTTGAGTACAGCATCTTCTGTAAGTAATAGGCTCAGGCGTATCTGAGAAATCAAATATACTGGAAAAAAATGGTTTCCAGACCACACTCGCGACCACATTTGAAATATCTGATGGCTGTTAAAAACGATCTTGCCCTGAACGCTACTCCCTCCTCATTTTATCCTTTCCTTTTGAAAAATATATCGAAATATTCTGAAAAATTCTACGCAAATCCCAAGCCTTCCGATATCTGAATAACGACGCTCAGAGACTTAACATTTTTTGCCGTCTGAATGATATTCCAGAAACATTAAAAACACATAAATCGATTTTCAACTGATATTCGAATTTTTGTCTTTCAACCACGTTTTACTGTGACGTCGAATTCTTGTTATTAAATATGAATTTCCTCAAAAGATATTTTAAATGTTTAAATATCTGTTTACTGAATAATAAAAAAAATCATTTCAAAATTATATTCATTTCTTTTATATACATTATGTATAAAACCGATAATGGTTTCCATAATTTTGTGGTCACTCTGCTGTAAAAGTGATATTACTTTCAGCATGATATTAAATATCTTACGATATTAATTTTATTTAATGTAGGATTTGCTTTTTGGATATATTTTAACTGAATAGCAACTAATCATTTATCATAATTCCTTCATTAGTAATTTTTGCAACAATTCATTCTTGGTACTTTACAATTTTTAATACTTTTTTGAAGCACACAATGTATTGTAATAAAACTAATTATATATTTAGTAATCATTTTATGTTTGTATATGCTTTAACCCTTTATCTACCCCATTATGATTTACTGCAGTTTTTTTCACGCAATTTTTTTTTAATCAACACATTAAAAATTAAGGGATATACATAAAAAATACTCAACTTTGGGAAATTTAATCCGTTAGAGATAATTAATTAATTAAAGATATTCCACTGTAAAATTAATTATATGCAGTGTTTATTTAAAAAAAACAGCCAAATCGTTTTCTAAGGTCCTAACACAAAAACATGAGACACTTACCTTTTGACATTAACTATTTTTTTTAATAAAAATGGCAATCTTTGCAATCCGCTGAAAACGCAATTTCTGCTATAAAACTATTCGCCTTTCCTACTAAAATACTCATCATAGAACCCGTGCTGCCATATATCTTGGAGGAGAGGATTTCAAAGAATATTTATGCAAAGTATCCTCAGAGTATTCGTAAAAATGGTTATTCTATGTAATTTTAAAGTGAGTGGTACTTATAAGTACCGTCGGTAGATAAAGGGTTAAAAAAAATTATTAATTGCTTCTGAATCAATACGACCCATTTAAACAATGAAATGAGGGAGAAAATAATCTGAATTTGGAAGAAAATATGGAAGTTATATGCTGAAAGGAAAATCTACATGTATTGCACAGTGTTTAATGAAACGCCTTTTTAACAAATAAAGACCAAAAAATACTGAATAAAAGACGTATTTGTCTTAGAACAAAGAGGATAATAATCTTCACTTTATGCCGGACAGTACAATAAGAATAATGTTCTGATTTGTTATAAATATAATTTGAAGACAAAAAGAAGAACACTTGAATGTGTTATCATCATCGTCTTAACAAGGTTTCATATTGCATGTTTTATCATTAATAGATTACTGCAGTAGTGAGAAAAAAAAAACTTCAAACTCAACAAATGTATTGAAAAAGAGAAAATGTAATGTACTTAGGATTTCGAGAAAGAATACACTAAAGATCCATTTTTCGACTCAGAAGTCCAATTTGAAAGTCGTTAAAATCTTAGAAAATTAACATTAGCTATATTGGAACAAAACATTTAAAAATAAATAAAGTAAATAAAATTTAGTATTTGCATTTCAAATGTATCTTTGCCATCCTTCTTTATATTACCAATATATTTCATTATAATCATTCATAATTGATTTTTGGCTTATTTATTAGAGCAATTGGCTATAAAATTGAAATTAATGAATAATAAAGGAAACATATTTTAAAATCATATAGATCATTCTCTCAAAAGCATCTTATTACATTGATTATAAAAAGCGTTTATTATGCAATGCTTTATTATGAGTTTATCCATGACCTTTTGTATTTTTGAGTATTTATATATTTTTAAAAAAAATGCTACTCCTTACAGTTAGTTCGTTTTTATTTTCTACATTTTTTAGGATTTAATTATATAACTTAATAGACTCATTTGTGAGAAGATATTCTATTAATCTCAATTATGCAAATTCCTAAAAAGAAATATTTTCCAAAAAATGCTCCAATATTTTGATGACATAACTTGAAATATATCATTGTAGAAGTTTTGAATAAAATCTTACTACACGAGTTTCGATTGCAAATTGTTAGTTTTCTTTTTTCAGATAATTTAGCTCGTTTAGAGAGTGAATAAGTGTTTACTTGCATCGAAATACAAAGCAACACGAGGGATATGGATGATATACCTCGTAATTTTTTTACCACAATGAAGTGACAAATATGACACCTGAGATGGCGACACATTCTCCTAACTTCACCACCATGCCAACGTAAGGACTTTCAGCCACGACAGATTTAAAGTGCATCAGCACCTCTACACGGAAGATCATCAGTGGCACTAGGGATTGAACTCATGATCCTCCAACCACGATGCCGTCACCAAAACCACAAATCTACAGCGGCTACATTATTCCTTTTAACCCTTTACGTACCAGACTACGCTTTCTAGTATACCCAGAAATGCAAGATTTCTAGGGATACTGACCTTGACGTTATGACGCATATTTCATTTTTCCTGTTGAAATTGACTAAGGCGCACATTCATTTGTGTTTCGCTTCGCTTTTTAAAGTTTGTATTTCTATTTTTGTTGATTATTTTTACTTTTTCTTTCCAATATGACATCGTCATTGGATTTCAAGGAAAGTGATACTGAACTAGAATATTTGCCGGCAACCGATTAATACGACAGTGATTCTGAGACGTATTTGCCTATTTGTGATGAAGAAGATGAGGAAATGGAACAAAAATGACATTGCACTTATGTAACACATGTGGAAAATTTTTTTTCCAAGGGACGTTTCGAACAATTTTCCAAATATTTGTAAATTTAATTTTAATTTTTGTATTTTTCAAATGTTTCTAACCGACACATTTAGTAACATGCAATTCTATACACTCCCAATAAAAAAAAAAGAGTTTTCTTTGTAATGTTTCCTGGGCTGGTTACACTGGTTGTAAACCTAAATAAGCCATGTATCCATGTGAGGTTACAATGGGATTTTGCCTTATACATGACATGCATCCACTAAATGGTTACATGGCATGCAAATGGTTAATTTAAGTCGAAATTTATTTTTGTTTCATTTCTCAAGACTTGAATATGTTGAAAAGATACCTATTTTTTTGTTTTCATTTTTTTTTCATTTTACTTAAGGTATCCGACTACTTGCTATAACTTTTTTAAAAAGAACGGAGATATGAAGATTTTTTTGTGGTTTCTAGATTTATTTAGTACATTTTACGAAAAATATGCTAAAATTATATATAAAAAAGAAAAAGCAGAAAAAAGAAATTGTTATGACTAAAATGGGAAAAAATTGGTAAAAATTTACAAAAAATTACATGAACGGGACCTATTCTACACAAAATATTTATGAAAGAATTTTCAATTTTTCAATTTTGATGTGTTTCTCTGCTATTCATTTTTTAAATTAATTTCAGGATAAGAAAAATTTTAGCTTTTATAAAAACTTGAGCGCTTTATCTTTATTATTATATGGAATTGCTAAAAAAAACAGTGATTTAATTCACATAAGGGACTATAAATTTTGTAATAAAGCAGTGATTGATAAATCTGAAGGTTAAAACGTTTTCGCTGTTATACAAAACATACAGAAAAAAAATTCAGTTAATTATTTTCAAAACTTTTTGAGCAATCGCTGTCCCCGTTTGAGCATCTTCAAAGAAAAAAAATGAATAAAACGCATTTTAAAGTATGACATCTTGCTTAAAGTAGTAGCCTTTACTTTTATTGAAACTCTTGTAGATTTTTTCCCCTAGTGAATGTAAAGTAAAGAACTTGGTATTTTTATAAAGCTAATAAACTTGCCTGTAAAATGAAATCATAAAAACAATTGTCAATTTTTGGTAAAATTTACAATTTTATGGTAGTTGAAAACCTGACCTTGTTTTACTGCACAAACATGCACTTATAATGAAATGAATGGATTTTGCATATTTATTAGGCTACAGCAGTGGTTCACAAACTTTCAATACTTGCGACCCAATATTCAATCATAATTTTCATCGCGCCCCCCTCTATACCATAACAATGTATTGAATTCTACAATACGATGCTTTGATACTAAACCTACAATAGGATTCAAACCTCTTTTCTACCCGCGCATATAAACGACTCACGCAGCTAAAACACTACTTTCCCCGGACGTATATGTACGTTCTGTCAAAAGTACAATCTTGTGCACTGCTATTCATAAAATTATTCAGAAGGTTTTGGAATGCAATAAAAAGGCAGTGTTTGCGAAGGATGTACTTATTTTAGAGGATTTGCTTATTAATTCTTTTTCTCCCCGCCCCCAATACATTACATAAGTATGACTATGTGGAAAACGGTGGCATTGGGAAGCGAATCACATAACTTTTAATCGGCAGTTGAGGTATTAATTATAAACTGTACAAATTATCAAGATAATCTATTTTTTATATAGTTTTATATATGACACAAACATGAATGCACTGGTAATTATTTACTTGTTCTTAATTTAGTATTGTTAAATTAATTATGAAATACATTCTGCAGTATTGATACTTTTATAAGTGTATTATATCACTGTAAATGTGTATTCTATTTTTTAGTATGTCAGTATGTATTTTTTGTTTGTTTACTTTCAGTAAATTAGTAATTCTTTTTATTAATCTTTTGTTTATGACTTTTCAATATGTACACCCCCCTCGTAGAGTTATCATGTCCCCCAAGAGGGGCTTGCCCCACAGTTTGAGAAAAGCTGGGCTACAGCAAGATAAATTTTTGTAAGACGTATGTGCGGTCTCTCCAAACACTCTGCCCCGTTGAAGCGAAGTTCCGATTGACATTTCCCTCCCGAAAGGAATTCCGGGGTCAATGATCTTTCGTTGCCACACATGTCACATTAATCATCTCATCATCATCAACTTTAAATATGCTAATTTGTTGTACAATAAATTATTAGTAACTGCCAATGAAGGTCATTTTATTAAGTACTTGGTTTTGTTAAAGGAAAAAAATAACATAGGAAATGAATAAAAGTGAAAGAAATATTTTTAAGGGAGCTTTTGTATTCTTGAAGCAACTTAAAGTGTGTTTTAATACTGAAAGTGTTGTTGCTTCATACTCAGCAAATTTATCCCTCCAAATCTCAAAAAAAAAACAAAAAAAACAAAAAAACAATTATATTAATTGATCAGTCACAATTTACTCGTAATCAATGTAATTTTATGCAGCGTATTTTAATTTAATATTAAAAACCTCATTTTTTTTAAACTATGAAGGATAAAATCACTGCCTATTTAGATACATAATCATAAGCTACCTTACCTTTAAATGCTGAGGAAATAAAAAATGGAAGGTTTCATAATTTCAAACAAAATCTATTATTCCAAGCTTAGAACTGTTGAAATTTACACGTTGAAGAGACAGATATATCCTCAAATATAAAATCACCAATGTTGATTGCAATACACCGAAAACCAAATTAGATTTTATCATTGAATAAACTATAATTGCAAATTAAATTTTATTTCTTCTAGAACTATTTTATTTTCCTTTGTAGAAGAGCCTTCTTTGTGCTATTGTTTTAAATTTGAGATTTGAAGAAGCGTGGTCATAATATAAGATAAATAAGGAATTTTTTCGTCTGATTTTGTATTTATTAAACAAATTTAAACTCATTAAAGGCTACCAGGAATAAAAAATAATAGCATAATTTTTGTGCGTTTTACTCGACTGTACTAAAATAGAACCTCCTAATGAATGAAATAAAAATCTGTAGAAATAAAAGAGTTTACATTTTAAAAAGAATATTTAATGCTAAAGTATATCATCGGATCGTATCTTACTAATCACAAAGAAACAGATGATATTTTTCAGTTACTTATACGTCTTACATATTCATTTACTGAGAATGTTTCACTAAGTAAAGAATCCATGAAATAAATCATTTTTTATATATTGGTAGACATTTTACAATGCAAATGAAATGAATGATTTAAAATTTAAAATATGATTCCTGTATTAACTTTTAAAATATTTAAAATAAGGATGATTTCCCTTTATATCTATTTAAAGAAGAAGAAAATATAGTCTTTAATAGTGATTTTTTTTATAAGCTTACATTTGTATAACATTTCATTGAACCATATTTCCTTTTGTTGAAAGAAATAATAACGAACATTCATAAAGAAAAGTTATGGTTTAGTAAGATTCCTTTGGTTACAAGGAACACATGGTTTTAAATATGTATCCAATTTAGTTACATCCTTAGAGACAAAGTACAATGTATGTTGCCTTAGTATATGTGTAGGTTATTTCATACACAAAACAGTATAAAATCATATTTTTATTCCTTGAATAAATCTTGAAAGTACTGTTTTTCCCAAGCTGAATAAATCTTGATATTCTGAACGAGAAAGAATCTTATAATATGATGACTATCATTGTTATTTAAATCAAATATATTTTCACCGTATAGATATTATTTAATGATATTGCAATATTATTTAATGATCTATCTCGTAAAAAGGATTTCAGGAATAATATTAAAACTTATAAAGAATAAAATGTTTTTTTATAGGGTGTGTCAGGAAAAGACATAATGGTCACACATACCTTATGATTTGGAAAAAAAAATCTCTATTAGTATTTTGTCTTTATATAAATGCGTATATGTGCATCATAAAACTGCATACTATCTTTTCTTGTGATAAAAATAATGAATAACTAGTACGGAGGAAATTTTATTTGATAGTTTCTTCATTTCAATCCATTTTTTGATACAAAATATATATCCTATTTAAAAGAAGACAAGCAAATATAAATAAGATAATATATTCAGTCTCTTTATCCATTTGATTTGATTACTTGAAACTTTACAAGACATAAAATTAGCATATTTTCTGCTGAAATAAGTTCTGCAAGTATCATTCTTATTAAGCAGCTGCATAGGTCTTCAAGTCTTATTAATCATAAATCATTTGAAAAAAAAATTATACATTCGGGCCCCAATTTAACGAATTGATCGGGACTGAATATTTTGTTCGTTAAATTGGGGTAATTCGTTATATCGGGGTTTAAAAAATAAACATTTTTTTGCACTTACCTTTTGGAACCTCTACAATAATCGTTTACACATAAAAAATCTTCAGTATCAAATAGCGCACTTTTTATTCAACAGCTAAAAATGTATTACTGAAATATTACGCTCTGTATAATTAGAAATTTTAAAATACTGACTAATATGTGTTTGACATTCCTTTAGATTCTTTACTCGCAAGAGTTCTTTTTAGAACTTATGCATAGAAAAAATATACTGGGCCACTTTCATCAAGCTGCATAAGATATGTTTTCACTGTTTGCAAACAATGTAAATCATTAGGAAATGTTACAGTTTTATAAGAGGAGTTCCATTATGAATTTCTGAATTAGAATCGTATTATCTGAACTTTATTTGCACAGATAGGCAGTCTGTTATCAAATGTAACATAATCGTAATAATCTAAAAATATCTTTTGCGTTTTGGAGTGAGATGATACAACAAAAATTCGTGCCTTATTCCAAAACTTACACAATAGGTTACACTCATGCCTCGTCTGCACCTGCAAAGTCTAATAATACTTTTTCTCATTGAAATTTGTGTGTGTGTGTGTGTGATACTTACAAAAAAAAACGTCTTTTTCTGTTCCGGACAAAAAGGATATCAGATTTGAAAAAAAAATCCAATTTTTCTTTTATAAACTAACAAAAATAAACTTAAGCTAATGAAACAATTTGTTAATTCGAGGTTTATTATTCGTTAAATAGAGGTTTTTACCTTCTTTTAAATCGGGGAACAAGGAAAATTCATTAGATCGCGAAATTCGTTAAATAGGGAGTCGTTAAATTGGGGCCCGTTTGTATATATTTCTAGAAATATGGCCAGACATTTTTTTTTTCTGTATTTACCATTAAAAAAATTACTTATACAATTTTTTATACAGTCTCACACACACACACAAATTATCTCAAAAGTGCTAGTAAAAATGTTTGTGTAAATTTACTAGAATTATGCTCAAATGAAAAGACTCTGAAACACCTCTCTATTATAAATAAATGATCTTTTGTCTTAAAAAATGATAGCGAGTATTTAAATAAAAAATTCTTGTAGCTAAAATCCTCTTTAAAAAAATTACCTTTTACTTTTATTGAACATTGGAACAAGAAATATTACATTCATTATCGTTCATTACTTTGTATTTACTTGGAGATAATTACATGCTTGATTAAACTTATTTTACTATAGTATAAACTCATTTATTTCTATAGTAATACTTAAATCAGGAATGAATACTTCTCAAAATATGGAACAAAAAAAATAAAGACTGGTATTTAAGTCAGCAAATGCTGCATTAATTGGGTTTTTTTTTCGTAAATTCCAAATGCTATATGTGCTATCATCATTAAATCCCAGACATACGTATTCCACAAATTAAGCACATAAATATACTTCTGGCATAAACATGATTTTAAAATAACAAATAACAAGGTAAAAATAATAGAAATAGGTATCATTTATTTTAAATGCAAAACTGGAAGATATAATAAAAACTTTTGAAGAAATTAAGCCCTATCCCTGTGTTTTCTTAGACTCCATTTTTATCTCTTACATATATATAAAAAGAGAGAGAGTAATAACTCTCTCCTTTCTCTTTTTTTTTGGGGGGGGAGTAGAAATTCTTACAAAAGAATCGCAATTATTTTTGCTTTCTTTATCCTTCATTTTCTATTGTTTTTGATATTTTTGTTCATAACTATTATATGATGTATAAATAAATGTACAATTAATGTATTTTCAATAATGAAATATTTGTATAAAAATCATCCAATGAAAGCACAAATATATGAAGAATTTAACTAACTTTGGAACTATATATTCTAATAATGCCACCAAAAAATTGTTATCTTGAATGACCAAAAATAAGTTTTCTTGGCCTACATTTTCGAAATGAAAATTAATGCTACTGATTTTCTATTAACAAAACCTTTTTATCTGAAGAATGTGTGTTTTTCTTATCTTGACATTTCTGTTCCTGAAAACATGCTTGCTATTTTTAGTAACTACATAGCGGTTTATGCGAAATTCTAGATTTTTTAATACGCAATTTCGTATACCTTATATAAAAATATTTCTTTAGTTTAGTATCAGATATCAGTGTCTTAAGTAAAAACACATTTTCAAAAATGAAACAAAGTTTGAAATTTCCGCCCATGAAAACTGAAAATAACAAATTAAAAGGGTTTATTTTCCTTTTCTTTGAAAAAAGGTACGTTTAAAACCACAAATAAAAGAAGTAATATTGTTCGGTTTCAGAGAAACATTAGACAGACGTCTACCTTTGAATAAATATATTTTTAAAACTATTTTTCAATGAAAAATTTTAAAGAAATATAATATCATACAAAATTGACTTCCTTATAAAGTTAATAGGATATTTTAATATTAAGATTAAATAATTTAATAACATCCACTGAAAATAAAATTTTCAACAAAAGTAATTTTGATCGAAACTCAGAAACGGAAATAGCTTACTTGAAGCACAATACACTTCAAAATTAAAAAAAATACCTTTAATAATAAAAATTTTAAGAATCTATTTTTAGACAAAAGTCTTACAGGAATAGAAACACATTTGTTGAGTTCTAGAACTTTCAATGTAAGAACAATTGAAAGCTCGAGATATATAAAAAGAAGAAAGATAATATTTTAAAAAGCTTTTTACAAATTCAAGAAAATATTTGTAGTGATTATTAATAAAAGTAGACGTACGTTAATGAATATATACGTCGTTTCGAAGTACGATCTTTTCTGTACACTGCTATCCATAAAATTATTTCGAAGGCCTTGGAATGCAATAGATTTACCTTGAGAGTGTTTGTGAAGAATTTATTTATTTCAGAAGATTTGCTTATTTTTTTTTAAATTCCTTTTCTTTCCTCCCTCCCAATACATCACATACGTGTGCCTACGTGGAAAACGTTGGCATTGCAGAGCAAATCGCATAAATTTTAATCAACAGTTGAGTGATTAATTATAAACCGTACGAGTTATTAAGATAAGTGCTAATTTTTGTATGTAACTTTATATATGACAAGCCCATGGAGTCACTTTTAATTTTTAAACTTGTTCTTAACTTAGTATTATTAAATTAATTACAAAATACATTTTATAGTACTGATACATTTATAAGTGTATTGTATCAGTGTAAATCCGTATTTTATTTTTTATTATGTCAGAATGTACTTTGTTTACTTTGTGTAAATTAATAATTTTTTTTAAGAAACAATATTTTGTTTTCGACTTTTTGTTTCTATTTGAAACTCCACTCGCAGAGTTATTACGCCACCCTACCAACCGCACCCCACATATTGAGAAACGCTGTCTTAATGTATTACTTGTAGAACAAAGCAGGTATTGAATTCAGGTGAGCCATTGGTAGGCATTAGTACCAACTCCAAGATTTTCACACTCTTACTCCTAACTTGACATTCAGCCACATACTTCTCTTTAATATCTTTGTACTTAGAAAATAACAGTTAGATTTAATGTACTTTTAGAAAGAGCAATGAATAAAGATGAGAAATATGTGTTTCATAAACTCTTCTTGGTTCGTAATTACTACAAAATATGCGAAATAGCTTGTGTACCTTTAAGAAACAGTAAACCTCCATTTATTATTTTTTTTTATCACATTAAGTATTTCAAAGAATATCCTCGTATATAATGGGGGATCTTTTTTTTGTAATGTATATTCAAGGAATATTTATTCCTTTATACCTATATGCATAACATCAATCCCACAGCATCGTTGAAACCTTTTAATTATCGAACGTTGTTCTCTAAAAATTCCATATGCATGTTATTTTTATTATATATTGTATACATCGATTATGTATGATTATTAGAAGAAATTCCTCCTGCCAAGCCTGATCTCTTGATAACCATCAAAGCAAATCCAATATTAATATTTTTCTTCTCCAAACAATAGCTTCTAAGAGACCCCCAAAACAAGAACAAAACCAAAAGAACCCTTCCCCGCTCACCTAGCGATGATGAGAATTCACAATTTCCCATCGGAATAGCGGTCGGAAAAGAGCATCTTCCCTTTCGTCCTTTCCTACCCACTTACCCATGCCACATTTCAGTACCCAAACCCCTAATCTAATGTTTACGCTTGCCTGTCTCTCTTGCTCTGATTGTCTCCTTGCTGGGCTAGCTGCTTCATCATCGCTACAGACGGCCTTTGCGATGAAGCCCAGTTCCGTTATTTGTTAGACGGTATTTTTTTCTTCTCTTTTGCCCGTCCTGGATTATCTTCGCATTTACACTCGGGTGAGGATGTTTGTCCTTATATTCTTCTCACTCTGATTCTAGTGTTTGCGGTGACAACGGAATGGAATATGGTTTTGTGAAAATGAGAATGTCGTCACAGGACAATATAACCAGAAAAATCAGGTTGCAGTTGTTATACAGCAAAAACAACTTTTTATTTATTTATTTTTATATTTTGTTACTTGTACCGTTTAATAAAAAAAACAATAAATATAAAATATTTTTTCCTATATTGCTTATTGCAGGGTCGTTCTTAGATACCATACATTAGTTAAGTGTGGAAATGGAATAAGACCCAGCAATCCCGAATATATTGACAAACGATTAATTAAAAAAAAAATTTAATAAATGAAGCTTTTATTATTTATTTGGGGCTGATTCCTTATTAAAGTGGATTCAATATACGTGGAAACTGAAGAAATTTCAAAATTTTTAAAATTAAGAATATAATGTTGTAGAATGAAAGATTGTGTAACCCACATAAAGCTGATTTGGGTTCTTACTACAACTATTGAATTTTATTTTATATTTTGCTGGTATTTGTTTATTAATGCGAATTTATACTAAATCGAGTATACAGAAACCTTGCTTCTTGGTAATTAAACTGATATAAAGTGTTATCTTCAATTAAGAGTAAAAAATTCTTTTAGAATAATTCGGAGATAATAAAAATGATGAATGTTGTGAAATAAAAAGGAATATAACATTCAAAATTTGATTGTAGAATCCAAATCCATTGGAATGGGCCCTCTTCTTATGTTGCTAAGCTCTAAGAAAGTACTTTTTTTCTGAAATTTAAAATAATTTGATACAAAAAACATTAAAAAAATTATGAATGCGCATAAGTAATATTAAACCTATTTAAAACATTGAATAAAACATGTTTTTACTGATAATATCAGATTTGTAAGAAACAATAAATTGTTAAATTTTGGGGGAGGGGCTGAATGTGTAATAATTCCTTACCATTTATATAAAAGTTATATCGCAGAACGATATATGAAAAACAGCAAATGTTAATCTTAATGAATGTCATGTATAGGACATTAAAAAATAAATTCCTTTTATAATGTAGAAAGGTTATTATTTTAACCATTAATTATATAAAAATGAGGAAATTATCAAAAAGCTTCTAGTTCAGAATATTTTTTTCAGACAAGTTATCGTTAATAATGATCAAAATTACATACTGTATACTTTATCTACTTGCTTTATAGTAATTAATAAACACGTTTTGTGGACACATAAATCAACATACTTTCGTTAAGGTGTAATAAAATATTGCAAAACATGAATATTTTTTCTTCAACAAAATTAATAAATAAATGGAAGAAAAATAAATTTATTTTTTAAATTTTTTATTTGACTTTTAAATTATTTGCTGATATTTAATCTTTATTATAAACACATAAATTCCCAAGAATACTGGTGTAACTTGACAAATTTTATATTCCTAATAATAATAATATGTAAACATAGTATATAATAATAATAATATAGTATTAATAAATTATATTTGTGTAATAGCAATAATATATATTTTCAAAATAAAGTTTTTAATTCAGCAACACAAAAACTTAAATTTAAAAAAAAATTTTTTTTCAAAATGATAGTTAATTTGAGGATTTAAGCGTTAAATAAATTGAAAGTTTAGTAAAAAAAGGAATTATAATGACATAGATAAAATGAATAAATATTGAGAACAGAAAGGATACGCATTTCTTTATTCGTATTTCTTGAAATTTATATATATATACTTCTTTCCTTCAAATAATAATAATTCAGAATCACATGATATATTGCAAAAAATGATTATTATTTATCACTATAATTCGTAAATGTAATAAATTCACCTTATATAGCAACACATATATTATAATGGACATTTGTAAGATAACTTTTCTCACATGTAGAATTAATTGAGAATCAAAATATTTCAAATGAAAGCCAAAAATACATTTAAAAATATAGTAATATGTTTCAGAATGTTATATATATATATTATTGATAAGTGTAAAAGTACAATGAGAATAAGAACATAAAGAAAATTACTTTTTTTTACTAATAAATTAACTACAGATATTTTAATAAAGGTGATAAACGTTTTTCAATTTTTAGTTTTAGATGAGATTATCAAACATAGAATTATGTAGTAATCACTAAAAATAAGTTGAGTGTGAAATGAATATTAATTAATTTCATAGGTTTATATATCAAAGATTCGCAAAGGTTTTATGTTTCAAAAAATGATTAAATGATTATGCAGGATATTTATTCTCATTTATAAAGAAAAAAAAGACTTTTCCATGTGAATAACTTTATTTTATACCATGTTATTTTCTTACTGTTTATGTTCTCTTAGTTAAAATAACTAAGTTACAAATAAACAATATTTATTTTTTTTAAAACTATTAATATTGAATTACATGGTTGAGCCAAAAAAAATTATAACATTTTAACATTTGAAATAAATAAAGAATCGAAAAGGTATTAAAATTGTAGTTCTAAAAGGAAGATTTCATTCATTCCACAAGAAGGCTTGCAGAAAATTTATTATGATAATAAAAAGAGTTGTATTTATTACATAATTTTGAGATATACGAAACTGAATGAATATTTTTTTATTAATATACTTTAAACTGCTAATGTTTTTTATAGATATGAATAGGAAATTGTATATTGAAAGTTTAACAATTGCTTTCATAGTAATATAATAGAACGCGTTTGTGTCTCTTCAAGATAAAATATGCTCAACAATGTTTACATGTTTTGCTACATGTACTAACTAAACAATTGTTCTAAATCAGATTGCTCAAATAGTTTTAATACTTTTCCTATATATTTATAAGTATTATAGTCTACAACATATATTTTCCTTATAAAAAAATATTTTATTTAAATCTTCTATATAATAAATAACTTTTAAGAGACTAACTAAAGAAAAATAATTTAATTTTTTTTTATTTAGATGTAAGTAATTAAAATATTGTATTATCTATATAAATTTTTAAGCTTAAAACTTCTTACAAGATACTACGCAACACACTGTTAAAACTTTCGAAAATGGAACTATGTTCTGTTAAATAACAATACATTCCGAGAAAGCTTAGTTTAACTTCATCAACGTCATACTAATGATCATAGTTTACTAGTAACGTATCTTGTTAACAGGAGCTACGAATTGTTAACCAGGACTATTACAAGCCGATATCTCATCTGCACAGTTCTTATGACAAACCATAGAGAAGAGCCTCTGAAACATGAGAGGGAATAATCCCTGCATTATACTAAGCAATAACAAGATAACAAAATGTGCTTGCTTAATGTATAATGTTATAATGAATATTTTAAAATGCAAGGTTTTGAATGCTCGCTACAAAAATTTTGTCTGGTTAGAAAATTCAGATAAATTTGTCTTATAACTGAAACAATAGCATATTTCTTAAGTAAAAAAATATTTAATGCACTTTGGGTGCATATAAAATGTATTTAATGTATTTTTGGTTACTAATTTTACAAAGGAAAATTAAGTTATTCTCTCTCTCTTCAAAAGGATATTGCCTTTTTCTTAAATTGATCTTTTAATCTCCTTTAACACTAGATTGCCCAAGGAAGTCATTTTGACTGCTTTTTAATTTCGAACAGAAAAACAACTACATATATAATGCACACAATTTCTTAGAAATTTTTTAAATGTATATTTTTTCCAAGTAGAGTATTTTTTTTTTATTGTGTTAATATTTACTAATATATAAGTTGTTATATGACTATAAATAATACAAAAAATATTAAAAATTAATTTTAAGCAAATTTTATTACACATTAATCAGTCTTTGACAATGCAGTCATTTTGACTGCTTTTGGGCAATATAGGTGTATACTAAATTTCAGTCTTTCTAGTGTTAAGAGAGCATAGAGCGTAGTATTATATATAGGGTGTCTAAAAAAGTATGATTAAATTTTTAAAAATTAATTAAAAATAAACAAATAAAAAATTTTGCCTCATTTTTTGTGAGTTCCATAAAGAAAAAAATTAGTGTTTGTTTAATGAAATGCAATCTATAGTTGGTGCAAAGTTTTAACATTCTCGGCTCCAAATGATTTCCAAATGACTTTACTGAATTTAAATCTTCAATAAATATACGTGGAACAACACCTAACTTAAGTTTGGAAGAGAAAAAGTTCCCAACATAACGGATAGAAAGAAGTTCAATGTTGCGTCAACCTACACTCTCTGGACATAGCATTTTTGGATTTCTATTTGTAGAGATACGTGAAAAACATTATTTACCAATCTTCATTTAGAAGAAATGATAAGTCCAACTAAGTAGGCATTCAGATTGTTGATCCTGCAATGCTTTATAGCGCGTGCTAGAAATCTTATAACCCGGCACGCTACTAATAGTGCGCGCACTGAAATCATGCAATAAAGCATTGTAAAAAAATTATATTTTCTTTATGGAACAAAAAAAAAAGAGTCGAAAGTGAATGTGTTCTGTGTTGAAGCCAAAACGTACACTGTTTCTATTTGAGAAATTAAATGAAGCTGGGTATTCTATAACGTAATAATTGCTTAACAGTGTTCTAAAAAAAGTATCTAGTTCCTAAAATTTACCTATTCTTATGGGACGTAGTTATTTTTCTAAGAACGTGATAGAAAATACCCCGTTGTTCTTTTTTTATACTGCACCAAGTATTTAAAAGTCGTTTTATAGAGAATACTATACTTAATATTGTGTGAACTTACAAAAATAAAATGAAATAAGCAGAGTTAAAATTTTCTTCTAGACTTACATTAATAGAGAGCAAAATATTTCTCTCTACCGTAAAAATAGGAGAATCACAATCATAACTACTCCTAAGTGGACTATTTTTTGGATCTATGTTAGGATTTTTGTATCGGTAATTAATTGCGTGTAATTAAATTGAAAAGGATCAAATCAAAATTAATGCTTGTAATAATCTGCGGTAATTTTTCTAACATATATTTAAATTCAAGTAGCATATTTTATTTCTTTAATTGTTCAAAAAATTTGCATTTTTTTTTTTTTTTTTTTGGCATTTTTGGTTTTTCTAATTTTAAAAGTCAAATTGTCAAGCATATATAATCGTTAACTTCGCTTTCAGTCTATGTCAGGGGTGGGAGAATTAGCGGGATTCATACCCCATTATGGCGGCAAAGAATTTTTATTTGTTTATTTATTTTATTTTTTGCAGCTTGTTAAGATACTCAGAAAAAAAATAAACAGAAAATGTTTCCTATAAGGGGGTTGACCTATATTTGTGAGCAAAGTTTTTCATGCTTGTTCAATAAAATTAAACATTGATGCAAGTTGGTTGACAACTTTAGGCTGAGGTGAGG
>BMAV01026711.1:74085-102983 GCA_019973955.1 Trichonephila inaurata madagascariensis | reverse complement strand
CACCTGCGCAATATGACTTTTGTGCAGGGGGTAAAGTCTTTCTTTACCTGTCCCTGCTCTCTCTCTGCTCATCTTCTGGACTGCTGGGGCATTTCCCTGCGACAGCTGTATGAACAGAAAGACTTGGTGTGTGACACTATTACGCGGAATGGTCAAATGGACTTGGTGTAGGCTTTCCTGCTCCAAGGGGATTGGAAACAACAACAACACAACAAGATTTACGTAGATGAAATATTAACGAAAGTTACCTCACTGTTCCTCAAAATAGTCGCCTCCCATAACTATGCAATGCTGAGATCTGCTATACATGTCCTGGGAACGTTGTAAGAAATCTTCTTTTGAGATGTAGTTCAAAAACCTGGTCACATGGTGTTGAATCGCAGGAAAATCGTCAAATCTCTTTCCTTTCAAAGCGAGTTTGGGTCGTGATAATAGTAAAATGTCTAGGATGATTGAGAATCGGCAATAATGGGGGATGTCCAATTGGCCCCACCCCCTTCTTTTGCCACGAACTGTTTGATGATATTGTCTGTGTTAGGGCAAGCATTGTAGTGAACAAAAACACCATTAACTTGGCTGTGCGTACCAGGGTGGTACCCTGCGTAGATGTTTCATGAAACGAGTCAATGTACCTTGCAGCATTCATCGCCCCGCTATCATGCGTTAATTGAGGATTTTTTGTGATTAATTTACTCAAATTCTCGATTTTCTCATCACTGATGGCGGTGGCCAGTCTTTGGGAACAGAAGCTGTCAGAAGCACTTTCCCGGCTTTCTCGAAAACCGGCGAACCACTCGTACACACACTTCATGGATAGTGCTTCATTTTCATAAACACGTACCAGACTCGAATAAGTTCCTGTCGGCGTCTTGCCAAGCTTAAAACAAAACTTTCAAATGATATTTTGCTCGTTCATTTTCCTGTTCTCGATTAGGAACAAACGAACTAAAAAAGCACTTCATAAAACAAGTCTTACACGGAAAACAAACGACGTTAAAATTAACAATGGTAGGAACAGATGATCAACAACTGCCACTACGCATGTTCGGAGTTATCAGATCGGCCGTTCTGTGAATTCATTCACCGAACTTTATTGTCAGAGGTTGTATTATGAAGATCATTCATTTTTTGTAAACTAGCAAACAGTTTAGTTTAAGATGTTCCATGCAAGTACTTTCAAAAAAGCATAATTTTCTTTCTCTTTTCTTTTCTTGCTCAGTGTTTAAATCTTTTATTGTCACCTACGTCTCGCTCTGCCAGTGCGTTAACTGACCCTGGCGCATATATGCTTTTACGACATACGATCTTCTCTTTGAACTGCTGTCAGTAAACTATTAGAATGTATTTTAATGGAACAAAATGTCCTTGGCAGCGTTTGCGCAGGTTTTACTTATTTCAGAGAAGGATTTGTATATTTATGCCTTTACTTCAGCCCGCCCCAACATACCACAAGCATGCAAATATGCAAAAAATGGTGGCACTGGAAAGAGGATCAGGTAACATTAAACCAGCAGTTAAAAGGTTAAAATGAGTTTCATCATATTATTTAATGAAATCCCTGAAAATTATACAATTGTCAGTTATTTAAAACCTAACTCCAATATATATACTATTATAAATGTCCTGTATTGTGTATCATGCATTATAAACTAAACCTTATAATATAAAGCTCTTTAAATAAACAGAAAATATTTATCTTAAAACAATAAAATTATATTCATTTTATATGAATTAATATTACTAAGTGTTTGTGTGGTTTTAATTATCTTTGTATGCATTCACACAAAAAGTTTATGGAAACTTATTCGACAGTACAAAAAAAAAAAAAAAATGAAGATTTATTATTAGTAAGATGCAATTATTTATCATCACATTTTTCGATAGACACTAAGGTATAATTTTTGAATATGAATATTAAAATTTTTACGAAAATATTAACTAGCAATAATAATAATAATAACAATAAAATAAAAGTAATAATTGAAACCATTTTTATGAAAAAAAGAAAAAATAATCAGAATATGATAATAACAGCGTTCTTGCAAAAAAGATCCAGAACTTAATGGTTTGCATAATGAGATCGAGAATCACATGTATTCTCTGTCTCATTTGAGTTATGTTTCTGAAGCCTATTACAGCTTACTTAAAGCTCAAAGGGCATAGAAACTTACTTTATGCCACATATAATAGTTAAGCTATGGGGAGAATCATTACCTCCTCACCGCAACTTGCCAGTGTGAAGTCAACCATTAAATACTTGGTGACTTGCCCGTTCAGTTCAGTTGAGAGCAGAAGTGACGTGGAAAACTAGAGTTGTGTCGAAGGCCAGTTGGTGGCTGTAATTAGCCGCATAATTAACGACTGACACGAGCCAAAATCATAATTTGCATATGATCCATGATTAGCTTCATCCAACGAGGTATCTCGTGCCCTTTTGGATCTTCTGTATTCAGTGTCATTTGAAAGTTTTTATTTTCATCTTAATGGGTTAAATTTAATTATTTCGGGACTTTATTTATGTATATATGAGACTTTTTTTAATTAAATATATATTATTAATTTAAAATAACATTTAGATTGCTTTAAAATTAATAAGTAATATGAAACCTTAAGATCAATTATAATACACTAGTTATTACAACAAAAAGTCAAAAATGTAGTGTAAGTAAATATATATATGTATATATATATGTAAATTTGTCTAAATTGCTTATAATTCTAAATAGCTACTTGTTATAAGTTAAGTAAATCTTATAAGACATTAATAATTTAAAAGCAAACTAATAATATAAAAAGACATTTAATTAAACATTAGAATATTTTAATAAAAAATATAATGTATATTTTATTACAAAAATAATTGTGCGCTCTTTAGATTGCTACTACAATTTGTACTTTGCAATTACTACAATTTTGTTTTATTTAAACGTTGTATTTTTACAGTTAGAAGTTATTGAATAATATTTCTTGTAGAAAAAAAATAAAAGATGAAATATATTTCAATATTTGTTAAAATATATAATATTGAATTATAAGTTGAATCAATATATTTAAAACATTTAAGCTGATTAAACACACTAAGAAGAATAACTGTCTCTCTCTCTCTAATAAGATTCTAATTAATATTCCTTTAAAATATTTTTTAGAATAAAGTTTGTAGATTGGTTTGACAAAAAAATCCTGTTTTTCTAAAACTGAATAATCCGCTTCCATGGTACATACTTTAAAAATATGTTGAGAAGCAACTCGCAAACTTTTATTCAATCAATATAATACAATTATATTTATTAGTATTAAGTATCAAGGAACTTGTTTTAAGTAAATTTTAAGTACTGAGGAACTCCCTCTCTTAAAAATTCAGTTGTTTGGAATGAAACCACGCAGCTCAAAGAATATATTAATTTTGTTAACAAGTTAACATAGATTCACTAACCGTATGAAAAAATACGAATGAAATAGGAAAATATAATTTAAATTAATATTTTAGGAAATACTTGCTTCAGTGATTCAATGCATTGGGTGATAATTTTACAGATTCATCTTTTCGAGTAAGAATACATTTGGATTATTTGCATATTAAATTATATTTTTAGTAAAATTCTTCTTAAGGTCTTCCGACTACGTTCGAAACCGTAATTTTAAAAGACGCATAAATGGATAATTTTTATGGTATTTAGAGTCACTTAGATTGCAATACTTGTATAAAATTGTTCTAAGGACATTTTTACAAAAGAAAAATTATTTAAATACAATATTTCGGCAACAAAAGTAACCTTTTCTTAAAAAGTTCTCCTTTTGTGAAAAATGCTTCTATTATAATATTTTGCCTGTATATAGCTCAGACCTCTGTACAGAGGCTCAACTATGATTTGTGAAAAATTCACATTAATTTCAGAATTACAACTATTTGAAATAATTATCGGCGTTTTTTTCTTAAAATTTCTCCCCTCTGTTGTCGTAAAACATCGATAAACCCACTTCTAATTTAATTATTTCAAAAATTCTAGTTGAGCCTCTGTACAGAGGTCTGAGCTATATACAAGTAAAATATTATTATAATAGAAGTATTTTTCACAAAAGGAGAATATTTTGAAAATTTTTCATTCTATGTTCATTTTTTGTCAAAATATTGTACTTAAATAATTTTTTACTGTAATAATATTCTTAAAACAATCTTGTATACCTTTTCTCATCTAAGTGACACTAAATACCATAATTATTATCCATTAATACACTTTTTCAAAATCACGGTTCGGAACGTAGTCGGATACCTTAAATATTAGTTTAACTGTTATAAGAACTTCCAGATAGAAACTTTGAAGTGTAGGTTTTAAGGTGATGAGGCTGAATAGACGGCAATCCTTTCCTTGAGATCTTAAACTGTAACCATTAGCGTCTCATACACAAGCGTCTTCACTTGACCCGAGAAAAAGCAACCCAAGATATAGAGGTCCAGGGAGGAATCCAAGCAATAGGTCCACCCCGTCCAATCCACCTCCAACGATATAAAGCTTGCAAGTGGTGCTGAGGCACCATCATGCATGAACCACATGCTCTGGTCAACAGTGGCCGGTACTCATTGCAGCAACTTCTGGGAAGAAGTGGGAAATTTTCCTACGTGAAAGTTTCTGTAACCCTACCACGGCGCTCCAAATCCATGCATTAATTGAGCCATGTCCCTCGTCTGGCTCTTCATCCTCCTTATGGCTAATATTATCATGATTTGCACAGACTAAACGGGCTTTGCGACCCCACATTCTATGGTGATTTGTCGTCTTAATGCTGCTTACCATCACACCCCTGAATTTGTCAGTTTATTTTGGCAACACCCTGTATTTAAAGTTTATGCAAAATGAATGGGCCAACTTCTCTTAATTTAATAATTAAATTACAAAAAACCCATGATATTCTATAATAAAATGATTCAATTACATGAAGCATCTAAGACCATACAGTGCCATTAATAAATAAATATACGTACAATGTAAAGCAAATACACACATTTCTATCGTTTCCTTAGATATGATATAATGTTCTCTCAACTTCTGTGCAAAAAATAAGTAATGTGGAATGAATTTCAAAGATTTGAAAAAAAAATAGAACATACCAGTAGTTATGGTAGCGCAAGTTGTTTCAAACCCATTGTTGAAAAATATATTGAAGCATTATCGAAAAAAACATCATATAAAACAAAAATGCAAAATGAATTGAAACTGTTATTGCGCGGTAAAAATATACTTTTTTAAACAATAATTCAGAATATATATTGGGTAACATAGAAATCTAGAACCCGCATCCTAAAAATTTATAAATATTTAATATCCTTAGAAATAACAAACACTAAATATTTTAGAAATACGATTTTGTTTCGAATGTATTTCTTATAAGACATTTTAGATCATTCCCATACCCAGTTTCTTTATCTGCTTTGTTATTTTATCAGGCCTTACAAACAACTTTTTATTCAGAAAAAAGCATTGGATATGAAATATTCATAAACAAATACAATTCAATCACAATATATGTGAGTATTCAGCTTGAACATATTCATAACATATTCATAACAGCATTGCTACTCAAAACTTATAACTTTATATGATACTGCAAATGGATTTCGTTTCTTTTTTTTTTACCCATAATCCTTTGTTTTCCTTGAATATTTCAGAAAAACAAGAAATGGAAATAAGTAAGATAAGACTTTTTTTATATATTTATGCAGGGAAAATTAAATGTATTCATGGAATATTTAAACTGATACAAAAAAAAAAAACCTATTTCCAGCAAGTAGGAGGGAAGCTAGAGAAAAATTATGGTATAACGCACTACGTGAGATGAAAACTTGAATGAGTATATTGTGTTGAAATCTTAGAAATGTAAAATTGAGGACCTCAAAAAATGAATACTTGCATTCATTTTCGAATGCTGGTGTTGTGCGAAAACACATTTTGAATTCAAGATTAAAATAAACAAAATTAAAACCAAGCATTATTCTTAGCAAGAAATTTGCATACATGGGTAATTATTCAGTTTAGACATTCCAAACACTATTTGCTTTAAAAAGTATTTTGTTTTTGCTTGGAACATTGTATGCACAGTTCTAATTATTTCCCAAAACTTAACTAAGGAAAAATATTTTATTTAAGACTAAAACATCAGTGGTCAATTAATAAATAATATAAGGACCTATTTCTGCCTTTCATTATTTCTACAATCAGTAAAAATACAAATAATAAGCTAAAAAAATTGAATTTTTGACAAAAAATAAAGGACAGAATAAATACATGCATTCAGTGGCGCACACAAGGGACCCACCCCAAAGCCCTTGATTTTTTCCGATTGATTATAATGCTGAGTATATAGTACGTAAAATTTAATTAGTATTTGTTATTAATGATTAATTATATTAATTAATGCTAATTATTTATTCAATAATTAGGTTTTTACTGTGTTTTGTTCCCGAAAGACGACAAAATAAAAAGGAGCATGATACAAGAATGGTGAACTTTCGACCCCGAACCTCCCCCCCCTTGAAAAATTCTCGTGTGCGCTACTGCATGCATTTATATATTATTATCCCCCTCTTGGGGGACGAGAGCATATTAAAAAGTCGAAAAATAATTTCAAAACATTATATTTTCAAAAAATTACTAATTTACTGAAGTTAAAAAACAAAAAATATATTCTGATATAATAAAAAATATAATACGCATTTATACTGACATAATACCCTTATAAATCAATTAGTACTGCACAATGTACTTTATAATGGATTTAACAATACTAAATCAAGATCAAGTATTATAATTACCAGTGACCCCATCGTCTTATCATATGTAAAATTATATACGAAAATTAATAATTTTGATAATTTGTATGGTTTATAATTAATCCTATAACTGCCAATTAAAAGTCCCACAAATAGCGTGATGTGATGGGGAAGGAGGAAGAAAATGAATGAATAAGCTAATCCTCTGAAATAAGTACATCCTTCTCGAAACACTGCAAAGTTTCTTTTATTACATTCCAAAGCGTTCTGAATAGTTGTATGGATAGCAGTCCACAGAAAAGATCGGAGTTAGGAAAAACGTATATGTACGTCCGGCGTAAATAACGATTGAGCTGGGCGAGACGTTCATATACGCCGGAGGCACTTAAAAGGTTTAAGTCTTATTGTAGCTTTAGTATCAAAGTATAGTATTAATGAATTCAATTCATTGTCTATCTATCTATCTATCTATCTATCTATATCTATCTATCTATCTATATATATATATCTATATATATATATATGTCAGGCCCCAGGCCTGCTGGTAAAATGAGGAAGGCATCCTTCTATACAATAACTTCTTTATTTCGCTTCCATCACATAAAATCCAACATGGCGGCCCTTTGGCGCGCAACCGAGTAGAACATTAACAATACTTCGGACAAGAGTCACCAGCTGAGCCTTTTCGAATATGCGTTCTTCTTCGTCATTACGACATTCACATTGGGGACTGGAGTCTAGGCAGACTCCTCTGCCCCATATCTGGAACTGAGTGGGCATTGCTATGAGTTCTTGGTTTGGGGGGTTGAAGCGCTCGCTCCACCTTTAAATAGGCCTGTTTACCCACAAATCCTTACGCGATGGTAAAGAGTTCTCTCTATTTTAAAACCTGACATATATATATATATGTGTGTGTACACGAAAGATGTTCAGGGAAAGTAAGTTTCATCGCTTTTTTTTAAAGGTGACTAGGTGAAACAAACAAGCAATCACCATAAGAAACTACATTATGTTCTGGTTAACAGACTGAAGTTGTGGGAGCTAAAGAGAATGGTGCATGTGAAGATAATTTAAGAAGAGATGTGGCGGGCTCACGCGTCTTTTCTGTAACATAACCTCTGGGTTCCTTGACGGCCAAGATTAATGGCAAATCTTTTCCAACCAAAATCCAAGTAGGGAAATGCGATTATGAAATGCAAATAAGATAGCTTTTAAAAGAACAGTAGTTTCAGTAAGCAGTATGGCAATTTAGGGAAAGTTATGTTTGGAAGAGATACGAGTGTGGATTGACGGCCTATCATAAAGTTACCGAGATATTCAGCCATTGATACAAGGTGTATACCATTGCACGCGCGCCCAAGTGTTTCCGTATCGTGATGGAATCTTAATTTGGATTAAGGTAGAACTGATTATTTGATATTAGGACTTGCAATATTATCAGAATTGAGAATAGGCGGGTAATATAATTATTTAGATAAAGTGGTCTAAATTACGTGATACGGTTTAACTATCGCTGTGTGATTGGTTCATTAGATTCTCACATATAAATTTATCTAAATTATTAGAAGTTTAAGTTATATTCTTAATAAAGTCATATTTTAAGAATTTTAAAATGTCTATTTAGTTTGACAATCCCACACATCTAATTCACGCTGACAATCAAAGATTTGGTCACCATAGAGTAACCATATCACATAGAGAGTGGCAGCACACCGGCGTGCCGGAACCAGTACAAATCACAATATAAGGCAGACGTGTACTAACAAAAAATGAATGAAGTTATCCGGCATGAATGGACACGTGGTTTCGTGATTCGTGGACGTCTGCATACCGTTTATTGTGTATTATTAAGTAATCATGCTTCATCAAATGATTGTTTGCGTTTTAAATTTAATGAGAGAAAGTAAAATGTTGAGACTTAATGTCGGTGGGTGCTCAAACCACATTCACATTTGAAGACAACAGTACTAAAGGACAGGACATCATGTCAACGGACATATTCATACGGTTTAGAGTGGCTTCCCCAATGCGCATTGCCCATACTGAGGTCCATGTTTTGGATTACCGAAAAAAGGGAGGGAGAAAAATTATTGAAAGAAACGAGTTCCTACTTAGAACTCTCAGAGGCCCCACATGACCCGTTTGTGCTTTCATTACTCCCAAAACCTAAGCCCACGTTGATGATGTAGAAGCATCCGAGTTCATCAAGGATGAAAAAATCCTTACAAATCGGTGCTGAGGTGGAGTAGGCTGCGCGACAATTCTTTGCATCGCAGGGTATGTAGTTTTACCACTATCGTTTCTTCAAACTGATTGAAGGATATGACAAATGTTTCCATGTCAATAGTTATTAAGTCAAAAAATAGTGCAGGGTGTATAGTTCATGAAGTCACCTTGAAATTTTTGCAAAATAAAATTTCCCTGTGAAAAATATGATGAATGTCTCTTTTGGAACGAACTTCGTACATTGAATAAATTAAATATATCAAGCAATGAGGAATTATAATAAGCTATTTAATTCAATACAAATTCTGTACTTCCGAATGTTCACTCTATGTTTTAGCATACAGTTTAGTGTATAAAACATGCGGAGTAAATTACTGACTAAATTTATATTGTTTTCGCTATGTTTTACCTGTTTATCAAATATAAATTACACGTGCTCTAATCTCTCTCTCTCTCTCTGTCTTTCTCTCTTTTTTGAATGTGAAAGAACATATAAATAATTTCTAATCAGGTTATATCTATCTTATTCATTGTTTAAAATTCAAAAGTTTTTAAAATAATGAAACTGTGAAATATTTTATAACGACCACACTATGTTGAACATAAACACATAAAAAATATCCGTCAATTAGTTTATAATATTCTTCAGGTAGGATTTATTCAAATAATAATTTATAATGATTTTTACATAATTATGTTATGTATGTCAATTTCATTTATTAACTTCAAAATACCAAGAAATGTTATTATGTATTACATAAAAAAACCTATTTCGTATATAAAAGTTATTTTATAAGTAAATATATTCAATCTTTAGCCTTTTTCAGACTTCAAAGAACAAATTTTATATCTCTCTGTTTATTCAAAGCAATAAAAGTATCTCACACAGCTTACAAAAAATAATTCTGTAACAATCAAAATTAAAAGTTTTCCTTTTTTGCAAAAAGAGAGGAATTTCAGATTAATATCTCTTTTATTAACTTCAGTTCCTTTTCATAAGTTTTGAAATCCTCTACGTTGAAATAAAGGTATTATGTTATTTTAATAAATCTTTATTTACTTCATGCAAAAATTCACAAACTCCTATGAATTTTAAAATGAGCTTAATATATCTCAGTTTCCGGGATATTAAACATGAAATTCCAATCAGAAAAGTTTGTTTTCAGCACATCATATCGAGATTCATTTCGGATAAAAGTATTCTCATTCATTATAGGATAAAAATTTTAATTTCAAACATGCATCTCATTGCTTAATATTTTGCATAAAGTTTCCTAAATCAGCACACTTGCTTCTTGATAATCCTTTAGATCATCAACCGTTTTAAATATTCTAATACGTCAGATAACTTGCAAAACCCATCAAAATGTATACATATTTAACCATTAGGGGTGCACATTCCTAATCAGTAAGAGAGATTACCCCATTAAATTTAGTATCCCATTAAGTTTTGTGCGTATTTGTGTGTATCGCCTCTGATAATTTATTTTCTGCATATGCTAGCATATTCATCGTTCGCACAATTTCGTTTAATGAAGCTACCTAAAGCAGTTGATTTGAAAATTGAAAATGAAAGCTTTCATTTGAAAGAATACATTATGTAAAATAGTTCCAAGCAGAAAAGTACAATATTGAAGTTGAAACAAATGGAATGACGCGCTATTTTTCTTTATTAGATGAAGTAATTCCATTTTTATATAAAACAATTTTAATAAAATGAGTGAGTGTTTGGGTTTATGGCGCAAGAGCCAAATATGGCTAAGCTGTGCCAATCATTTGTTAAAATATGAAAGCAATTGTTAAAATATCTAAAAATATTGACAATACACTCTTAGTAAAAGTTAAAATATCAAAAAATACATAAAAACGTACTATAATGATAAAAGCAGATACATTTTGGTGGGGGGCAACCCCCACCAAGCCAAATAAGATTTTGAAATAACGGATAGGTTTAAAACAAGGAAAGGGATAAAGTAAAAATTTAATTGAGATATAGCGACTTAAGGTGTAATTGTCGGAAATGTAAAAATTGGTATTAAAATTCCTTCTAGTTCGTAACAAATTGTTTTAAAAAAAGTAAAAGGTAAAAAATTACCTCGGACTGTTTCTAACACGGGGAACCAAAATATGTTAATAATAAATTGTAAATTTTCTCATAAGAAAAAATTAATCATTAATTTAAACTATGTACATCTTAAAATATTGTTTTGTGGTCTCCACGTGAAAAGAAGAAAAGAGAAAAATGAATGACGAGAAAGAGGGTTGAAAATAGAGAAGGATCACTAGGGTACCCCGGGCTCGTAACACCCATGTTTACCAAAAACAGTAAGCCCCTTTGGAAAAGGAAGAGTTCACTAGGGCACCTCGGGATTGGGATTGTGACAGCCGTACTCAGCTAAAGAAGGTGAGCCCCCTGAGGGGACAATTTTAAAAAAGAAAGATCCTTCATAAAAATTTTATAACGTACAGTTTTAAAAATGAAAGTGATTTATTGTTATTTCTGTATACACGTACATATACTTAACAATAACAATATTGTTACGAATTTTGTGTAAATAATTTGTATTTGGGTGTAGAAAGCATTTATATTACTATCTTATATTTATTTTATGTTAAAATTGCAATATTCACAAGCAAATGCCATCTCTTACGCTATAGTGGCGATTCAATGAGAACTTGGTGAAATCTTGGCGATAGAACCAAGTTGGCATAATTTTTGGCGACCGAGTTGGCGGCCACTTTGTGGACTTTGGCGACCATTTTGGCGTCATTGGTGACCATGTTGGTGAGTTTGGGACCCTCTGGATTCTTATAGAAATTTCTCCACTAATTTCACGCTCTATGACGCGAGTGGATTTTTCTAGAAGTTTCCGCGGGGTTTATAAATAGAGCAGTGCCAGCCGCAACCAGTCAGTCTCGATTCAACCAGCGATTAGTGAGCATTGCTTTGACTACCGATTAGCTCGGCTGTGCTTGTAAATAATCTTTTACATACGTGCATTTTAAACACTGATAAGTGTGTTTGATTGCTGTTGAAGGTGTGAAGACCTTCTGAGATTTATTCTGTGAATATTGCTGCCGAATTCTGTATTTAAAGAATTGGATTTCCGATAATAAATTCGCACCACTCTTAAAGAACTGTTATTTTTCTTGGTGACTGTTTTGCATAAAACCCTCGAACTTGGATCTACGTAACAATATATACAAGAAATGATGGGCAAATTAAATATCCTTTGTAACAAAGAAGGGTGAAAAACTGAAATCGAAAAGCAAACCAAAATACGAGAATGTATAAAAAGTCAGTTGACCAAAATTGAAAACTTTTATGTCTTCCCTGGCTGTCTCTGACATAAGGCAGCAAAAAAAGCTTTAAGATTACTTTAATTAACTATAAACTCATCCTTAAGGAGAAATTTATACATTATTAATCAAGAAAAATTTAAAACATAAACTATGATTGAGTTTACAGTGTAAATATAGAGTTGGGTGTATTTAGATACTGACCTCTTCCTAATAATAAAGTACATGTAGTCTACTATATCTACTTAATAATAAAGTACATGTAGTCTACTATATCTACTAAAAAAGAGTTTTAAATAATTAACTACTGAACTTTTAAAAAAAAACTATTTCAAACATAGTTTAAAAAGGAAGAAATATATATTGTTTACGATATCCCAATGATTGAAAAACAAACGAGAAGAATTTTTGTTTAATAAATAAGTGGGTTTTAACAAGAAATAACTACAACTGGTAATGCATTACATACACCTACATTTTATATTTTTAGTTAAATTCTCCTGTACTGTAATGGAAAGTAACAACTATTTACGAGGAGATGTTTTACCATCTCATTTTATTTTTTATTTTTGAAAAAAAAAATTCATATAGACACATATCTCTGATAAAGTAATATCCAAATATCGAACTGGCCTTTCAGTTCACAACCTTGGTTCTTAATATAGTCTTCAAGAATCCTATCTTGGCTTGTTTAAAAATTAAAATTAGTATAAATTCATCAATACAAGGTCTTTTCAAAAGTATTCTACCTTTGGCCAGAAAAAAATCTTAATGCTCGCCATCATAAGGAGTCTCCTTAAGTGGACCAGAAAGCAACTGACTTCCCAGACGAAAACTCATTTAGTTTGGAGAGTGATTCCGGTGGCATGTTGATGGTGAGAGAACAAGGTACAAGTTACATTCGATTTAAGACATTCAAACACTTAACTGTAGTTATTGTGATGTCTTAGGGCAGCGTTTCTAAAACTGTGGGCCTGCCCCCCCCCGGGGCGGGCCACGAGTATATAGAAACGTCCAAAATAAAACATTATTTAAAAATATAATTAATTTTTTGAAAGGAAGCAAAACAAAATACATTCTGACATAATAAAAAATAAATTACGCATTTACACGGATATAATATATTTATATAAATGTATCAGTAATGCACACTGTATTTGGTAATTAATTTAACAATATCAAGCTAATGGCATATTTGACAATTACCAGTGACTTCATGGGCTTGGCCTACATAAAATTATATAAAAAATGTAACACTTATCTTGATCGTTTGAACGGTCTATAATTAATTCCTTAACTGCCGATTAAAAGTTATGCGATTCGCTCTCCAATGCCACCGTTTTCTACCTAGGTGAGCGTATGTGATGGGGAGGGGGGAGAATAAAAATAAGCAAACCAATTGAAATAGGTACTCCTTTGCAAAAACTGTGTCAATATCTTTTTATTATATTCCAAGGACTTTGGACGAATTTTTTCGAAAAGATCGCACTTCGGAAAGACATATATACGCCCGGGATAATTAACGCTTTGGCTGAGCGAGGCATTTATATACGGTGGAGGTAATTAATAGGTTAAAATCCTATTGCAGCTTTAGAGTCAAAGTATAGTAGTATTGAATTCAATACATTGTTATTGTAAGGAAGGAGCGTGATGAAAATTATGATTTAATATTGGTTCGCAAGTGTTGAAAGTTTGAGAAGCACTGTTTTATACTTCTCTGGCGTTGCCGGCACTGAAAAATACATTGGAAGCCTGTTTCTATTTTACCTCGCTTTTTAATTCGTGTTACTTAAAATAATATTTATTTATTTTTTCACATAAACAATCATTGAAATTTTAGTATCCACATCTCTTTGTTTTAATTTTAAATAAAGTTAACTTTTCCTTAACAGCACATTATTGCCATTTAAATACATAGAAAATATTTACCATTTAATATCCATTTGAAATTTGAAGTATAAGATAAGAAAGCGGAGAACGCGCTGATAAAATTTTATCAAACCACTTCATATTTATAGCCCATTCATCACATTTTATTGTACTTTAATAGCGCTTACTACGACCATTTAAGTGCTTTATATGCAACAAAAATGAAAGAAAAAAAAATGTATTCATAGAACTTAAAACTTGAACAATCCCTGAAACGGGACACCGCGATATTTAAAACAGACCAGCCTTCACGACGCACATTAAATATGCTCTGTTACAAATAAAAATGTTGAAAACTGCTGGAAGAATAATGTTACGCGCCGTTTAAAGCACTTTATGTTACCGGAACAATCTCCATTATTTACATTTCTTTTTGCATTTCGAACTAGTTTCAGCGCTTGGTTCGATTCAGTATATTATTTCCAGATATCTTCACAAGGGAAACAGATGTTGGGAATGATTCGGAGATGCGAATCGAGTAATTCTTCTTCTGATCATTAACCAGCAAATGGCCGTTAAAATGCGTAATGTGCGATAAAACGTGCTGCTGTATCCGGTACCGATAACAAGAGA
This sequence comes from Trichonephila inaurata madagascariensis, assembly GCA_019973955.1. Classification (NCBI taxonomy): domain Eukaryota; kingdom Metazoa; phylum Arthropoda; class Arachnida; order Araneae; family Nephilidae; genus Trichonephila; species Trichonephila inaurata. The sequence goes on along the minus strand of BMAV01026711.1, from coordinate 88,189 downwards.
CGGGAAATTCCGAGGTAACCTTTGGGGACTGAAGCAAGATGGAGAATATGCTGGGCGAATAATACAAACCATTTCATCTTTTTTAAAAAACGGTAATAGTCAAACTGTACTTCAGACATCATTAGTTGCTATCGAGATTTTTCTGGTCCATATTGTTAATTACGCATTCTAGAATCGTTATTGAAACATGTAGGTTGATAAAAGTGCCATTTGTGTTTCTGCTTTCCTAATTGTTATTCTTGGGTGAAAATTAACGTTTCATTATTTTTTTGTCTTAATTTTATATGTTAGTGTAATTACTGATTTTTTAAATTCCACACCTAATTTGTTTTATGATTTGTGGTGTTTTATTGGGAAATAGCATTAACCACTACGCAATAATTTAGCATTAAATACATATACCGAATAAACGTTTTTGCTTAAAAACATTATTCCATTTTTGTTTTTTCGTAAATTTGTCATCCCTTAAAAGACATAATTTAGAAATGTTACTTGAAACCCTGTTTAAGCCGGTGCATGACTTTATAAAACAGTTGATTTTTTTTTTCCTTTTTCAGAAATAAAATCATAACCTTTTCAAGGTGCACTTTGATTTATACAAAGAATAACTTGCAATGTTACATTTTAAAGTACCTTCTAAGAGAGAAAATTTATCAATATTTTTTTCCTTTTTATTGGTTATACTTTACCTAAACAGTAATACTGCAGATTGAGCGAATAAATTTCCAAAAAATATAGTATATTGTATCAAGGTTTCTTGTATTTCATTTATGACAGTCACAGGATATAAAGAAAAAATTCCCAATATTAATTGTCACATTTTTTATTGTTAAATTAAATTATTATTGATGAGATATTAAATTTTTTTATCTATCTGTAAATTCATGTAAAAAAATTACACATTTTTCATGAATGCAATGAATAATGTAAATATGTATGTTTTAACAACCTTAAAACGATTTACTAATTTAATGCACAGTAACTGCTACGAATTATTAAGCTGGCTCTGGAATTTGCAACTTACTTCCTACAGTGGTAATATTACAGTTTGCTGTAAGCGCTATTCATTATTAATATATTGCACATGCAATTCAAAAGGAAATTCAACAGTTTGGTGTAACGAAAATATAATTTAAAATTTCATTATTTAAGGAAAATAAATAATATTTTTGATATCTGAATTAAATACATATATATTTATTTATTACAAATTTTACGTAAGTGTCCCTTCATAAGTTTTGCAAACAATGCAAATGTAAAAAAAAAAAATTGTAATTATTATAATTTATACTATGAAATGTTAAGAACAAGTACAATCCTTCAATGGATTTTTTGTTTCAAAATTTCTTATATATTTGATGAACATTTCAGAGATCCATAATCAATCAGAGAAATGTTTTTCTGACGGCATGAAAATAAATTATTGATTTATATAGGTAATTTTAGAAGCGTTAATCTCAAATATTATTTTAAACTGATCTACAAAATACTCAACAGAACTAATTCAATTGATATCGAAAAATGTGCTTTAATATTATCTTCTAAATAAACTGCTCTATACTAAAAATTTTGTTATATATGTAGATTTGTAATTCCATATTTAAAATGTTGTAGAGCAAAGGTTCTTAAACTGTGGTCCGTGGAAATCCCCGGGGTCCACGAAGGTCTCTCATTTAATATTAAGATTTCGAGCTTTTACAGATTCTGAAAGTCCTCGTGGGAAAATTGACAGATTTATCATCCTAGACTAGATCACTAAATTAGCCCAATGAAAATATCTCTACTAGGACATGTAATTCGATAAAGAATATTAATTCAGTTTTTATTGCTTGCAACTACATAATACATATTACAAAGTAGTATTTTCAAAACATATAGTAGATGCACATGTATAAAGATTAAAAATTGAATTCCAAAAAGTGTGAAGCTGGAGAGGAGACTGCAGATTTCAAACATTATGCCTGATATAACAGCACTGGTAAAATAAATGCAACACCAACCTTCTTATTGATGTATCCGACTACGTTCGGAACCGTGATTTTGCAAAAGCGTATAAATGGATAATATTTATGATATTTAGTGTCACTTATATTAAAAAATGTATATAAAATTGTTTTATAAGAATAGTATTACAATAAAAATTATTTAAGTACAATATTTTGACAAAAAATGAACATTGAATGACCCATTTTCAAAACATTCTCCTTTGGTGAAAAATGCTTCTATTATAATAATATTTTGCCTGTCTATAGCTCAGACCTCTGTACAGAGGCCCAACTAGAATATTTGAAATATATAACTTAGAAGTGGGTTTATCTATATTTTACGACAACAGAGGGGAGAAATTTTAAGAAAAAAACCCCGATAATTATTTCAATTGGTAACTTTGAAAATAATGTGAATTTTTCAAAAATTCTAGTTAAGACTCTCTAGAGAAGTCTTTACTTTGTCTGAGCACACACACAAACACACACAATATTATTATTATAGAAGCATTTTTTTATAAAAGGAGAACGTTTTGAAAAAAGGTTCTTCTATGTATTTTTTTGCCGAAATATTGTATTTAAATATTTTTTTGTCATACTGTCCTTAAAACAATTTTATGCATGTATTCTAATCTAAGTGATACCAAATATCATGAAAATTATCCATTTATGCTCTTTTTTAAAATCACGGTTCCGAACGTAGTCAGATACCTGAAATGCATTATTTGAAATTAGTATTTTGTAATATTTCATTAAATGTTTACTTTTTTCCCAAGGAGGAAAAAAGGAAATGTTAAAAAAGTCTATGTAAGTAGCAGAGACAGTTGTAGGATTATTGATGAACCTTTTCATCTCTCAGCCATGTGTTGGGATTCAGGGAGACCGTGTTCAAAAACTTGAGGGTCCACAATATCAGGCTGATACATAAAAGGGGACCGCGCGTCTATGGAAAGTTTAAGAAAATCTGCTGTAGGGTGAATTCATCCAATAAAATCAGCAAACATTGACCCTCACCATAGGATTTTATTTTACAATTGAAATTGTTTACTGCCCAATAGCTAATATAATGAATTATTATTACAGCTTAGAAACATTTCCTACGGAACTATATAAAATTTACATATTTATTGGAATATTTATATTTATTTAAGTCTGAAAAAAACGAAAAAACTTACCTGCTCTGACGTGTACGTCTCTACTACCAAGAGTTCCAATAGTGTTCGTGACTTCACATCTGTAGACAGTCGCGTGAACATCTGCCCTATATTCTTCAGCAGGAAATGGTGGAAACACTAGGGCACCATCATGACGGACATGTCTCAATCCAGGAAGGTCCGAAGCAGTTTGACCATCATGTTTGACCCATCGTATCACAGGAGATGGTCTACCATCTGCATTGCAAGGGATAGTTGACCCCGTAGAGTTTGAAAACACAGCGAGACTTGGAGGCTCGAATGTGAAAATCGGTGGTCTATGGTGAGGCATGTCACAGAACACTAAAAAAAAAATGCGTACAATAAATAGATAACTCTTAAAATGTATTATTATTAACATTGAAAAAAGATTGTCAAAATACTAATATGTTTATTAGTATAAGTATTTTCAAAAAGGGGTCTTAAAGTTATTGATATTAAAATATGTGTTAAGGGGTATCCGACGACGTTCGGAACCGTGATTTTGCATAAGAGTATAAATGGATAATATTCAGGATATTTAGTGTCACTTAGATTAGAAAATGTATATAAAATTGTTTTAATAAGAGTATTACAATAAAAAAAAATATTTAAGTACAATATTTTGACAAAAAACTAACTTATAATAACCTTTATTTAAAATGTTCTCCTTTTGTGAAAAATGCTTCTATAATAATAATATTTTGCCTGTATATAGCTCAGGCCTCTATACAGAAGCTCAAAAAGAATTTTTGAAATATATAACTTAGAAGTGGGTTTATCCATGTTTTACGACAACGGAGGGGAGACATTTTAAGACAAAAACGCCGATAATTATTTCAATTGGTTGTAACTCTGAAAATAATGTGAATTTTTCAAAAATCATAGTTGAGCTTTTGTATAGAGGTCTGAGATATATACAGGCAAAATATTATTATAATAGTAGCATTTTTTACAAAAGGAGAACATTTTAAATAAAGGTTATTCTAAGTTAGTTTTTTGCCGAAGTATTGTATTTGAATATATTTTTTTTTAAAATGTCCTTACAGCAATGTTATACATATATTCTAATCTAAGTGTCACTAAATATCATGGAAATTATTAATTTATGAGCTTTTTTAAAATCACGGTTCCGAACGTAGTCGGATACCTAAAATATATATATTCATAATAGCTATGAGTTACATGAATGCAGATTTTAATACTGAACTATAAGAACAAAGCAGGATAAATGCCAAATTACGTCATAATAAAAGACAATCAATGGAACCCAATACACCTATATTATTTTAGTCGCAATAAATCAGTTATTACGATTAGGTCGATAGTTTAAACTAAAAAGAGAAAGCAAGTGTTTTATTTCTGATTGTAATCTGTTGAATCTTTTTCTTCCCAATCTCAAAACATTATTGCAAAGCATATTTTTGAATACCCTAAAAGTTCTTGAAGCAAGAAACATTATTACAGTCCGAAACCACACCTCTATAATTAAGATTCAAAAATAAATTGCGATGGCGCTTCAACAACGTAATCAGATTCGAATTTGGGGGGATTCATCTTTGTTTCTAGAATTTCTCTGTTACTCTGTTGTTTTATTGTGTCATTGTTCTAATTTTGTACTATATAATTATAACGTAAGTAACGTAATCCTTTTATAAAACGCATTAAGGTTTTTTACAACAATACTCGCGCGCGAGAGCTATATTTATTTTAAGTATTTTTTCCTCCAATAGATTCCAACCTGAGTCCCTTCTTTAAATGAGAGACAATTCCTAACGATTTAATTTATCAATAATGGTACAAAACCACAATAGTTCACTAATAAGTTTATGATCTAAAATGCATGCAGTGTAGTCGTTTATTCTATACCAGGGATTGCGAACCACTGGCACGCGTGCCATTGATGGCACGCGACACAATATTTTGGGCACGCCACCGATCAAAACGGTTTGCATTTTAATTCAAAATATTATTCAATATGAAGTATTACAAACAAACGTGAGTAATCGGTCGAAGTTTTCTGAGAGATTTTCTCAGTTCAAAGTATTATCGGAAAAGTTCCATTTTTTTTTTTTTATGTTCCCTGATGTAATTTCATTTAATAAACTGAACTTGCCCCGATTCTATTAGTTGAAAATTGAAAATTTTGAAATGCAACTGATTAATTTCCAGTCTAGTTAAATACGGATTCAAAAATTTGTTGAAAAAAGGAGAAAAAGCTGGAATTGATTGAAACAGGAAGATTTTAACAAGGAATATAAGTAAAAATGCTAATAGTGAAAGTTTGGAAACATGGAATTCGATTAAAAACACATTTAACTGTTTTAAGAAGCTGGGTCATGCTATTTTAACCATATTTTCATCTACCCACGCTTGTGAGCCATTATTTTCAGAGATGAATAGCATTAAAAACTCGATTAGAAACTGTTTGACAGATGACTCCAATTTAGCATGCATTTTGCTAAAAGTAACATCTTACAATCTTAATATAAGTTATTTTTCATCTAATCATCATCAGCAGCAGAAATCACACAAATGTTACTTTAATTTGAATTGCACGTATAACTATAATATTTACTACTATAAGGTTCAAAATGTATTTTTTCGAAGTTAATAGAATTTTGATTTGTCAGTAATTAAGTTTTATTATTTTCCCAATAATCACGAGTCAAAATTATTCGACGGCACGTCTATACATCATTAAACATTTTTTTAGAAAAAATGGCACGTTGATCCATAAAGGTTCGCCACCCCTGTTCTAGAGATTATTCGCCGAAAGAACAATAAAGTGATGTACAAAAACAATACAAAATCCAATATAAAGCAAAATATAAGTTGCCAGCAGTCAGAATTAAAAGAACAAAATTAGAGAGAGACTCAATAGATTTTTAATAATTCTAACATAATATATAATAATAAAATTTTTATTTTACATTATTTGTCATACATGCTGAAAATAACCTAAACATATTGTAATGTAGAGCACAAGAATTAGATTTTCATTTGTGTATATGTTTGAGTAAATATGAAACATTGACGACTGTGTTGTTCAAAATTCAGTTATTTAAAAGAAAAATCAAAATTTAATAAAACTAAAAATATTCATTGGAATGTATTATATGTATTGCAATGTATTATAAAATTTATTTCTGATATCCATAGTTTCTTCTTACGGGTAGTGCTGAAATGATCTTTTATAGTATAAAATTCTGGGGATTTCGAATCCAACAAACATAGTAAATAAGTACAATAGAAAGACAAGTAATGATGCTTACTTGCTACGGATGTGTTAATAAATGTATTATGATAAAGGTTTCCACTTATAATATATTAAATTAAAAAAGACTTATAGTTTCAAATTTCCGACGAATTATTTATAGAGGATTAATCAATAAACAACGAAAAAAACGACATCAAACTTGTATATAAATATTAAATAAAACTCTAACATATTCTTTAATCTAACAAAAAAGAATATCTTTGGTTTTTATTTACACATTTATTCAATTTTCAACTGAATTAATTTGCTATATTCATCAAAAATCTTTTAACCCTTTGATGAGTAAATTTTTATGATGATAAATTACAATTAAATAATGCTTGGAATTTGGTAATATGAATTAGCTCTATGCATTAAAAAATAGGATTTGACTTTTGTCTCGGAGAAAATGGTTTGACAGCGAAGCCAACAACCTTCAAAGAAAGACAAAATAAATCGCGCATCCACGAAATGCATCCGATATGTTTCAGGTATAGAATGGTTGCCCAAACCTCTACAAATAACTGTTACTTAATTAAAAAAAACAAACTTATATAGGAACTTTGATAATAATATAAAAGAAATCTTATTTAACCATTTTGCAATAGGAATACATTAAGAAAAATATATGTTCGAAAATTGAAAGTTATAAGTAGAATTTTGTTAAAACCGTCAAAAAGGTTTTGCAAATAATTAAATTGTTTGTACAGATTTTCATAAGGTACTTTCAAGTTATTCAAGGTACGAGGAATGATTTTTGCTAGATATAATCTGTGATTTGTCAAGTACGCGCATTCTTCAAAATTTAAAATAAAAATCTTTTAACAGAGTCATAAGACCGTCATATTAGATGAACATAATATAATTAATTTTTTGTAGCATTTTCAAATGTTAATAAAATTCAGAAGTAAAAGTTCATGTACAGAATATTTTTTTTCTCAACTGCTCTGATTTTTATGCATGAAAAAATATGAATATATGATTTCAGCATGACACCACCTCTCAAAATGCTAAATTAGGAAAAAAACAAACTTTAAACCTCCAAGCGGTCTGCACGTAAAATCCCGTCATTCTAGAGATGCTTTTTCTGCCTTCAAGCAAGATTCCCGAAAGCGGCGGAGCCAAATTCTTAAAAATACGGCTCAACCGCTTTTGAGAACCCCACCTGATGGCAAAAAAATACGTGCGGTGTATTTTCGAAGCATCTCCAGAATGGCAAGACTTTAAGTGCAGACCGCTTTGAGTATTTCATTATTATTGCCTTTTTGTAACAAAATTGAATTTTAATTATAATTTCATTGTAACATATACTTTAATTAATTAGTACTCATTAATTAACCAAAAGCAAAAATAAATATATATATTATTTACTTAATGTATGTAGGTTATATATTTTACTACGCGTAATCCGTTTCTTTCCCTTTTTCTAACATATTTCAATGTAAGGGCTTTTCAAAAAAAAAATATAAAATTTTACAAAACCACATGTTTTTCTTCATTTTTCTAAGTAAACATTCCAACCATTATTACACAGTATATTGAATTAAATCAATTCTACAAAATGATGTACCAATAAATAAAATAAATAAATAAATCATACAAAACTCACATTATTATTCTTCACATAACATTAGCTTAATTAAGTAGGGAAAATAACAATAAAATCAAATAAAAAAAGCCTGGCAGAGATGCATTAAGCAAAACGAAAATTGCAAGTGGAACCAGCAGAAAATGTAAAATCGTTTAACGTGTGATAAATAATAGATTATTTCTCCAGGAATAGGCTAATGTTTGAAGTGCAGAGCGAAATACTTGATTTTAGGAACATTTTCCAACGCCTGAATCTGACATAAATGGTTTGAGAGATATTGGAAACGATTGTTCGGATTTATCGGAATGGAAAGCGTTTTCTGAGCGATAACTAAGTCTGCTTTCTGTCACTTGCTCGCTCTGGAATTTTTCTGTTTCTATTTTATCATGAAAAAGGAATATTTTATTGTTTGCTGCTTCTAATCTGGATATTACAACCAGTAGTTTTGACTGTTTACAGGATAATTTAGTTGAGTAGCTCGAATCCATTTATTTCAATTTAACAAGCATCGTGTTTGAAGTAATTTTCAAAAAATAACAACATTTGTATAATACCATTAAATATTCCTTAAATTTAGTTTTGCCATTGTAAAATGTAGTTTAAAACATTTTATTCATCATTATTCTTAAATAGTCGATGCATTGAAAAATTTTTTTTTTCAGATATATAATTTTAATTCCATCAACATTTTAATAAATGTATAATGTGTTAGTGGGGAGTAATAACATAATTCTAAACCTTAATTAAATGACGAAGATGATATTAAAGCCTTTACGTTCTTAAAAAAATTATATTTAAAAAACAAATATGTATATATATGTGTGTGTGAGAGAGAGAAGGGAAATTATATTGTTTTTATTTATACATTTTTTTTGGAAGACATAAATAATATTTACAGTGATAAGATTATCATGACTTTAAACTAAAACTTAAAAGGTGTGCCTCGTCCCTATAAAAGCTCTATATTATTTATATTTTGGTTTGCGATGTCTTATTTCTTCCGAATGCTGTATTTTATAAAGTATATGAATTTAAATAGAGTTATTTAGCTAGGAAAAAAATATTAATATGTATTAAATAAATAATATTGACATATATTTTATTTATTGAATTAACTTTTATCAATAATATAAATTGCCATGGAAACATTTATACATGCATTAATAGTTTATGTAAAACAATAAGGTGCTTTCAAAGAATTATCCATGGTTTTCAGATCCATCTCTTTAGTCTCATTTAATCAAATTAGGGCATCGAAAATTTTCTCTGCCTCATAAAAAATATATTTTCCGCATAAAGTTTGTGTAATTTTTACTATTTCCTAATCCACTTAATTAATTGTTTTTCTGTCTGCTAAGCAATGCCAAATCGGGATAAAACCAACAATAAAAAAAAAGATACATATAAACTTTTATCTCATTTTTGTATCATGTTTTTATAAGATATGAATAAATTGGATAGATAAATCCATTCCGTCCAATTTCCGTTTTACGCCGTACGATACATCATGAAATCCTGGAAGCATTTGTTAAAATGAGATATTTTGTAATGGGATATAATACTCAAAGACACATAAATATAACTTTCAATGCTACACTTTGTAAATATTCTGTAAAATATAGCTACATATGTTGTAGATTTTAATCAAACTTTATGTCATTCAAAGACAAATTATTAGTCAAAATTAGTGATGCTAACGATTTCTTGTTTCTTTTCTAACGCAAAATTACGTATATTTCTGTGCACGATTATTTGAAAAATATTTATTTATTTTTAAACCCTTATTCTGGAAATAATCTTTTTTCTGTACTTGTTTAACTGGATAACTAAGCATGCTTTTTCCTAGCGAGGTATCATTATTATTTTTTTTAATAAAATATACACGTGATCTATCAATACTTCCTAACATTTCAGCTATTCATTATCAGTTTAAGCATTTAATACTTATTATAAGCAATAGGAATACAAATCAGAGAACCAAAAAATGTCGGTCTGCTTGAATAAAAAATTATTCGTGCGATTGAACTTACGCACTTTTTTTCACAGCATCAAAAGTGTGTTAGTAAATATATTTGCTATTCAAGTAGTTTATCGCGCGTTATAAAACCTTTCTATAAAAAAATAATATCTATGTTCATAGTAAATGCAACTACTAAATTTCGCATAAAAATAATAGCATAGTTTCCGGTAAAATTTTTACTGAATTTAATAATTATCAAAATTAATGTTTTTAATGTGTAATTACTCATTCGAACTCGGTTAATTATTTCTTCTAATTAATGAGATACTAACAAGAATTAGGGCGGAATTTCAAAATTTTCGATTAATTTTAAAAATGGAGGTGGAAAAAACTTTGTTAACGTAATTAATGCTACGTTTATTAGATTATTTAATTAATGATTCCCAATTCAAAAATAAATGCATTTATGGAAATTAATGGACAATTTAAAGAAAACAGAAAAGTTCTCCATAATGTTGCATTATGTTGTGGCCGTAGTAAGCTAGTGCTCTAGGAAACGGCCTCGTGGCTGACGAGTGAGCATTTCGAACATTGAAGACCTGCCGTGTAGGGGTACGATGCACATTAAATCTGTCGAGAACTCAAATGTTCTCCCGTTGGTGTGGTGTGGTAGTTAGGAGAGGGAGTGCCAACTCAGGTGTCCTCCTCGTCACTTGACCATGGTTCAAAATTACGAAGTCCGTCACCAAAATCTCTCGTGCAGTCGAACAGTGTGACGTTAGTATTCACTCATTCACCCTGCAGGTTATGATAGATTTAGCGTTACCCAGGGTTCTGCTCAAATAAATCTATGTTTGATGGCTATGCAGAAGCTATTAGAACTACTATTCAACAATTATTGACAAGAAAGGAGGATTTTGAGAACGTTATTATATTTCCTGACTCTATTTCTTCAATACCAGATGTGACAGGTCTAGCTACGATCTTCATTATTTGGCTCCCTTATTGACGCTTGCTCAACAAAATCGTTCTCGCGAATTTCTGAATATTGAGGTACATTAGATACAAGTGAGTTATAAATTCCCATATAGAGTGTGTTAGAGAATTTAGGAATGAATGTGTAGCTCTTGTAGATGGATTAAGGTCTTATATAACAAGTCCTATAACCAGTAACTTTTACATGTAGATTAAGAGCAATATTTATTTAACCTTCAACTTTCATATATCTTATACCTTGATGGTCGATTTCCTGAATCTATATGATGATTTAAAATATCGTTTCCATTAAAATTCAATCTTCATGAATAATAAGGTGCATTACACATTTAACTCAGCTAGTTTTAGATTGGGTATGTGTCCCGCTATTATCCTTGACCTTAAATCGTAAATACGAAGTAACAGATCCGTCTCTAAAGATCTGAAGATTATTTATAAACCTCTATACTAGCATATATATATATATATATATATATATATATATATATTCTTCCATAAAATCAGGATACTTTCCCTTGATCATGTATTACTAATTATCGAGAATATTTTAGGACTTTACCGTAACAAAAATGTGAAAATGAAATAAACTTCTCTTTGAAAAAAATCCTGTTCTATGTGTGTTCCAAAACTTACAACATTTTTTTTTTCAATTCAGAATATTTATACTTATTACTGATTTGCATTCATTATTTATGTTTAAACAATTAAAATGCCCATTGGTCGTTGAAATTTCAAATGATAATATGTTGTCTCAAAGAAAGAAAAATTTAGAATTAGTTATTCATTGCAAAATATAGAAATTTCTATTGACTTATAAAACATGACATTGATTATCAAATTCTAATCATATAATAATGGAGTACTTTTTTTCTCGCTTTATTAATGGAGCAATGATTTTAGTACTAGTTTAAGCTTAGTTTAAATTAATTTGCTATATCCACTTAATTTTTAGTGCTAAAATGTTTGCTTCAGTGAGACGAAATTTAATTTCCATACAAAAAAAAAAAAAAATTCATGAATTTTCTGATATGAAGTCATAGCCAAATACAAATATTTATATATAACATTAATAGAAGATAAATGAAAAATTTTGAAGAATATTTTACGTAAAATCTACATATAATATACATATGTGCTGATTCAACAAATTTACATGTATAGCTTTTTGAAATAAGAAGTGATTAAATTTAAGAAAAAAAAACTTTAGAGCTTCCTAATGGAAAGAGTTAATGTAAAATTAATATTAACACACCACCAAAAATAATTTGGAAGCATTCGAATGAGTTCTGTACAAAAGTATTGAAACATTAGTATATATATATATACAAAAAATATCCCTAGTGTTTTTTTTTAAGTCTATAAGTAGAAGAAGAAATTTTACGGGGAGAAAAGGGAAATTAGAAACAAAAATGTTTTGCTTTCTATAAATATGAGAATAAAAATATATTCAATTGTTCTGCAATATAAATCACAGTCAACCTTAAATCTTCTGCAATTAATAACGAAATGGTATATTATAAAAAAATTAAATAATGTCCGATTGATACTAACATGTACGAATTAGTTATTTCCGTATTCAGAAAATAGAAATATTGTTTTAGTTTATTGTATAATGTAAATAATAACAACACTTCACTTTCTCTTGGAGACGAATGCAGCATGAAAGAGAAAAATAAGTAAGCACGAAAGATAGTGAAGATGAAATTTGAATACGTGAAAGGAAAATTTAAGTATGTCTATTAAATCTGAAGTCATACTCTTCTTTGTGAATATATGGGGAGAAATATTCATTATACTAAACGAAAAACACTCCATATTCAGTTTTTGCTCATGATGATTTAATTCAGCTGGCATAGATATGTTTTTCCCCCGAAGAGTGAAAAGCAATGTGTAGAAGTATTTTCTAAACTAAAACACCACAAAATTATTTTGCATTTTGTTCTGCTGATTCAAAGGGGAGAAAATCGTATGCAAAAATTAAAAGGAATAATAATGATTTATAATATTAATCAAGACTGCACAGTTGATGTGTGTGTAAATTAAATATTGAGGTTTCCACAGCAAGTACATTAGTTTTTATGTAACACCATCGGAGAGATTAACTAGTGTTCAGAGTGACTGAGCTCTTAATTATGTGCTTTCAGCAAGTAACGAGGGTGAAACCTGAGCCGATGCATAATGCGTCTATTTCCCATGTCACTCCTGATGAAGAGTTTTATATCCATCGAGTTTAACGGACAGAAATTTACATCAGCTTGATCAGCCTTTGTGGAATCAGGATGGAAATTTTTTTCGAGTAGAACTTCACCAATCATAAAATTCATGATGTACAGCAATTATTAAACGGATTCTTTGTTCTTTAGAGCTGTGTATGAATTTTATTGATCTGATAAGCATTTTTTTTTTGAAAATGTATTACTATTTTTTTTAAAAAAAATACATTAGTGTTATTATTTTAAGATGGTATATTTTAATTTTTGTTTGTTTTTTTAAAGTTAATATGTTTCTCATATGCAATTTTGAATAAATTTTTAAACTAATAAGTAATTGATTTTAGGCATCACAAAGTAAATACAAATATGTTAAAAATAAATACTCCTTTGTTGGAATATTATATAATGATCATTTACTTCTAGAAGTGTCGTAAAATTGTAATATTTTAAGCTTTAGTAATCAGAGAAATACTGTTGGAAGAATAGTTTGAATAAAACAGAAGAAAATATATAAAAGCTCTATAGCAGTTGACATAATAGATATAGGACATTTGGATAAAATACCTTAAAATATTATACTAAATAACTTCCGAAACTGTGATTTCAACACAGGAAACAGAAATGTATTGAAATTCTTATGAACCATTTTTACTCTTGAAGCAGTACGATTTTGAATAACATGTTCTTAGCTTCTTCGACATGCATTTAAGCCTTCTTGTCACATAAATTAAACAGCATGTCGTCTGACCTATTTTCGAAAAGCTCCGTTCTTCAAACCAAAAATTCACCATTTTTCAAAAACACAAAGTGTCATGAGAACACAAAAGATTTCCCTGGAATAATGTTCGAAGTTGAAACAAAAGCTACACAGCAGCTCTCTAGAGCGCATTTGTAGTCGCAAGGTTGGAACGGTTGTAGTAATTAATTA
>BMAV01026711.1:41852-63209 GCA_019973955.1 Trichonephila inaurata madagascariensis | reverse complement strand
CTGTTTTACATAAAATTATACTGGTTTTCAGAAAGTGTAATTTTGTTTAATATATAAAATCAATGAATTTCTATCTTAATAAAATGAATTACTTCAATTTTAAGAGAACGAATTTCATTTTTCTTCATTATTGCTGCATAGTCTCCAATTTTCTCAGTCACAGTGGAATTTTTAAAAACTATTTTAATTAAAATGTATATTTAGTGATTTGTAAACTAACTTTGATACATGTTTCTTTTAGATTGTTACATACTTTTGATTGCATAATTTAAAATATTACCCACTATTTGTTCAACTGGTTGATAAGTGCTATTTTATAACTTGCATAAATATTTTCAGAATAAAAATTTGGTTTTCACAATCATAAATTTGATTGATTTGGAAAATTAACAAAAAATAAATAAATAAAGATAATTTTGAAAATGTATGTATATAGGTTTGTCTGAACAACATTGGCTTAGCTAATCCTGAATTGGTCCTGTATTAAAATTAATCGGAGTCATTTTTAAGGGTCCCTTACGATTTTTTGTCACATATGTGGGGGGGGTGGCTCTGTAGCTTCTAACAGGGCATGGCTACGCCCCTGTTAAACAATAAGTATAAATAATAATATAAATAACATTCAAATTAATAAATACTTGTTTATTGAAAATATAACTATTATATACAGAAACAATACGAAATGAACAAATAATTATATACTTTGAAGTAATCCATATGTTCTCTAAGCAGTTTTGTGTAATACATTTAAGCAGTCAAAAAATTATTTTAGATTAAAAACTTTCAATGTAACAATAATCTAAATAACGATACGCAATATTCATTTTTAACTCAAATTTTGTAATAAAATGTGTTATTTTTTTATCGTAATATAACTAATCACCCGAATTACTATAAAAGTAAGTGTATACTAATTTTTCAAGTAACTAAATAAGACGTGTGCTTCAAAATGTAAAGAAACTAATATAGATTACATTTAGGCTTCTGTTATGATAAGTTACATTAAGGCTTATCATTAGACAATATAAAAATAAATAATTTTCAGGAATCTCGTATACAGCATACATAAAATAAATTGGAATACCATTCAATATCAGCTCTTCCTCACTTAAAGTTTTAATTAATTTTCTATCATCTTATACGAAACTTCATATTACAAACTTAGAAATCATGTCTTTCACATATCATGTTTAAGATTCCTTTAGAAACTCAGTAATAAAAATTAGTTTACAAATGCACAAGTGATACTGGAAAACTTCTCGATGTACCAGTAATTGATCTATTACTTACAGAAAGTTTAATTTCTCCTATACTTCTGCAAATGTGTCTTACAACTCTTTTTTTTTTGTTTGCCTATTTATTCAGAATTTTATTTATTCATTGATTATAAATTCCATGTTATTCTTGTTTTTTTGATTTCGTCAGTTTCCTAATTGTATATTTTGTTCTATACTTATTCATTAAAAATATTTAAAGATACGCCTCCTATTTAGAATAATTAAATGTTCAAAAGTACATTTATTCTGATTACAACTTACTTAATCTTTTAAAATTTGAATTGCAGATTAGACAATGTGCAATACCTAACGGCAAAAGTGCCACAACAAGGACGAATGGGTAGAATAAGATGCAAATCATAATGCAACTCACTGAACGAATCCATAAAACGAAACTGTTCTGCAAAAAGGATCATATGAGGAAAGGAATTGGAAGATTCTGCAAAAATAGCATACCTTTGTTGAGCCCAGAGGAGCTGTTTATCTTTGCAAAAGAAATGTGCTGTGCTACAGGGTTATCAAGTCGTCGTCAACACAATACTTTCTATGAAACAAACGAGTTGACTAAGGGTGACGTGATAGAGTGCAGAAAAGAAGTTTAGATCACTCGTCGATGCACCCCGTTCGAGTGTCACTATGATCAAAATGATAGCAGCTAGCATTCATACATCGATGCATCCGCAGTCAAGAGTTCTTGATGTTAAGACGTATTGCTGACTTTATCACCATTCTCAATACACCTAATATCACCTGAACATACTGTTCATGTTGAAACAAACACTTATTTTTCGATGCTATATCTCCCTTTGCTTGCTGTGTTCCATTCTTCTCTGCACAGGCGTTTGTGGTGGTGGATTATTTGTCTTGTAATATATACATATTTTCAAGATTGTTATGAAAATAGTGTATGTAAAAATAAATTTGTTTTAAATCTGATTTGCGAGACAAACATTGAGTTTAAGATTATCTCTTTTAAATGAAAATAAATATTTATTTTCGAGATTTTATGTTAATAGAAATGCAATGAATTTAAGTTTTTAATACTGTCCATTTATACAAAAATATAATTATTCCGTTCTTTTTCATTATTTTTATACAATATCCAATTATAAAATGAAATCACTAACTAGATAAATCCGTTAGTTGGTTTGTCACTGGCCTTATACGCCTAAGGTTGCGGGTTCCACCCGGGCCCAAGTAGGTGGATTTTCATGATGAAGAAAATCGACAGCGTCCATGACGTATGATCATGCAGTATGCCAAGGATCCCTGGAATGCCTGTTTGGCTAGATTACTCTAGTCAAAATTAAATTACTTGTACTATTTTACATAGTCCGAGCTCAGGTACCTCCCTTTGGGCAAGAAACTGGCCGTCAAAATTACAATGCAGGGATTGGTATCCACATATATTGTGCCACACTTAAAAGTGATATCAACTCAGGAAATGAACTATGTCTGCAATGTTAAATACTAATCCTCAGCCTCATTCGAAATAAATAAGAAAGCAAAGTAACTCAATAAAAACAAAAACAAAACAAAAAACTCAAACACAATGGCGCAATAACCTTTGATATGTCAAAGTCTACTATGCTAATCTCAGTTTTCGCGACTTTTGGTGCTTTAGTGCTAGAGAAAATTTTCCGGTGGTCAGTATGACGCGAAAACCCCAAGTGTTTATTTCCGAAGCAAGCTTGGTACTCATTGTAGAGATGAAAGGCTGAGTCAACATCCATGTTTGATACCGGACCTGTGGCGTAGAAGCTTGATACACTATCACTCAGCCTTTGGGATTCCAACAAATACATGCCGACAATAAATATGTTTAAGCTAAATGCTATATGTACTGAGATCATAATCTTCAACCAGTAAAAATGGTGGCTATAACTATTAATAAAATAGTGGCTATAGATAGTTCTTTTAAATGGTATTTTCTTCTTTGAGTATGTCTCAGAAATTGTAACAAAACATTTTTTACGAATGCAAAACATTTTCCTGTTACATACAAAATTATGGAATTTTCTATTGAAAATATTAATATACATAATTTAAACTTAGAAATAAAAGTATTTGTAATGAGATAATTTCTTATATAATAAGTTTAAAATAGTTATGAATATAGCTACATTTATATCTGATATGAGACACCCATGTTATTTAAGTAGGTATATTAATTTTTCTTTCTTTTAAACGGTTTAATCGAATTAAAGTATAACTTAATTCCATTGTTGGACATTGTTCTGACATTGGGTTGAATTGAAATAGACAGGGAACAAACTTCAAAATGTCCAATACACTCCAGAGTTTTAAAAAAAGAGACTACTGCTTATGTCAAAAGTTACCACTAAGCCCTTCTGTCACTTTCACTGCGCAAGAGCCAGTAATCGAATCAATCAGAACGATAATACTAACATGGAACGGAGATTTGTAATATATTGAACCTAGCACCAGACCGATAACTTGAAATACTGGATAATTCGAAAAGACAGATCTACAGTTTGAATTTCTCAGCGAAAGAACAATTCAGGGAATAAACCATAGCACTGGGGATAATATAAATGGTCAATGTGTCAGAATTAGTAAAACTGTAAGATATTCTAATGTATAAAGATAGTTTAGTATTCCAATAAACAGGCTATTTGTAATTGAATTACATTTAAGAAAGTATTTTTTTAGAATGTTTCTTAAAAGTAGGTTTAAAATGTGCATTTATTTAACGTTTCGAAAGGTTTCATTATTTACTGAAAACAACAAAATTAAAGCATTGATAATTGGCAATATTTACTCCTATAAGTATAATGTATGCATTACCTTATTACTTCACATTTAACTAATCAATATTTTACGAGCATATCTTGAAAAACTTATGAAGTTTATTTTATACACAGTTTATTTCTCTTTAAAAAATTAAAAAGTTTAAATTTGCAGTGAAAAGATAAATGAGCTAAAACTTGGAAATATTTTAATAAATTATATGCATATGGATATTTACATCTCTAACGGGAATTTCTGTATTTCTTTTATAAACAAGTCAAGATATTTAAAAAATAACTAATAAAAAACTTAAACTCAACAAGCAACAAGCTCTTTTGCAGCCCTGTGTTTAGCATATTGTTGAAAACCTAATATTAACAATAATAACAGGAGGAAATTATAAATTCAAAATTAACTAGGCAATGTTTGTATAAATGCATTGATTTAAAATAAGTAGTAGTATAAAATTTCTAAGTTATTTATAAGCGAAATTCATGCTTAAAAATGGGCAGTTAATATATATATATATGGGTAAATAAATGAACTAAGATACAAAAGTATTAGAAATGGATCTTATCATTTATTTTAAATTTGAATGTATTTGATTTGAAACAAAATGATCTACCTAAGAGGTTTAAAGTCTTTCTATCAGGGTACGATGTCAAAAAAAGCAAGAATAAATTATTAAAAAAGTCATATGTTACAGAATAAAACAATCTCTAAACTACGCTTTACTGATGAGTTCTAAATTTTCAATTTCTTACCTATAACATTTGTTTTTCATTTTAATTTTGAAAAGAAGCACTAAGTGTACCGATCGAGGCAATGAGATTATGGGAAATATTTATGTGTACAGAAAACCCTTGATGTGTGTTTTGTTAATGATGTTAAGTCAAAATCATTATGTTAACGTACCGTTCCTTAGCATGTAAAAAAATGAATAGAAATGATTTTTTTTTTCAAAATGAAGACGAAATTCTTGTTATAAACATTAATTAACAAATAGATTTAATTGTATCAAGGTATCCGACTACGTTCGGAAGCGTGATTTTAAAAAAAGCGCATAAATGGGTAATTTTCATGATATTTAGTATCACTCAGATTAGAATACATGCATAAAATTGTTTCAAGGACATTTTGACAAAAAAAAAAAATAAACTATTTAAATACAATAATTTGGCAAAAATTAACTTAGAAAAATCTTTTTTCAAAATGTTCTCCTTTTGTGAAAACTGCTTCTATTACAATAATATTTTGCCTTTCTATACCTTAGACCTCTGTACAGAGGCTCAACTAGAATTTTTAAAATATGTAACTTAGAAGTGGGTTTATTCATATTCTACGGCAATAGAGGGGAGCAATTTTAAGAAAAAAACGCCAATAATTATTTTAATGAGTGGTAACTCTGAAAATAATGTAAATTTTTCAAACATTCTAGTTGAGTCTCTGTAGAGAGGTCTGAGATATATACAGGCAAAATATTGTTATAATAGTAGCATTTTTCACAATAGGAGAATATTTTGAAAATAGGACATTCTATGTTCATTTTTTGTCAAAATATTGTACTTAAATAATTTTTTATTGTAGTACTATTCTTAAAACAATTTTATATACATTTTCTAATTTAAGTGACACTAAGTATCATAAATATTATCCATTTATACGTTTTTGCAAAATCATGGTTCCGAACGTAGTCGGATACCTTAAATAGTGTATGATATAGTTTTTGAATAGAAGAAACGTCTGTTTAGTATTTAAGGTATCCGACTACGTTCGGAACCATGATTTTAAAAAAGCGCATAAATGGATAATTTTCATGATATTTAGTGTCACTTAGATTAGAATACATGTATACAATTGTTTTAAGGACATTATGACAAAAAAAATTATTTAAACACAATATTTTGGCAAAAAATTAACTTAGAATAACCCTTTTTCCAAATGTTCTCCTTTTGTAAGAAATGCTTCTATTGTATTAATATTATGCCTGTGTATAGCTCAGACCTCTGTACAGAGGCTCAACTATGATTTTTTAAAAATTCACATTATTTTCAGAGCTACAATCATTTGAAATAATTATAGGCGTATTTTCTTAAAATTTCTCACTTCTGTTTTCGTAAAATATGAATAAACCGACTTCCGAGTTATGCATTTCAAAAATTCTAGTTGAGCCTCTGTACAGAGGCCTGAGTTGAATACAGGCAAGATATTAATACAATAGAAGCATTTTTTACAAAAGAAGAACATTTGGAAAAAAGGTTATTCTAAGTTAATGTTTTTGCTAAAATATTGTATTTAAATAATTTTTTTTGTCATAATGTCCTTATAAAACAATTGTATACATGTATTATAATCGAAGTGACACTAAATATCATAAATATTATCCATTTACGCGCTTTTGCAAAATCATGGTTCCGAACGTAGTCGGATACCTTAATGGTTTCCACACACACACACACACACACAAAGACACACACATTTAGAACTAATAGAAAAAATAACTATGCAAAATGTATTCAATTTTGTAAAGAATTTGTTTGAAAATTAAATATTTAAAAGAAATATTCTGACATAATAACAAAAGTACTTTAAAATGAAAGTTTTAATAGCCATATTAAAAAAAGATTCTTCAGAAAAGAAGTGAAATTATTATTGAACTATTTAAAAAAAAATATATTTCCTGTAATTGTTATTCATAATAATAATAATAATAATAAAACAATTAAACAGTTATTTTACAAGAAATACGATGCATTTTCTGAATAACTGAATATCATAAAAACTTACTAGCAAACTATAAGAATATTTATATTTTTTTATTAGAATATCATTGATGCATTAAAAAATAAGCTAATAAATCCATTTGATGCTCGTTTTTAAGGAATCTTTGCTTAAAATTTGACGATTAAGGTATTCGACTACGTTCGGAACCGTGATTTTTCAAAAGTGTATAAATGGATAATATGTATGGTATTTAGTGTCACTTAGATGAGAAAACGTATAAAAAATTGTTTTAAGAATACTATTTCAATAAAAAAGTTATTTAAGTACAATATTTTGACAAAAAATTAACATAGAATGACCCATTTTCAAAATATTCTCTTTTGTGAAAATTGCTTCTATGAGATAATAATATCTTACTTGTATATAGCTGAGACCTCTGTACGCGGTGGCCCAACTAGAAGTTTTGAAATATATAACTTAGAAGTGGGTTTATCCATGTTTTGAGATGACACAGGGGAGATATTTTAAGAAAAAAACGCCGATAACTATTTCAATAGTTTGTAACTCTGACAATAATGAGATTTTTTCAAAAATCATAGTTGAGCCTCTGTACAGAGGTCTGAGCTATATACCTCCAAAATATTATTATAATAGAACCATTTTTCACAAAAGGAGAACATTTTAAAAAAGGTTGTTCAAAGTTAATTTTTTGCCGAAATATTGTATTTAAATAATTTTTTTTGTCAAAATGTCCTTAAAATAATTTTAGACATGTATTCTAATCTAAGTGACACTAAATATCATGAAAATTATCCATTTATGCACTTTTTTAAATCACGGATCCGAACGAAGTCGGATACCTTAACAAGCATCGGCCCCCTCTTCACGGTGGGTCTTCAGCGGTACTAAACTCGAACTCATGACACTCCCGCCACGAATCCGTGAGCTTGACCACTGGGCTACCGCGGGGTCATGAAATTCTTTGAAAACTCGTAAACTATTTTTGAAAAAAGCATGATTTGTGTATAAATAAAATATACATTGGGATTCATGATATATACAAAAAGATATGCAGATTAATTTGATGTAACTTTGAATATTATCGATAATATTTTAAACATTAACGTCCATAACATTCCATTAACATTTTAAACATCCATATTTTACTAAAACAGAGGGGAGAAATTTTAAGAAAAAAACGCCGATAATTATTTCAATTGGTGGTATCTCTGAAAATAATGTGAATTTTTCAAAAAAATCTTAGTTCAGACTCTCTGGAGAAGACTTTATTTTATATAAGTATATATATAAATATATATAATTTTATTATTATAGAAGCATTTATTATAAAAGGATAACGTTTTGAAAAAAAGTTATTCTAAGTTAATTTTTTGCCAAAATATTGTATTTTAATAATTCATTTTATTAAGAATGTCCTTAAAACAATTTTATACATGTATTCTAATCTAAGTGACACTAAATATCATGAAAATTATCCATTTATGCGCCTTTTTTTAAAATCACGGTTCCGGACGTAGTCGGGTACCTTAAACGATTAAAATACTCTGAAAATGAAAATGAAATCACATCGGAAATTTAACATGCCTTATAAAAGCCAATATTAATTTTAAAAGGGATTTTTTTCTCTTGGAAACATATTTCATAATAATTTATAAAGAAGTATACATTTTTCGAAAGCTGTTAAACAGTAACCATCAAATACAAGCATCATTTCAGCAAACCGTAAAGTAGATGTACTCCTAAAGTTTGCGTCTCGCCTCTGATGGACGTGGCGTAGGCAATAACAGGGTTGTTATGTGACACGTCAGTCAAAATGGTGGCATTTTCAATTGAAAAAGCTTTTTGAGTTCTTGGATGCAGTACAGTAGAACATGATTTATGCGAATTAATTGGGACCGGACATCGTTCGGATATGCGATTGTGAGGGGAACCGAAAACCGAATGCGATTCATGCAGTATATGAAACCGGACATTATACGAATATTGAAAATCATCACATGCGGGAAACATGCTTGAAGTAAAAGCAAGAAGGAGCAAAATGTTGCAATTTTACCTTATTGTGGAAAATAATTACTTATTTTTCGCTTCAAGGTCTCTGATTCTCTTGAGCAGCAGTTGTTGATTAGGACAGCACTCTGTTGTTCGTACCACTCCATAACTATCTCTAACGCGGAAAACACGTCAGCATTTGATGGACCTTTGCTACATTCGTTGTTGTCCTCGTACTCATACGTTTCATCGTCGGATTCTTTCGGGTTGGATTCTTCTTGCACGGAAGTCACAATCTCGTCATCATTTAGCATTTGAAATCCACAGTCTTCTGCATCACATGCCATCCGGGTTTCTACATCTTCTTCATCACACTCTTGAAATCTCGGTATCCATTGGTCAAAGTTTGTAATCTCCACTTTCTCGGTTAATAATCCTAATATCCCACACAAATGTTTAACAAATCACACAACTGAATTTCCCCAAAGAAACCTGATCTTGGGTCTTCCCGTCACTTTTGGCTCCACGCGAAACAAATGTTGAGCATTGCACTGTTCAAAAACGTTTTCATGTACAGTACATGTAGTTGACAAAAGAAACTGGTCCGTATATTTGACGCTCCGGACAATAAACGTTCGGATAAACGACGTTCTACTGTAGTTGCATTACGGCATTGGCGACTTCATTCCCCAACAGAATGGTACACCACCACACTGGTCGGCCAATGTTTGAGATTACCTCTATGAACATATATCTCTTTCGAGACTACAATATGCCATTTATCCAATGGTAACCGCGAGAAGTCTTGACACACTTCACCCTTCGTGATTTCTTCCTGCGGGGTTTCGTAAAGGACAAGGCATTCGTCGCTCCCCTTCCCAGTGATCTAGGCAAGCTGAGACAGCACATCACATCCGTAATCAATGTACTTAATTCAGATATCTTAATACGCTTTTAAGCGGGAATAAATTACCTACTATTTGTTTAATCTAGATACTAAGGGTTCACACATGGAACATTTGCGATTGTTTAAAAAAAAAAAAAAAAAAAAAAAAAACTTTAAATAATCCCATAACATTCTGTTACAAATAATATCTTAATTTTTGAAGTTATACTTCTTTTGGGGCGTTACAGAAATAGGATGAGGGTAAATTTTTACAATGCGCGCACACACCGTCACGGATGCAAAAATCCTCTTCTAGAAAAATACAAAACGGGACAAATCATTCCCGCCTTCCATATTCTCAGAAAAAATATTTCTCTTCACTTCCCTGAAGAAGGGGACACACGTGTTTGAACCGGGGACCTCCCGATCTGCAGCCGAATGCCCTACCACTGAGCTATACATCCCGTGTCAGAGAGCCTTTGCTTTGTGTTCGGTAGGAACGGATGCGAAAACGCTTTGTCTAGAAATATATACAGAATGGGACAGATCATTCCCGCCTTCAAAATCCTCAAAAAAAACTTTCTCTTCACTTCCCTGAAGAAGAAAAAACCCGGGTTTGAACCGCGAACCCTGCAGCCTAATGCTCTACCACTGAGCTATACACCCCATGTAACAGAGCATTTGTTTTGCATTCCGTAGGAACGGATACGTAAATGCTTTGTCTAGAAATATGCAGAACGGGACAGATCATTCCCGCCTTCGACCTCCTTCCCATATTATTGGTCCTACTGCCCCTGTGCGGGGGTGTTTGAATTTATTTTTTTTCGTTCAACTCTGCTCGTGACCGCCTTTTGTCCTTCGCCCAGCTTGACCTGCTAAAGATTTTTAGAAATATTTTAATCTTGTTACTTAATCTTTAATCTTAAGTCTTGTAATCAAAGAAGTATAACTTATTACGTGCTTACACAAGTACACACACACTTTTTTTCTTTATTTATAGTGCATTAAAACTGTGTATTTTTATATATATATATATATATTGTATACACCCTATATATTATATATTTTTCCAAAGAGAGAAAATGAATAAATATTTAATGTTGAACTAACTAAAAAAACAAATACCTTTAAAATATACAATGAACATTTTACGTTCCTAGAACATACTCAGCAAAATATTCCGAGTAAAATATCTTCTGTTTCATTTTTTATATAGATGGACTTTCGCGTCTACTTCTTCCTGAAACTACTGAAATCGGAGAAAATTTCATACTAGATATTTTGTTAGTACTAAAATATTTCGTACAGTATTTTGTGCTTTCAAATGTTTTCGTGCAGAAATAGTTTATGGTCACCAGATTCGAAAGATATTTTCATTCTTCATCCGAAGATGCATTTCTTTTTGAAGGGAATAAAATATGCAAGTAGTCCGATGATTCTATCTCAAAAGGAGCATTTTATCTTTACAAGAAAATAGAGTAGTTCTTCTAAAAAATATAGTCAACACATAAAAAAAGAGTTTATCACATAAAAAAAAAATATTAGAGAAAAACTATTATAGTATTAAGTTTAATACACAAGCATAGTTACAAAATTTAAATTTTTCTACTGTACATGAAATTAATTTATTTTGCTTTATATCTCTTTAATCCATTTTTCCTAATGATATGCTCTTTATACTTGGTTAAATTTAAATTCAATTTTGAACTGCACACACACACACACACACACATTCATTTTGGATA
The DNA here is from genome assembly GCA_019973955.1 of Trichonephila inaurata madagascariensis. Taxonomy (NCBI): domain Eukaryota; kingdom Metazoa; phylum Arthropoda; class Arachnida; order Araneae; family Nephilidae; genus Trichonephila; species Trichonephila inaurata. Next base: position 51,816 of record BMAV01026711.1, on the reverse strand, counting down.
TTTTTAAAATGATAGTTTTGTTAAAAATATATTTATTTGAGTATATAAAATAGTTCACATTCTTTAATTCTTTCGAACAATATGTGCAATCAAAATTAAAATTAATTATACATCTGAAATGATAAACTAATATAACATGATATTTAGTAGTATAGTATTTTAGGTGATTTAATACAGAGGATATTTTGCCCTCTCTCGTTTAAAGGGAGATAACGGCGGCCGTGATAAGCTAATGGTCATGGTTACGGAATCTTGACCAGCTAGTCTTGAGCTAGTGTCCTAATGTCACTGAAGGCCAACTATGTAGATGGGCTGATTCTCGTTAAATCTAATGAAGCTCAAAGTCCTCCAGTAGGCATGGTGTGGAAACTGAGAGAGGGGTAGCCAGCTCAAGTTCCCTCCTCGTCCCTTGACCAGGGTTCAAACTTACTAGATCTATCATCAATAGCCCTTGGAATGCTTTATAATACGGTGTTAACAAACACTCACTCAAAGGGAAATATAAGGGATATATAGGTAACATTCAAGTTTTAAATTACCATTTAAAATTTAGTTTGAGCATTTAATATCAGCATGTTGTATAATGTACAGTTTATACACTTTGTAACTGTTAATTTGACAAAATTGCATTTTAACCCTGGTAAGGTAATTGAATTTTGAAAATCATTTTGTATATAGTTTTGAGGGTGAAGCTCTATTGAAATATTCATGAATTTATCAGTAAAATATTAAATACGTGTTTTGATGTATATGGATAAAAACTCTCGACGTGGTTAATTAAGTATTTCCGGTATTTTTATTTTGGTATTTTAATTTAAAACATTTTCAAACACATTATTATTATACAGTGAATTTATGAAGGTAGTAAAATTTTATAGTAAGTCATTAGCAAAACGAGGCACATTTTACAAAAGTGATCATTTCCACATCCTTTCACTGACCATGCTCATTCCACAATGATTAGTATAAATAGGAATAGTCCTATCACGCATGAAAGCCAAGCTTAACGTTGCCCGAGTAAGGTCACCATCTCATCGTTATTGCATGAGAGATTTCCGATCTGTTTTTACATTTCTCTCTTCCAAAACAATTGTATTACGTGACACGTATTATGATCAGAGAGCGTATATGCGGCAACCATTACAAGAAACGTATACCAGATAGGCCAGGTCGTTGGGGTTTTGTGAGAATGTTTATTCCTTATCGAAGCCTTTAATAGTGAAGCTGTTTATTGCGAGCAATTAGGAAATTGCTTGCGACTATCACATTTTTCCAAATCGAGCTAAGAATGAAGTTGACCAAAATCTTCGATTTGTTGAAAGAGATTGTTACTCCTAAGAAAATTGCGAATATTTTTCTCTTGAGAGTGTTATGCTTTCTTATAGATTACGATAAATATTATTCGGGATAAGTTGAAACGATTACTATATGATATTTTTGTTATACATAGAACACACTCTTTACAGTTAATTAAGCTAACAAATAATGCCGAGGGAACTAAAAATGGTCTACTGATTTTAATGTGAATATTATATATATAAATATATATTGCTTTGTTTTTCAAATGCTTTGAATCTGCATTAGGGTCCAGAATCTGGCAATAACTTATTTATTACACTCAGATTTAAAGTGGGCTCTGCATTTTTAAATGCAATTTTTAGGTAAGTTACCTCTATCGTGTAATGGATTTAGATATTCCTACCCATTACTTTCAATAGGTTATTGCTCAGTATTATTTACATAAAGGGGGAAGGTTGGCTGGCCAAAAAACATGTTCAACCCCACTTTTATATAAATTATTTTATATATTTGCTGTCCTAAGTCAGCAATGTTTATAATACTGCAGCATCCTTTTTATAAATTTTCATCTCTTTTGTTCATGTGTTCTTCATTGTGTGATTTTCCTACTGTCTATGTGTTTTTCGAATGTTATTGATGGATGTTTATCTCTCGTTTGCAGATAATTAGACTATATATATATATATATATATATATGCAATATATAAGTAAATAAGTCATTTCTTAACAAAAAATATTAAGATTTCATGTGTGTGAGTTTTTTTTAATTATTAATTTATTTAAGCGCATTAAAGTGTATGCTTTGTGTAAAATATTAAGAACAATTGTTAAATTTTTGACAATGCAGTTAGTAAAACTTTAAATACGTAGTTTTATCAAGTAATGAATTTTTTATCAGTTATTGAAATATAACTATTACTAACTGTTACCTGTGAGTTTGGTTAGGCACTTCTCTGTCTCTCTCATACTATTGTAAGACTATACATTCCTTATAGGTAATTGTTATCTAATTCATTGTATACATTTTTCGATTACTTTTAAAAATATGCCTATCTCATTCGCCTCTTGATTTAAAAAGGCAATCCCCTCCCTCCCCCTTCAATGTTTATTTTTTTCGAATCCCATTTTTACACGATCTCTACTCAACCCAAGAAACATGACTTTTAGAATCGAGGTATGTAAGTTTACTTGTTAAAAAATAAGAATTCCTTTGTCTATAACAACCCTGCAATCTCCCCTGGTAGTCCAGTTTTGAAAAACCTGTTCTTAACGGATCTATACTCAAGTTCCCTAATGACCTGATGGACAACGGCTAGGCATTTGATAAATAATAATACTACTCAACAAATGTGTGAGTGACACTAAATTTCAAGACTGTAAATTTAATAATTCAAAAAGATGATTTTTCTTAAATTTATGAAGCACTTTTTAATCCTTCCTTCTGCCCCCTTTGAGAGTTCATTTTTTAGAAAACTCGTTCTTAGTAGTTTTGTATTTAACAGAAGACATATTTTTTTTTCAAATATATTGTTTGTTAGTCTACAAAATTCAAATAAAACCCGCAACCCTTCTTTGGAAGAAGATTTTCGCAAAACCCCTTCTTAGCGGATTTCTGCTTAATGCAACGAACATGCTTACAAACTTTAATTCTGTAGAGATTTAAAAATTACGGAGATTTCACGAAGCGGGAGTGAGTGAGTCCTTTTTCTCCTTTATATATAGAAAGGTTTTCTGTTTAAAAGTTTATGTACTTTAACGTAAAAGGATGAAGTAAGATATGATTCTAAAAAATATAATTCCATTTTAAACGATAAAAACATTTTTTTTTCGTATGTATCTTTTTTTAGAAAATTGTATTGATAATAATAATAATAATAATAATAATAATAAAGTGAAAAAGAAACATGAAACAAGTAATTCTTAATGAAAATCATCGTCTTAGTTAAAGTAAAATTATGAAAGCGATTTATATATTGAAGCCACATATTAAAGAAAAATGACTCTTCAAGTTTACTTATCCCATTCACATAGAATTTCATTTTCCTCTCTAACTTTAAACGGAAATATTCTTTTTTTTTTATACATAACTTTTTTGAAATAAGTCCTTAATGTGTTTCCGATAAATGAAACATTCATCCAGTAAACATAGTTTCCTATTTTTTCTTTCAAGTTTTAATTTACTTATGGTTGTGAAAATGTTCTTCACGGCCTAACGCCATTCGGCAAAAATCAATTCTCTAGTTCTTTGTTCAAAAGAAATAATAAAAGAAAGAGATAACATACAAAAAAGGCCTAACTGACGCATTTTCTCTGGAAAAATCTGATTTCAATCCTAAATGTATGGTTAAATCCATTAAATATTATAAATCAATAGCATCAATTAATTTATTTAATATAACTATTTGCATAAATATTAATACATTTGTGTACATTTAAAACATATAAAAAAACATTTGTTTTTCAATACGAGTTTAAGATATTACTTAAAAATTTGTCTTCCTTTAGACACAAAATGAGGAAAACAAGATCGCGGAAAGGGAAGCAAAAATAGAAAATTATATTTTAAAATTATTTTCCATCCCTAAAAGAATTTACCATAGGCTAAGTAAAAATGTATATATTAGGAAAATATATTTTACTTAGAAACATTAATTTTTTTTTGCAAAAATACTATGAGATATTTTTTTGTTAGAAAAATCAAATTTTTGTTTATTTAATTTACAGTATTTTCATGAATTTATCTGGATTTGATTTCATTGTATTTATTTTAAATGCACTAAAGCAAATATTTATAGCAGCGTTTCTCAAACTGCAGAGTACACCCCTCTAGGGGAGCGTAATAATTTTACGAGAAGGCCGCGAGCACAAAGAAAAGTCGGAAAAAAAAAAACGATTATTTAAAAAAAAAAATCATTAATTTACGGAAAGTAAACAAAAAAAAGCATTCTGTCATAATAAAAATGAAATACATATGAGAGTTTAAAGTTGTATTGCAGCTTTAGCATCAAAATACAGTATTATTGAATTCAATACAGTATTATTGTACGGAAGGGGGGAGGGGTGAAAATTATGATTGAATGTTGGGTCGCAAATAATGAGAGCACTGACTTATATTAATACTTTATCCCCTGCAAGATATGATGTACCTAGTGATATGTCATATTTTGGATTTCTTATCTTGGCTTAAAATATTGGCAATCTGTTGCCCATAACCGCTTTCTGAGCTGTGTGAGCAAGCGTTTCTTAAGTAAAGATATTAACATGGGAATTAGATCAAGAAAACTTATTTAAATGATTAAACGAAAAAAAAACTTATCATTTTTCTCGTTATAGGAATGAAAATAAATTTAAGTGTACCAAATGAGTTACAAAATTGCAATTTCAAACCTTTTTTTAAGTAAATTATTTGTTTATGATTTCGCTTTCAAAGTTTCTTACATTTTCATTATGAGATTAATTAGCAAATGTATTAAGCCATTCATTTGATGATTAGTTGTAATAGTTGAAATGAGAAAAACAGTTTATCTTCAAGAACTTATATAAACATAATTTAATGGTTTTACACAACACGTCTTCCACACGAGTAGGATCTTTATGGAAAACTAACTTTAGAAAGTAAATAATTAAAAAATCTCGCATTATATAATTAGGTTATTTCAAATAAGGCTACAGTTTTGCTTCCGAAATGCATTTTACGATGCAATAGTGACTGGATATTCTGTTTCTCTTTTTTGCAGTATATCTAACTTATAGACACAAAACTATTCAAATAGATATTTAGTTCTTTTTATAGCAAATAAACATAATGTTTCTTCATTTTAGGTATTATTTGCTGAGGAAAAATGGTCTTAACACTGATTTTAATTATATATTATGAACACGTTCTCAGGTAAATATAAACATATTGTTAGCATATTAGGTCATGGCGAAAGATTTCATATTGTTAATATTTTAAAATCTACTTTCACTATTCAGTTCGATTAGGATTTTAACCCTTTATCTACCGACGGTACTTATAAGTAACACTCACTTTAAAATTACATAGAATAACCATTTTTACGAATACTCTGACGATACTTAGCAGGAATATTTTTTTTTAAATCCACTCTTCCAAGTTATATGGCGGCACGGGTTCTATGATGAGTATTTTAGAGGGAAGGCGAATAGTTTTATAGCAGAAATTGCTTTTTCAGCGGATTGCGAAGATTGTCATTTTCGTTTCGAAAAAATAGTTAATGTCAAAATGTGTCTTATTTTTTCTTTGTATGTAAGACATTAGAAAACGATTTGACTATTTATTTTAAGGGAACAGTGAATATAATTAATTTTACAGTTAATTATATTTAATTTATTAATTAGCTCTAACGGATTAAATTTCCAAAACTTGAGTATTTTGTTTATGTATGTGTCCCTTAATTTTCGAAGTAGTGATTAAAAAAAATGTATTGTATGAAAAAACATTTAGTAAATCATATTGCGGTATATATATAGATAAAGGGTTAAAAGAAATCCATCTATTAAAACAACAAAACCGAAAAAGTAATAATTAAATCAGATATCAGATTTCTCAGGACTTTTAAGAATTAGTATTACAATTAGTGTTCATTTAGGTGTGTGAGATAAGTTTTCGTTCTTAATTTAAAGAATATTAAATATTAAAAAAGTAACATATTTGCATTTTCGTGCTTTCTCTTATTTCCCTTTTGATAAACATTGTAAAAAATAATATTTATGTTTAAAACAATTTATATTTAAAATGTGATCTTCCAAACATGCAGAATTTAAATAAAGATAAACTAATGCAATATGTGCAAGGAACTTTTTATTATAATAATCATATGTAGCATTTTCAAAGTAACTATTGACATAATAATATATTTCTTAAAGAAATAATTATTGTATAAAATTCATTTAGCTGCTAATTTTCATTAACATTTGCTGTTTAGTACTAGACCCTAGTTTTGTCTTAAAATAGTATATTTTCAGAAAAATTAAATGTTTAATGGATTGTTCAAACTGAATAAATTGTATACTTTTAAATGTTCAAAAAAATAAAAAATTCTAAAATCTGTAATTTTTGACTTGATGAAATACAAATATTTTGTTTGCTTTAACATTTCTTTTTATTCATTCGATGTTTCATAAAATATATATATACATATATGTGTGTTTAAAGTAACATATTAACACTCATCTGATACATTTAGATGAAATCCAAAAAAAAAAAAAAAAAAAAACTAGCATGAGTTCTTAACATTCTAATCTTCTTTGCTTATACTTTTATGCGTCCTTTAAGGAATACTTTCGAAGATAGAGCCGAAAGGAGAAACCATTATGAGATAACCCTTTTGGCAAAATACATTTCCAAGCCAGAAAGTTCACAGAGGAAAAAATAAGAAAGAAAAATGAAGGGAAATACTGTAACAAAAGAAATGCCTGAGATATCTTCAAACTGAATTTAGTCAGCTGAGATATGAATTTAACTTTGAGAAATAAAATGAAACTAGCTTAGCATAAGAATGTTAGGCTTAAGCCGAAAATATCTTATAACTTGTTTGGGGTTTGATTGAAAAAAGAGGAAAAAATACAGAAAAACATAGTAAAAAGTGAATGTTTCTATTCAAGAAGTTTAAACCATGAGTCCTGAAAAAGTTGAGGAATGTGTTTCAGATTGTGATGCGCAAAACATGAACAAATATACAGAACATATTTCTTTTCATAACATATCCACTGTCTGGAGATATGTTTTTTGTCGTTCGAAGACAAGAAACCGGTCGTAAAAAATATATAATATAATGCATATAATAAATATAATTTTATATGATTATCAATTTTGCTGCTAATAGACATTTCTACTTCAAACTTCCGGATTTCATATAGTTTTCTGAATATGCGGATTAATAGTTTAATGGTTTTTTGTTTTATTTTGTATTTAAGCAGTGATCTAAATTTTTTTGAATGTTTTTCTTAGCACGTAACTTTTTTTATTACTGATGGATTAAGAACATTAGTTATATTTAATAGGATTATTCTCATTAATATAAGTTGAAGATGAAAGATTGCCTTACAATAAAACTTGGTTTAATCCTCCTTAAAATCGCAAACTTTAGTCTGCTATGTTTACAGATACTGCAGCACTGATCTTTTTTATCACACACACACACACACACACACACACACACAGGAACACGCACAAACAAATTTATATTTATGTGCATATAAAGTTAATAATAATCTCTACTACACATACAGAAATGTGACTTGAACATAAAAAAATTAAAGGTAAAAGAGTAAAATGGATATTTAAAATCAAAAATAGGGACATATAGTATTATAACAAACACTGATTGAGGACACTGAGTGGGGTTTACCTAGTTTTATCCTTAGTCAACCTTTTCCCTTTCTGTTTATTACACTGAGGAAATCTGAATAAAAATAATAGATATCAGTGCTAATATTTAATTATAAGAAGAACAGGCAACTTACTTAAAGTTGCATACAAAAATACTTATATTACGTTGACTTAGCGAGAGAACAATTGGCAAGTTACTGCTACATTGAGGATCCAATACTAATCAAAAGTTATAAAATATTGCTGGCCAAATTTTATAGCAATGCATTTAGTATAGATTTAGTTTTTTTACTAAATGTTTTACATTTGTTTTAAAATAATGTAATCTTGATATTATATGAAATAATATTGAAAACAATCTTATGTGATTTAGTCTAAAGGTTTCAAATAATCTGTATATAAACTTAAATGGTTCATTTAATATTCAATTTGTTTCCTTCTTCTCTTTAGGAATTTAAGAATTGATATATTTCTCAAACAATTCGTTTATTATTAATTTAATCACTAGTGTAGCCCATATGTGTTAATCACTTGTGGGTTCTAGGCTACATTTTTATAATCTCTCTAAGGAAGTAGTTTCTTAGTAGCTTTCAAGGGTACTTATTTTAAATATATTTGGAAATAATGTACATGTTTTAACAAATTGAGCAGGTGAGTTCCAAGTGTTGCATGAATGTTGTAAAGACACGCTATTCGGTGATTTTCTCCTGTATCAACCAATTTATTAGAACATGAATAATAATCATATTTTATGTATGAACTTCCACTACTTTGCTTGCTTGAGACTGCAATAAAACATACTTAATAGCGTAGATATAAATTGGACATAAAGGTACGAACTTACGAAAACAAACGAAAAGAAATTCTAATTTTACTTTTACTGAATTTAATAAAAATAGAAAAAAAAACCCCTGAAGTATAAATATGTATAAAATGAAGAAAAAAATTATAAAAAATCTTAATACTTGTTTTACAAAATTTAATATATGTAAATTTCTTTTTAAGACTTGCTACATAAAGAAAACTACATATATTTATTTTCTTGAATTCAAGCAAAAACAAAACAGAATAGCTTCTTGATCTGAATTCATATGAAATACTACATCAACACTTATATACGTATATATGTAAATGTAAATTGATCTGAACAATCAAAAGAAAAAAAAAATAATCATTTACTTATTTTATGCATCATGCGGCGAAAAAAGAAATATTTTTTGTTAAATGAAGGTAATTTTGATATAATTTTTACGCAATATTATAAATTTGCAACAAATATTATTTTTTCGATACTTTTCAGTTTTAAAAATTTTACGTTGTAAAATATCTAACTTTATCCAGTTCCTTAATATTTAAGTTATTTTAGAAAATATTGATGCACATATTTAAGACAAATATTTTAAAGTAAATTACAAATTCATTAAATGTCAAGAAATAATGAAACTCTTTTTTTTTTGTTATATTTCTTTAATTTATTTGCAGAAGATTTGAAAATCAGGTAGAAACAATTAATTAAAATATATAATTAACTTTCAAATTTTAGGCTGACTTATTTAATTTTGATAATCTTAAATGGAATATATAAAAAAAAATTTAATAGCTTCTGTGCACAGAATTTCCATTTCTTATAGAATATATGTTAAATCATTTTATCGTATTCAGTGTGTATTTAAATTTTAAAACATTTAAGTACTTTTTAAAATTTTATTCAACTAAATGGATTCAGTGTTGCTGATTTCAAGATATCTAATGATGTAAATATGTTTCAAAATAGCAAACAAATATTAGCCGCAGTAGTACAATAACAATATTTGCTGCTTTGGAACCCAGACATCAGATTTAAAAGATGTTTTGAGGGGGGAGGGGGACAGCCAACTTTCTCCTATAATTTTCCTATATTACTGGACTGTAAGGAAAGGAGAAATAATTAGGAATATGTCATTATTAATATATATGTATATACATATATACTCATGGACAAAAAAAAAATAGCGCACCAAGAAGGAGACTTCAAAATGAAACAAAATTTTACATACGTAATGCCTACTTTGCTATAGGTAAATGATTAGAAAATTAAAGAAAAAGGATCATTTGTTTCAGAGGGTAAGTCAAAATAACGAAGGATTTAATACCCTGTTGAACCCCCTCTAGCGCGAATGCATGATGCGATACGATCGGGCATTGAGGTATACGTTCTGTATAATGTCTTGAGACATTTCGTTCCATATTTGCTGTAACCTTTCCTCTAGATCGTTCACAATCGTGGGATGCACAACTCGCTATCCCAAATGATCCCAGATATGCTCGATTGGA
>BMAV01026711.1:0-31852 GCA_019973955.1 Trichonephila inaurata madagascariensis | reverse complement strand
CTTCTGAAACTTTCAACTTCAAATAATTGTTTTGATTTAGGGGTTTTAAAATCGATCTAAAAAACATCAATCACATAGGATGCCTCATTTTCATTTGAAAAGCAAGTAGAAATTTATCTCTTGTAACTTCACTACACAAAGCTCGGTTGGTTGAACTCCCTCGTGATTGATAATACTTAGCCTTCTATTTTTATACAAATACCTCTTTGGAATATTTACTTTGAATATTGAAATCCTGGCCTTTATCTGAATTTTGAGTCTTAGCTGACATGCCTCTAAAAGTTACGCTTAAAGAAAAGTCTTTAATGAATTCAATCACAAAGCAGTTTTAAAAGTATGTGTATATTTCATATTTCGTTGTGTTTTAAATGTATTTTATTTTGAATATTGTTGTTGAGTAACTACATAAAAAATTTTCTATTTCTATTCTCTTATTATTCTCATTTTTATATTGACTTATGATAAATATGTCATAAATGTAAATTTTCTTGTTTTAATAAGCTTATCGAAATAGTTCTGGGAGATAAAAAGAAATCTGGTTGTTTCAAGAATGTTTTTCTCTGACCTTATTTCTTTTTTTGAAGTTTTGACATTCTTATTTCTATTTTTTAAAGTTTTACAGATTATTAGTTCTGGATGTATGATCAAAGCATCGAGATATATCTTAAGTCTTAGAGCTACGAATATTCTAGTTATTTGCTTTACAATTGTAAGAATTATATTGATTAAACATATCTTTAATTGAAAGAAAATGAAGAAGGAAACTTCTTGAAGAAAAATATTATTGATGCAATTCATAACCAAAAAATTTTAATATAAGCAAAATATTTTGGAAAACTATTTAGAATAGATAAACATCTCTTTTTCAGTACAAGACGTTGTAAATTGTGCTTTACTTATAATGTAAAATAAGAAGAAAAAATATTGCACTAAAAATGTTTGAGAGCGAATTCTCGATGCTCTATAATGTGTTTAGATAAAGAATTATTAATTAAAAGATTAACAGCATTTCTCTTGGTGGTTTATGGTGAAACCGCTGCACTTTTGAGATAGTCTTTACTACCTAGTCATGATCCTTTGAATCAGCTTTGCGAAAATCATATCCTAGTTATTTTAAATACAGTGGAATTTTCGACATTGATATGGAGAGCTGTTCATTATGAAAAGAACACATGTATCAATAATGAGTTAAACCTCAATAAATAACATACGTCAATGAGAATAACACGTGCACACTAAAATACACGCGCAACTCTAAAAGGATTTGGAGACTTTCCTGTTCCTTTTAGCTTCCTTATAAAAAGACATTTTGAACGTATAAGTGCTTTTTTCCGTTATGTGTTGCGTATTATTTTTATAATTATTTTTTGTAGTTAGAAACTGAGTGCAATTTATGTGTGGTTGTTTACCATATATTTTCATACCATATCTCACTATATTTCTTAAATAACATGTTACATAAATATGTAATTGTTGATGTTGTAATGTTATTGTTAAAATGTGTGAATGTTATGTAAATATGTTATTGTTAATGTGAATGTTATGTAAATATGCAATCGTTAATGTTTTAATGGTATTGTTAATGTAATGTTACATAAAAATGCAATTGTTAATGTTGTAATGTTATTGTTAATATAACTGTTATATAAATATGTAATTGTTATTTTTGTAATGTTATTGTTAATATAAATGTTATATAAATATGTTATTAACATAATGCAGGGTAATGTAATATATTTTATTCATAATTTATGTAGATATTGGCATACTAAGAAACAGAATAAATTTTGGTTAAAATTAGATATGAATTTAAAAAAAACCAGTTTTAGCAGTTTTTAATATTTTGTGTTTACAGTTTATAATTTAACACATACGAGATTTTAACCGAATTTTTGTTGTAAAACAATTTAATAATATTTTTTGCACTATCAAAGTTCATATGTTGGATTTATTTATCAAAAATGTAACAGCTATTTGTAAAGAAATTATGATAACCACATTACTTCAAGAATTTCAATTAAATTACTTGACTTGATCTCGTATTTTAATAACTTTGAGGAGTGATGGTTTTACAGTGAACCCATTACCCCGAGGTAAAAAGAAAATTTGCAATTTTTTTTAATGCATATAACTAATTCACATGAGTATAAGAATGGAATATCTCATTTTAATAAAAGTAATATTAAAAAAAATTCATTGTAAAAATGTACAAAGATTTAAATTAAGAATAATATATTATTCATAATTAATTCAACAGAAAACAATGATAATAATGCATTATTTAAAAAAAAAGCCATATGCAACATCTCATTAATTTACAGAAATATCGTCAAGTTGAATTACAAAGTTCTTTGTCAAGAATATCATAATATTAGCAGACATTTTCTCTAACTGAATTATTTCAATTTTGAATTTTTCGAGAGATAAACAACCATAAAATAAACTCAAGTGAACCAACGAGCTGATAAAATATTTAAAAGCATAAATAACTTCACTTAATAAACAAAGAAAAGTTAAATAAAAATAATGTGCCTTTTCTCTTTCACGTCAAATTTTATTATACAAAATCTTTTTTTTTGCATCAAACATAAAAATCACATTTCCCCTTTATTTAGCGAGATAAAGTTTTTGAAAGTTTCAAAGCTGTTGTCGTTTTGAAAGAATTATTTAATTGATAATTACGATTTTGTGATCTAGTATTCGATTTTTAAGGAAATAAAAATATATTACGATGCATAAAAGTCCTTAGTTGGTTTTAATATATTTTTAAATAACTTTTCTTTACTTTTACTCATGTCATAAAAATTCTAATCAAAAAGATAGAAAAAATATGCTGTCAAACTGATGGCCATTTTTAAGGATTTGTATTAAATCCTTCTAATGAATAAACTGTGGATTACAACTTTCAAAGATAATTTTTTCCTACACTTGCTTAATTGATATCTATGAATGTTAATTCCTGACGATGAAAGGAAATTACTTAAAAGAAAAGGAAATATGAAAACTTTCAAATAAATTTTTAATTTTATTTCGAGAAATGTATTGATAGGATTTTTTTATTTACAATATACACCTGGAAAAAACAGTTATTTAATATTAATAGGCCTTTTTTAAACCTTAGCCTTTAAATTACGCAATTCAAATAATTTTATTTTGCTTATTTTATTGCCGTATTTCTATTCCTATGCTTTTTTTCCGGGTTTCAAGAGAAAAAAGTTTGAATTTATATATACATGTTTTTTTTTCACTTTATTTTTTATCTAGAGATTTCTGGAAATGTAAAGAAAAATATAAAAAAATTTCCATGTTGAATTTTATTTGTCATATATTTTTACACATAAACTACATATACTTAAAATATTTATATTCTATATTTTAATGAAGTAATTGAATTAAACTGAAAAATAAATTTCACAGTAAGTCTAATAAGTTTTTCAATGTTATGTTAACATTTTTTTAACTTTTCATCTCTCTCGTGCAGCTATTTATTCACTCAATTATGATTTTAATAGTTAATTTGAATTTTAATGCACCGGAATAAAATAAGTAATTTTGCAAATGTAGAACTTCAAATTTACCAACTGAGATCTTTTTGAAGTTATCAAATCTTTTTTTTTTTGTCTGTTTTTAAAAGTTTAGATTTCACTAGGTATTTTGCTGTCTAATTACTTCTAAAATCACTTCATAAAATTGTTTTATACAGTAATATCAGTTTTTTTTCAATAAGAGATTTACTTTTTGATAGAAATATTACACTTATAAGCATCCTATGTTTATAAATGTTATAACAGCTACTGAATCCCATTTATTATGAATATCTTTCAGAAATTAATTCATTAAGTACTTTTTGAGGGAACTTCAGCAATTGCTAATGTATTTTTCAAACGCAGACAAATTGTTTACAAGCAATTTACTCCTTTATAAAAAGTGTGGAATTATAATCCCGTATAAAAATTACACTAAGATTAGTGGGAAAATATTAAGTTCCATTTTAACGAAATCATTGCTCTTTTTTATAAAAAGAAAAATAATTAAAGCAGTTTTAATTGTTTCCCTTAAAGTGAGGAATATTCTAGTTACTATTCTCATATAATTTCCCAAACAATTAGAGGTAAAGTTATTTGCTCTTTTAATACCTGTGTAAATGAATACTTATTTCAGTTGGTTGAAAAGAACATAAATAAAAAGCAAAGCGATACAAAGTTAATACAATTTTTAGAAGAAATTCAGAAATTAAATGCCAATTTATAAAAACAAAGAAATATTAAAGCTAAAAGAAGTTATTTTGAGTTATTAAGTGACACCATAATTGCTGAACAGTTTTTGCTATGCGGTATATTAAGAAAAAAAATAAAAGAAATGAGTAAACAATATTCAGCAGCACACTTTATACATTTTATGTCATTCTACTAGAAATAAGATGGGGGATGGAAGAATTAAGCACATGTAAACCTAACCAAAATAAAACATATCCATTTGGGACCATCACTCATCTAATCTGAGAGAAAAAAAAATAAATATTTACAAATAAAAGACTGATGTACAATGGGGTGAGCGTTTATCATCTTTTACCCATCAAGAACGATGCATTGGAGGATATTCACCGCATTTCAAATGTCTTGATATCAAATGAATGTTATGAAACTTGATTTTATATAATGTCATTTCGACTCAGAAGAAAAGTAATTATTTTATAATTCCACAAGCAATTAGTAATGAATTTGTTTATACCTCAATATTTCTTTAATGAAATAACTGTAGGTAACATGAATTATAAAAACCGTTTTTATCAATTATTGATTTTAGTACTGGCGGGTACCAAGATCTCCCACAGATTTAGACTTGTTGTTTTTTGTGATTGTAGGTAATCTTAGGTGGGCCTAAATCTTTGGTTATGATAACAAATATAATCAGCCATCATATTTTAAGTGTAACAATTAAAGATTCTTTGGAGTTTGTTATTAATTATACTTCATTGTAAATAATTTTACAGGAACTATACCATTAGTGGTAGCAATATTTTGTGATCACTCCTCCCCCTCTCACACATTTGTGTGTTGATGTATATTACAAAAAAGAAATAAATATATGTTTTCTTCTATTCGTAAGGTAAAACTCTAGAATTATTTACCTAAACAAATGATTTTACCTTCCGATTAATTTCTATCTGGCAATGAACTGTCCACTACACACTGTATTATTTTAACAGGATTTAGAAAAATTAAACAAAAGAACCCAGCATCCATCGAAAATATTTTAAATTAGGCATCTCTTATATGATTTTTGATCTTTACATTTTTATATACAGAAAAGTATATATTCTGTGAAATACTGGGTGATTCATGTTGAAGCATACAGTTCAAATACACTATGAATCAAGAACAATTTAAGATATTATATGTACTTGTAATAGAGTTGTATGAGATTATTTAAAGGGATGTATTTTGTGGGTATGGGAATTCGTGAAAAATAGTTACAGATGTTTCATGTGTGAACCATTTTGTCGCATGACACAAATTGAGCCGGAAAGCATGCCAAGGTTTCTAAATCAAGTCCATTGATAGCGGTTGTGATGCGCTGTTTCAGCTCCGCTAGATCAACAGGAAGAGTAGGGACGAATGCCTTGTCCCGTACGCACCCCAACAGGATGAAATCGCGAAGTTTAAAGTCAATACTTCTGGGTGGCGATTTAATGAGAGGTAATTTGTAGTTCACGAGTCATTTCTCTCTTGGTGAAGAAGATAGGTATCCATCGAGGTGATCTCGCACGTTAGCCGACCAGTGTGGTGGATTAATCAATCGTCAACGTCGTCCTAAAAATGTGGCATCAACCGAAGAGTTAGTATATCTCAAAAAGCCATGCCAGTTTACTACATTCCATACATCTCCCATGTCAGTTTACTACATTCAAGATCCCAAAAAGACTTTTCCTCTGCCAAAACCACCATTTGACTGAAAAGTCCCATGGCACGCATGCTATAGTCTACATCATTTTCGTCAGGCGAGAGACACAAACTTTAAAGGTACATCTACCTTACAGTTCTCTGGGGTGATACTTTTCTTTGATTACAGTATCTGGAGAAGGTATATTTCTTTATGAATCACCCTGTATATAGAATAATAAAACATGAAAACAATTTATTAGTTCAAAATGTTTTATACCCTTGAAAATATCAGTATACACATAAGAAAACACGCATAATATTCATATATTTCATACTCATTAAGTAACCATATTTTTTTTTTTATTTTAAAAAGTTTATAGTATAAAACAAATAAAAAATATTTACAAAACTTTAAAAAGATGTTTCAAACGTTTCCTTAAAATTATTGTACTTTCTTTACATAATAATAAAATTGAAAAAATTAGTTCATCCATGGATAAATTTGTAACAATATTAAATCTGGAATGAGTATGTTATCGTATATACTTCTAAGAGTAAAACTCAAATCACCTTGAAAGACGTGTTCAGTTGCAACAAAAATGAATGGTTGGTGAAAAACAAGAAAATATTAAATATCATAGAAATTGGAGGGAATATTCCAGAATTCAGCTTGCACAAAGGGAAGAGGTTTAGAAAGCGTGGTTTTTATCTTGTCTCAATTCGAGCTACTGTAGGGAAAATGCTGATAATGTTCCCGGATGATTTGCTGGGATATTTATAGATCAAATTACATTGATATCACTTCAGATGGGTTTTCTCAGGCCACCGCATTACGTATTATTTGTGCTCGACATGAGAAAGGTAAGGAGCCTATTTTATGAATGACTCGAAACTTGAAGACAATTCACAGCAAAACATTTGTATTATCTTGTTCATCGGAATGGTGAGAGCAAAATATGGTAACAATGGAATGGAGATTCTGAGTGATTGTAAGATGGACTATAATAACAATGGATTTCCACCTATCAAACACCTGGAGCGTGAAATACAAACAAGTAACCAACAGGAACAAAAGATGTCCGCGAGAGGAAATTTGCACTCACACTGATCCATACGTGACTTAACTTTCAAGCCTATATACCGTAAGCTCTGACTGTAGAGGAGTCAAGCTGAAAGAGTTTGTAACTATGCTAAATCCTGAGGAATAGTCTAATCATAAATCGCGTTTTCAATTGTGTCCTTCCAAACTAACACAGACTATTTGAAATCTCTAAACATGTGATCCTAGGGATATTGTTCTTAATCTTCCACGTCACTTAAACCCACATCAGAATATCAAAAGGATATAATTTTCTTCAATATACTTACGCAATGACAATAGCCAATCGTGGCGCACAATCTTAAATATATGCGAACTAAATATGACGTATGATTTTCATTGACAAAAATATATAAATTTTTTTATATTTTCTAGTTTTAGCTGTTAAGCATGGGATTTTAGCTTCATCGCCATGTAACGTTTTCAGTAAATCTTTTTACTAACAATAATAAATTAGAAAAAATTTTCTTATTCAGTTTATGAAATAATCAGTTAGTACATTTATTTTCGTTTAGTTATTTTTTACGGAAATATTTGACATGTATTTTACAAGCAGAAATTCCCTACTTTTTTTCCTAAAAAAAATCAGGGTTTTGATCTAGGAGTTATTTATTTCCACTAAATTGTATTATTTTATTTTATTTTAAGAAAAATGTCACGTACTACATTCCTTTTGGTGTTTTTTTAAAAATAAATATAAGGTATATTAAACATTGCTTTTCTACTCAGCATTATATAGTATAATATTCCATAGTACACATCAAAATCAATTATTCAACAATCATGTTTTTCATCCCTTACAGGGCAGCAAAGAAAAATACATTGTTGTTGTATGTAAGAAATGTGAGTTTTGAAGTTTCATAAAGATATGATCTTTAAAAAGATACATCATTGAAAAAAGTATTGGAAATGCAATATTCTAACAAAAGCTATATATAACAAATACTACATAGCATATTTCTCTAAGGATCTCGTTTCATAATCTCGGGAAAAATCTTACAGCATGCCAGTTAAAGTTAAAGCTGACAAGCGTCCGAAAAGAAGAAAAGTTTCAATTCCGACCCAATATTTGCCTACCGTCCTACTATGAACAGATTTATTTTCGTCCTTTTGTCAACAGGCACCCATTTCCTGACTGCAAGGCAGAAAATCCTGCCACTCCTGTTTCTTTCCTAGGAAGTGAGTCTTATTGGTTTTTCAAGTGCCGAGCTTTGTCGACCGGGACACATGAAAAGTGTCCCTTTAAATCCTAAGCTATGTCTTATCTAACCTGAGGCTAAGATTTTCGATTGCAGTCGGACATCAGATTTTGGACTATTGCTAGAGAACTTTGTTGTTATCATACGTGACAGTCCATTTCCTTGGATCTTCCCATAAGATCGAATTTGTTGGAAAGTTGCCTTAAAGTTTTAGTATCTCTCAATGTTCGAAACAAGATTAAAATAACAATCATTGCATATCCTGCTTAGTAAAATGCCAAAAATATATAAATTAGAATATTTTAAAATTTGATCCAATGAATTATATTTTTATAATAATTAAACATTCTTTTCTCAGAAATAATAGTAGGAGTAGTTGAAAAGTTGAATCAAAAATCAGTATGCTCCTTATTAAATTGTGATGCAACTTTTGACTAAAATTTATAAGTTGCATCGATATATTTGTTAAGGTATCTGACTACGCGTTTGGAACTGCGATTTCTCTTAAAAAAAGTGCATAAGCGGATAATTTTCCTTATATTTAGTGTCACTTACATTAGAATACATGTATAAAAAATTTTTAAGGACATTATGACAATAAAAAATTATTTAAATGCAATATTTTGGCAAAAAATTAACTTAGAATGTCCTATTTTCAAAACGTTCTTCTCTCATAAAAAATGTTTCTGTTTCAACAATATTTTGTGTGTGCTTATATAAAGTAAAGCCTTTTCCAGAAGGCCTGAAATAGTAATTTTGGAAAATTCCCTATATTTTCAGAGTTACTACCAATTGAAACAATTATCGTTGTTTTTTTCTTAGAATTTCTCTCCTCTGT
Organism: Trichonephila inaurata madagascariensis; assembly: GCA_019973955.1. NCBI lineage: Eukaryota > Metazoa > Arthropoda > Arachnida > Araneae > Nephilidae > Trichonephila > Trichonephila inaurata. Next base: position 22,831 of record BMAV01026711.1, on the reverse strand, counting down.
TGTATTAAAATATGGATAAATCCACTTATATATTTGAAAAATTTAGTTCGGGCTCGGTGTAGAGGTCTCAGCTATATATAGGCAAACTATTATTATTATAAAATCATTTTTCACAAAAGAAGAATACTTTGAAAATAGGTCATTCTATGTTCATTTTTTATCAAAATTTTGTGTTTAAATTCTTTTTTATTGTAATACTATGCTTTAGACATTTTTATACATGTATTCTAATCTAAGTGACGCTAAATATTATAAATATAATCTATTTATATGCTTTTGCAAAAACACTATTCCGAACGTAATCGGAGACCTTAAGGTATCCGACTACGTTCGGAACGACGATTTTGCAAAAGCGCTTAAATGGATAATTTTCATGATATTTAATGTCACTTAGACTAGAATACATGCATCAAATTGTTTTAAGGACATTTTGACAAAAAAATATTTAAATTCAATATTCTGGCCATAAATTAATTTTGAATAATATTTTTTCAAAATGTTCTCCTTTTGTAAAAAATGCTTCTATTATAATAATATTTTGCCTGTATATAGCTCAGACTTCTCTACAGAGGCACAAAAATAATTTTTGAAATATATAACTTAAAAGTGGGTTTATTTATATTTTACGACAACAAAGAGAAGCAATTTTAAGAAGAAAACGCCGATAATTATTTCAATTGGTGGTAACTCTGAAAATAATGTGATTTTTTTAAAAAAAAATTGTAGTTGAGCCTGTGTACAGAGGTTTGAGAAATATACAGGCAAAATATTATTATAATAGAAGCATTTTTCACAAAAGGAGAATATTTTGAAAAAAAGATTATTCCAAGTTAATTTTTTTACCAAATATTGTATTTAAATAATTTTTTTTTCTCAAAATGTTCTTAAAACAATTGTATACATGTATTCTAATCTGAGTGACACTAAATATCATGAAAATTATCCATTTATACACTTTTTTAAAATCACGGTTTCGAACGTAGTCGGATACCTTAAGGTAAAAATTTTAGTTTTCATTACTTGAATTTAAGTAGTAAAAAAATAATTTCATGAAATATTTTTTTCGTATATTACATGGTTTAAAAGCATTTAAAGAATTTGCATACTAACCGTTACCCACCCGCTTCACTGAGTATTTCATGCCATTGTAAGACTATAAACTCTTAGGATATTGTTACCTAAGTCTCCTAGCGTTAAGCTTTCAATTTTATTGAAAGCTGTTCTTACAGCCATCGTTCCTTGATTTAAAATGGACAGGACTTGGATTTTTAAAAAAGAAACGTATTTATAATTTAAGCTACTCAAACTCTCCCCTTTTTAAGATGTCGATTTCCTCATACCCTCAGTTAAAAAAATTCAGATATATAAAAAAATGAAAGAAGTTATTTTATTTAACCCTTAACTTCGCAATTTTTAAAAATTTCTATGAAAAAACTATATCAGCTAGTTCTCAAGTAATAATAAAAGAGAAAAGTATGAAAAAAAATTAAGCAGTTTTAAATTGAATTTCAGTAAATTTTTTTTTGTCGAACTGCAACATTGTTCACAGTGCCTTAAATTTCAAAAATTTTTTTTTATATGAGGATTTTATTATTCATCATAAAATGTTTAAATTTCTTACCTGGTAATTTATTTCGTCAACAGCCAAGAGGAAGCATAAAATATAATGGATTCTTTTTATAGCAAAAACACAGTTCTTGAGGCATCAGATATTTTCATAGTTGTTGTGATTTCTGGAAAAAATGTACTTCCATCTAGTGACAAAATTAGCATGTATTTCGTTGCAGTAATCTTTTGTTTTTCACAGATAAGTGATTTGTAGGTAATTAAAAAAAATTTGAGTCTTTTAAATTTAAATAAATTATATGTTGCAGAAATGCAACAGTGCGAAGTTCAGGGTTAAAACATAGGAAATGATGAAAATTACTTTTTGAAGTTTTTAATTAATGATCTATAATTAGTCAATGGAATGTGAGGGAAATAATCGCAATTTTATTATTTTTACAACAATTTTCACTTTAAGCTTTGTATTTAGAAATTACGTCAAACGAAAAAATATGTGCTGGTCATTATTTCCTTAAATATTTTGTTTCATGTTCACCATTTCATTGTATTCATTATGAACAAAAAATCAAAAGCAATATGCTATATTTGATTTCAGAATTCGGAAGACCAGTAGCTTCCAGATTATTACTTTGGAAAAAAACGGCATTAGAAAGTTAATTTTATGGTATTATCAAAATAAATATGCGTTTCATTAGGAAATTGGGATGTCAATGTAATTTATTGCAGTATTTGTGAAAAATACATTTTCATTTTACAGTGATGGGGAGGGAGATGGTTAAAATATATGAGTAATTTAAAAATTGATTTCAATGTTCCATAATTTATTTTTTGGTGTATTTCAAAAAAATATATTTGTGTATTAAACAGTTTATTAAAATGATTTATTATCATTTCATACGTACACAAAAATTCAGATCGGAATGTAGATATTTATAAATTCGAAATGAAAGCGTGTACTGAAAGCTACAATTGAAAATTGCAAGGGCAATTTTCATTTGGAGTGAATTATTTGCATATTAATGCAATACATAACATTCGAAGTTTTAATAAATATTTATTACCTGATATTTTACGATATTTTCGGAGTATGTTCATAACTCTTCATAAAGGTCACTAAAGGATCATGTAACTCGCTTTATAAATGTTTATTAAATTTTCAGAAAGTGCAATGAATTTTCAAAAGATCATTAGTAGTGGATATAAATAAGTATTGGAAATATGTGTGGGCTTTGCATAAGGAAACCATAACAAAACGAGTTATTTTTCTTTCGTTTTCTATGTTATATTTTTGTGTTAAGTATAAATGAATTATTCTGTCAATGAGCCAATTTTAATAAGGACTAAAAGATCGGTCCGAGTGGTAGAGGTAGCGGGCCCTCTTCGTAAGCCTAAGGTTTCTAGTTCAACCGCGACTGTAGTCGATAGATTTTCTGGATGAAAAAATCGTAGACATGCATGTCATATGATTATGTGGCATGTTGAAGATCCCTTGAGCATCAATTTGGCTCTGGTACACTGGTTAAGGTCTCCGACTACGTTCAGAACAGTGATTTTAAAAAAGCGTATAAATGGATGATTTTCGTGATATTTAGTGTCACTTAGATTAGAAAACATCTATAAGATTGTTTTAAGGACATTTTTACAAAAGAAAATTATTTTAAATACAGTATTTTAGCAAAAAAATTAATTTAGAATAATGTTTTTTCAAAATGTTCTCCTTTTATAAAACATGCTTCTAAAATGATAATATTTTGCTTATATAAAGTGAAGACTTCTTGAGAGAGTCTGAACCATTTTTTTTTTGAAAAACTCACATTGTTTTTAGAGTTACAACCCATTGGAATAATTATCGGCGTTTTTTTCTTTAAATTTCTCCCCTCTGTTGTCGTAAAACATGGATAAACCCACTTCTAAGCTATAAATTTCAACAATTCTTGTTGAGCCCTTGTACAGAGGTCTGAGCTATATACAAGAAAAATATTATTAAAATAAAAGCATTTTTCACAAAAGGAGAATATTTTGAAAATGGGTCATTCTATGTTCATTTTTTGTCAAAATATTGTACTTAAATAATTTTATATTGTAATAATATTCTTAAATCACTTTTATATATATTTTCAAATCTAAGTGACGCTAAATATCATAAATATTGTCCATTTATACTCTTTTGACAAATTACGGTTCTGAACGTAGTCGGATACCTTAAAATGAAATGACAGCAATATTTAAAATCCAACTAGAGCTTGAATTAAAAAAAAGTCATTCAAGGGTCCAAAATATTAGCCGCAATCCACCTAGTCGCAACTAGGTGGTGCCAGCATGAATTCGTTCCCACGTTTGGGTACTTGTCGTGTCTGCAAAGGCTAAGTTGCTGAAATACAGCCCCGTTAGGAAAAAATAAGGACTAAAAGTAACCAATTGGCAACAGTGATGAAGCACATATACAAAGTATACAATTCTGAGAATTCAAAACATTTAGAGGAAAGTTATTAGTCTCGTTAGCATATGCTATGTAAAGAGAAGTTTGTTTTAATGCAGTTTATTGAAAATGCAAAATACTGAATGCAATAAGTTGAATTCTATGTTAAGAAACATTTTATAAACTGATCATTTCCTACACGCAATGCTTAACATAGTTTTTAAAAAATACATACATACAATAAAAATATATACAAATAAACTTCTTTATTATATGTTAAATGAATGTTATTTTTTAAAAAAAAAAAACATTTTAGTCTATATAATGATTGAATTTATTATTACTCTTTATTTCTAAGCATATAGTTTAGTTGAAATAAATATTATATTTTGAAACAGCTTGATTCATAGATAAAGTAAATATCATTGAATATTTTATAGAAAGGTTTTCCATCTTATCTTTAACTAAATGAACATTATATTTTCATATTTTTTTTCAAATTAATTTTATTTCCCTAAACAGGTTACGAATAACATTTACATTTAAAGAATATTAATATTTATAAATAATCCTAATCATCCATTTGAAGATTAAATATGTTGGATGGACAATTGTACAATACAAGAACATATATGATTTCTAACAAGATTAGAAATTATTTTAAACTTATAAAATAGTCCTCTATATTCTGTTTATTTTCTTTCTTAAATTCAAATTAATAAAAGATTTTGTAATATAAAAAGTATTTTTGATGGAAACTAGATTATTCGGTTAATTTAGAGCTTATTTCAAAGGAGTAAACTTGTTATAAGTTAACATATTTCACAGATCCGGAAAACAGCAAAATCATGGTTATAAGAAATGGAACACGTATTGAAATAAAAATGTTATTTACATTTCTAGAACAAACAACATTTAATAAATTAAATTTGGTTCTAGGCAATAATGAAACTAATAAAGAAATTGAAACATATAAATACGTGTACATAATTTTAGCAGATAGTTTTAAAGGAAACACATACCTTATATTTAAATTGTCAGGAAAGTGACTAACTTTCATTCTTCCAAAGTGAAAAAGCAGATGTTACAATTCTTTATTTATATGTTAAAATTTAAAATGTACTTTTTGGGTTTGAAAGTTACCAATTATGTAGAATATATTTCATTTTATATAATTTCTCAGATGATTAAGGTATTTTGGAAGAGTAATACCTTTTAATTTTAATTTTCTTCCCACTTTGATGTTTAGCAAAACATCAAATATAGATTGCGCAGCTGTGATGCATTTATGTCTATTTCTAAAAGTTAATGCAATTATTCCAACATCAGTAATTGAATTCAGGTACAATGAAGTAGAGATAAAAAAAAGTAATTTAAGTTTAAATTCTTTACCCATGTTACACAAAAATTTATTTATTATGAATTTTGAATTTAACAAATTTTGAATTTATCCAAACAGTTAGAAGTTAATTTTTTCTAGAGATTTTAAAATATTTCTCATTTTTACGTACAAGTAAAATGAATAAAATTCACCTTTTGTGACACTAATTTGATTCAAAAATTCATGATTTTATATAATACATTCTGCATAGCTTATATTATTTTATGTTAGTTCTTATGTGACATAATAACATTTTTGAAATTTTCCTAAAAATAATTTCCTGTCTAGAAAGTCTTCATACCAAACGGAATTTCAGGTTTGTTAATCGAGTAAGAATATATATAATTTACTTCCATTATTTTAACCGATTAATACTGAACAACTATTTTTATTTATTATAACGAATTAATTTTTATGTTTTGTTAGAAATAAGAAATTGAGTAGCTTTATTTGTCTCAAAGACCCTAATTTCAGGACCTAATTTTTTTTTCAAAATAATTTTGAATAGAGAAATGCTTTTGAAAATAAAATCAACAAGAAAGAAATTTGGATTTATATAGCACTTTACAAATTTAATATTATTGCAAAAAGTTACCATCACCTTTTTTTCACTTATTTGTTACATGTAAAACCATGGATATATTTTTGAAGATCGTAATATTATCTTGCAATTTTTTCTGTCGATGTAGTTGAAAATATTCAAAATTATTAGAACAACTGATCACAATTCAATAATATAGTTTATAAGATATATTTATTTAACTGGAATTTTATTTTAATTTTTTATTGTATGAATTTTTCAAGATGTATTAATAATATTACTTTGTGAAAGATGCATTTATTTTCAAAAAAATATATTTGCCTTATACATATCTAAAATATTATTTCACTTTTAAAATAATACCATTATTCTATCAGCTCGTGTTCTTTTCTTATGATGAAAGCCTATAATATTTCCCCTAATAACACAGAACAATATGCACTGCAATATCTCTAGTCCTCTGGATCCTTTCTAATGAAACATCGCTATATAAAAGGAAACTACTCACATACGTTCATAGAAATTTGTTTAAAATAAGAAACAGCTCTGCCTTACCGAATAAGTATTTATTTCTTAATGGACATAGAATAACTTTTCATATGTGCTTTATCGCTTAAAAAAGCTAGTGGCTATAAAATGTCGTTCAAATTATTATTTCGTTTCAGATTCGATGCTAATAATTAGAAATTATTTTCTCTAGATGAGTCTTCGAATATAGCAATTGCTTATGTTCATTTTCTCGGTACTTGTGTGTTGCTTTTCAAAATTATTTTACTACGAGTTTTTACTACAAGTTTCTTTAATAATATTTTTGAATTTATTTGGATTATTTAATTGAAACAACATTACATTTCTTTACTTTAAACTGTGCTTTAAATTTTAATTTTGAATTTACCCAGATTTTTCTCTTCTATTTTATTTTTAAAAAACCCACCTAAATTTCTTATTTCACATTTTCAGATTAAAACAGTGTTATAATAGAACATTTAGAATTTTGTATTGTATTTTGGTGATATTTTGTCTGTATTAGCTCAAATACTTTAAAATATATTCTCTTAAAAATAAATATTGTGTTTTATCTTTATGCAGTTTTACATTTTCATTAGCATTATTCATAATTTAATACAGTGTTTCTCAAACTGTGGGGCAGGCCCCATAAAAGTGGGCATGATAGTTCTATAAGGGGGGTAGCGAGAAAATTGGAAAGCCGAAAATAAAAGATTACTTTAAAAAATTACACAGGAGTACAAAATTAAAGTTTTGGAAAATTTGCCTATTATTTAGTGTGCTGATTTCGAAAATGACTTACATTTTTTCCCACCACATAAGGATTTTTGTAAAATCGATATCAATATAATTTGAGTAAAACTCTGTTTCAAAAGAAATTAACTCGAACAATATTTTTATTTAGTTAAATCTATGTAAATATTATTTCTTGGTGAGGCAAATTAATTTCTCAGTAATTAGATGAAAATCATTGCATCTAGACATCACAGGCTGTCTTTGATCATGAGAAAATCAAAAAATTCCTTTAAGATTTATACAATTTACAACCAGTTATGATGTAATTTCTAAAAGAAAATCACCAACACACCATTTTAATTTGTTCTTATTAAGATATTTACATAAAATAGATGATTGATCAAGAGAGCAAAAATTTTGCTTGTGTACATACAAGTTAGAAGTATATTTTAAAATGCGCAAGATAGCAAAACAAACAGTTTCTCTATGAGTAGGTTCACTTTTTCCTTTGAAACTTCTTTTTGACGTTATTCTTTTATATTTAATCTCAGACTAATCTCGTTTAACATCCAACAATAGTCGGCTAGCTTGTTCTAGTCCATTCTTCCTTGATATTTGCGCTCCATATCTTTGATATCTTGATGGAAACTTTCCTCCTGTTCTTCGCTGACTAATCGTAAATTTTCGGGGGGAAAGTCCACATGTGAGTGAAAGAAATGTATTTCTACCGTCATGGGGCAATCTAACTCTTGAAATTTCTCCAGCTTATTCATTGCAATTGCCAAGAAACTTTTTGACAACATCTATGAAAATAACTCATGCTTCTTTTTCCTTTACTGGCTTAAGAGTCTCAAATTCGTTATTATTCATAAGCTTACGAATATATGGGCCAACAAAGATTGCCTCTGTCAACTTGGCTTCAGATATACCTGGAAAGTTTTTGCAACTCAGTTGGAGGCAAATGCACTGGAATATTAGGTCTATGAAGAATGAGGCGTATAGCCGATGGAATATTATCAGGATAAGATATCAGTTTTTAATTTTTGCGGTTATACCAATGTATAAGACAGGAACAAAAGTAACAGTCATCAGAGGGGATTTTTTATGCTCCTTCTATGTCATAGAAACTCCGAATCGTGTAGTAGTCTTCTTTCATTGAGCCAGAAACGTACACCATTGAGGGACAGTACATATATTTGATAATGAGCCCATGATTTGTCTTGGTCTTCAAGTTTCATGCAAAAAACACACAAGATAAAGCTGTTTTACATTGCCTGTAATGCTTATCATGCGATTTTCAACTAAACTATATTCCCCGTATATGTAACAGAGGTCATCTGGAAAGATTTCGCTACGTCTCGAACTGTTTCACAAAATGCACAGAAAAAGGCACAACTGTTAAAAATGTTTCTGAGATGAGACTCTCCTTACGCATCGCAAGCACTACAATAAATTACACACGAAAGAAAAATTGAAACTAAGTTCAAAATTTCAGCGTCTTACGTTCAGAATAATCTAAACGAGCGATAGTTCCTGTGTTATCAGGCCAATATAAAGATCTGAGTTAATGATTCGCGCTACACTATTGGTAGAGAAATATTGTGACAGGAAGAGAATGAAGGCAAAGTAAAGATGTCGCAGAGTGGTATTCTCTACGTTTCACCAAGGTTGAATGAAGGTCAGCCATGGAGGGAAGAAATCCAACGTTGTAAAAACTTTTTGGTATATGTGCATAAAAATCCAAGTAAAATTAAATTTTAGTAAGAAAACGTGACATGATGGAAAATTTCAATTATTATTTCGGAAATAAGCACCAAAAAATACATTAAATTCAACTACCACTGCTCATTTTTTTCTTTTTATTGCAATCCTGTGTTATTAATCTACTAAAAGAAAGCAAGACAAAATATACATTCGGTCATAATAAAAAATTAAAAACACACATTTACACTGACATAATATACTTATAAATATACCAGTACTTAATGTATTTTATAATTAATTCATAAAATACGAAGTTAAGAACAAGTTTAATAATTACTAGTGACCTCATGTGTGGGCTTTTGGTAAACAAATTACGTACAAAATTTAATACATATCTTATTAATTAGTATGGTTTATAATTAAAATCGCATTGTAGCTTTAATCAAAGTATATTATTATTGATATACATACAACATCAATACATTGTTACTGTAAGAAGGGAGGCGCGTCGAAAATTATGAAAGAAATTTGTGTCGCAATCATTGAAAGTGTGAGAATGACTGACTTAATGATATTATTTACAAAGAAATAACTTATTTTAAGTAAGTATATTGAAATTATAGTTTTAATTGTATTTTAATTATTTATTATAAAAATAACGTAAACGAATTTAAGAAGCAAATGTGCCTTTTCATTCATTAGAAAATATTGTTGTATGCGTTATTCTTAAAAATCCAAATTATTAGATGTATCTACAAGTTAATGTATCAGGGAAAAAAATGAAATATAAACATTGTCACAAGTATCCACAATTTAATCTAAATTTAAACTTTCCAGCATTTCTATTTGCAAGTTGAATTTCCCTATTTTAACATACACTTAAATCGAAAAATTCACAAAATCTCATTTCATTTCCTCAGCGACACCCTGATTCAATATTTCCCATGTCAAGAAAATGCTTTTTAGGTCAACCCAACACACTTATCAGAGAGCAAGAAACCTTGTCGGTTCACGGTAAACATGGAACTAAAATATTTCCCTTCGTCTTATTTGTCGAACATTTGCATTTCGATCTTATGCAGCTTTCACTCTGTCTTCCTTCCCTTTTTAATTAAATGCTAGCTTCAGTCTGACTCCATTTCACCGGTTTTCTAAGTGAGATAACCAAAAATGTTTTCACTTTTTCACTTCTTTTCTTTATTATTCTGCGTCCCAGCGTGTCGAACACACCGTCTTGCAACGGCTCAATAGATTTTTCTTTTCACCCAACCCGGGAGATTCTTCAATAAAGCTTCGCTAGGGGAAAGATAACCCTCTTTTAGCAACTTCACGTGCGATCGAATTCAAAGTAAAACTCAAAAATGTTCATTATAACGTGTGATCTCGGTAAAGTGGTTTTTATTTACTTATTCTTGTCGTTCTTTTATCTATCAAATTGAATGAAATGTGCTCGGTATTTTAAAAGCTTCTCGGCGTCTGGTGAAAGTAAGAATTTATTATTTTTACCTCTCTAAGGATAGGATTAAGGGGAATTGAAATGAGTTTTCAGCCAGTCTCCACCGGTAGCACACTCTGAGTAATTGTTTACTCATGCAATGTGCTAACTGTTGTAATGAAAAGAAATTAAATCTCTTAAGATTTAAGAGCGCTGTTTCTACGTTACTAGGTCGTATTATTCAAAATTTGCATATCGAACTCGTTTTCTTTGCATCAAAGAACATAATACATTATTTTAATTAAAAATAAAAAATCCACACAAAATGTTTAATTTTTATTTTGATTGAAATATAAGTATGTTTTAAAGCATAATGTTTATAACATTAATGTTTAAAGCATAAAATATTATAATTCCTCATTATGTTTTTATTATCTTCTAGTGCAGCTTTTAATTTTTTCTGAGAAATTTTAATTTGCTTAATGTTTATGTAATCAGTAGAAAAATCTTTCATGCAATCTAAAATTTAATTTTTAAAAATAAAGCCACATGAATATTAATATATTTATACTAATAAGCTTTAACTCTGCAATTACCTTTAAACAAAAATAATTAAAAAATGCTTCTTTTTAATTTATATATATATATGTGTGTGTGTGTGTGTGTATGATAAATTTTATGCTTAAACATAAACAAACTCATTATAAATTTATTTTATATTTTTTTAAATCAAAGCAATGTTAGGAATCAATTAAAGCTTATTTAGTAAAAATTTACCGTAAACCCCTATGTGCAGTTTTGTGAATATCATCAAACATTTTTAATATTTTACATTTAATAAGAAATAAATTAATTGAATCTCAGTTTAATTTAAAATTTTAAAATAAATTTTTTCTGAATTATTTACATTTTTACGAATTCATGTAAAAAAAACAACAGCATTTATTGACAATAACTTTTAACTGCATGCACATGAACACAAATCTAAGCAATATTTTTAAAATAAATTAAATTACAAAAAAAAAAAAAAAAAAAAAAAGATATTTAGAAAAATTTTTTTTTTGTTTTTTGAATGATCTTTTATAAAAACTCTTAATAGAAGTTAGGAGTTGTGAATAGCTTTCATTATTTCAAAATGCAAAAATGAATATTTCATACATGCTTCCTGAGCAAACATACGAATTGTTTTGATAGCATTTCATAAAAATTCAAATTCTGAAAGCAAGCGATTGATTTGCCAAAATATGAATCTAGAAATTCATAGTTGAACAATTCAGAATACTGATTTTTCTCACGGGTCCAGAAGTAAAAAAAAGTTTTTAGTGTTGGAAAGAATATTGATTTTCGTCAGAACTAGCTGCGATTTTAAAAGTGGTCCCCAGAGAAGATTATTTCAATGTGTCACTTGGGACCTAAGGACCAGAAACTTATATCCATTGGGGACTGAACGTTGGGGGACATAGAGAAATAGAAACATAGAAGGTACGAGTCATTTATTTTGTGAAGATCTTAAATAACGGAACAAAAGTTTACTCTTCAAAACTATTGGGATGGAAAGCGATTTAGTGAAAAAGTTATTTGCAAAAAACTTAAATGTTATCCATCTAAGCATCAGCACTAATATCAAAGATCAATTAGGTGTGAAATTCAAGATAAATTTGGGAATTTAAAAAAAATATTTTCTTTCAGAACTAAAATAATTCTTCCAGTTATAAAATATTAATTTTACTAGGGGGTTGGTTTTACAGTCTATTAAATAAAAATATGGCAGATCGAAAGTTTCTTATTCCTCAAGAAAAATATCGGAGTTATACGAGGATAAAGATTCGTAAAAGCAAGTTTTGTGGTGCAACTAATACAAATTCCTTTCATAGAGTCGATGTGTTTCCTTTATAATTTCAAACACAAATTTCACTATATTTAATCCAACAATTTTATAGGTAAATAATTTGAATAAAAATACTACTAAGTTAATTTTATACGAAATTTTACTTCTTACATCTAAGATTCGTATTTGTTCAGTGGGTTTTTTCTATCTTACAACATTCACTTTTATAGAAAGGAAAATTTGGAGTGTGGTAATTAAAACCGATTTTTTGTGAATGTTAGAGGAAAAAAAATTTTTTTTCTTAGTTATGTTAAAAAAAAAATATTGAATTATTTGATAGTTCTCTTTTAAAAAAAATTATCAAGCATACGTATTGGGTTCTATTCATTAAAAAAAAAGTTTTTTTCCCCCACTATGAACAATGCTTTCGATTAATCGGTTCAGAAAATACATAAAAAAAAATTCGAACCTTATTATTAAATATATGTAGATATTTTACCTAAAAGTTTTAAATTTTATATTACAATGCCTAAGTATAATTGAAAAATCTCAAAAAATTTCTATAATTTAGAAAACATTAAACTTTTTTAAAAACATTTTACATTGCCATTATACACTCAGAAACATAGGAAATAACTCACCAGCAATCGGACTTCGAATTGAAATGAAATTTAATGAACATAAGGATACAGTTGAAAGATTCACTTGTGTGATACCCAATTCAAGACAGTTAGACAAAGTGGTTTTAATTAGATAAATACAGTGCTATCTCAACAGCCCATTGGACCACTTTCTATTGCAATACATCCTAAAACACGGTCCGGCATTGAGTTGATTGGGTGACGTATGTTATCCGAAGACAGGTGACATCACAAATCTGAAACTGCCTCCTCCAAATCATGTACACAGTGACACGGCGGCCACAAATGGTTCCCCAGGTTCAAGTAGTCCCGGGAGCGGGGAGGTCATGGAAGAGTTTGTACACAACATAAAAAGTCTTCAGCTACTCGAGTTGTATGCGGATGAGCATTACCTTTCTGAAACTTGCCCTGGAAAACAAGTTATGAAATATTCCACGTGAGATTGCTGATTGTTATCTGCATCTTTAAGGTTCCAAGTACCCCAATTATAGCAAACTAGTTAATATAAACTATGATCTGCACCAGTACACCTGGTGATCGGATAGTGTAACACGTGGGAACATGGATGGAATTGTATCGTTCAACAGGGAGCCTCAAGCAAGCAATTATCATTTGTCCCAAAACGAACCGGATTTCATCACGATCACGTTTATGCAAGATTTAAAACACCATTTTTTGCCAATATAGGACATTCTACGTCGCTTTGGCATAGCAGCATTGTAAACAGAGTGGTCAATGATACGAAAAAAAAGTTCACGAAATGGACACTTAGATTGTAGTTTCACTTCCAAAGGGCGTTTGAGAAGAATTTGTGGAGTAACCGTTAGCTTGCATGTTTTTGTACGCAGGAATGGATCACTATGAGTGCCTGAAGCATGATATTTTGTTCAGCTTGCCATTTCCTTGATCAATTCAGACCTGTCTCTACTCGTGTAGTTACAATTTACTGTGTAGTTCTCCGAACATGTTCTAATGACAAACAACCGACCTGGTGTGTTACACGGTGAGTCAATCAGCTTGCGGCTTCATGCTTCTTTCAAACTCTTTTATGTATGTGGACTTGTTTCCCCATTTTCACCAGCTTTTTTACTAAAGCCCTAACAGAGTCAGAATGTGTGACTGTTAAGTTTATAAATCGTCCACTGTGTGCCAGCTATAGAGGAGCCACTTCCTAAACGCAGATCCAATGCAAGGTGTGTGGCCCTGCTCTTTGACTCCAAACTTCGATCTTATTCATACCGGATATAATTGAACTGCATTGCAAAATTTGACGATTATAGCTAGCTTCCTTCCTGGTGATCAATGTTCGTGAGTGTATATAAAAGAACATTCATGCTAATTTTTATAAAGATATAAGATATATAGATTTTTTCATTTATAACTTCTCCTTCAATATATATATATATATATATATATATATATATATATATATATATATATATAGGTCAATTCTCTATTAACAAGAGATCACATCCAAACAATAACACTCGACAAACACATAGACAGCAGGAAAATCACACAATGAAGGACAAAAGAGTAATCGAGATAATAAATAAATATATATATATATGATACCCCAAATATTTAAATCACTTGTTTTTCTGTTATTTTCCTGTCTTTTATATTCAATTTTCTCCGTAATATCAACTAATTAAATATAAATATATTTCTCATGGTATATACGATGCCTCTATGAGTGTTATTTGTTTAAATCGGTAACTTTCACGTTGTTGATTTGATAAAGATACAATAATTTCTTTAGGCAATTAATAATAACTACTAATTGTGATTATTAAAATTAATTGTTGAATCTCAATATCAAGTTTGTTTAACATTCTCAGCAATTAAAGGTAACTTCTTAATGCGATTTATATGAGCATATTGATTATATTCATTATTTTAATATTATTTAATCAATTCTTCTTAGATAATTTTGAATTATTTTAGAGTGAAAGATAATCTTTAATTTACACAACTGTTTCATATTTCTGTTTATACTTCAATCAAGATCATCAATGCGGAGGACTAAATTATTACAGTGCTATCACCCAGAAATGAAGCCATATGATGGATAATATTGAAACTGTAGAGATCATTGCTATGAATCATATAGAAATGGTAGAAACCATTACTATGGATCACCTTGAGATGGGAGATAACAGTGTTACCGATTACTGAGGAATGAGTTATGCAATAGAGATTAATGGTACAGATAATTTAGAAAGGGTACAACAATTCCTATAAGTACTTGTATACTAAATTAATTTCCAAAAAAAAGGTAGTAAAGCTATGCGTAAAATTTTCTGAAATATAATTAATAATACAAAGTTTCCATTGAAAATATATCTTGTAATCAAATAATAAAATTTTAAAAATATAATGCATTTATGTTATGTAATTAACAAAATATTTAAATTCGAAGAAAAATTCAACAACGCACTTAACGTAACGTATAAGGACGGATTATTTTTTCTTTCAGTGCACTTTTTTTCTTTTTAGATGAATATATATTTCTACCAGTTTATATAAAAATTTAAAAAAACAAAATATTAAAATGTTCAAAACAAAAATTATGTGCTACGTACTTTTTTAAAAAATAACTTTCATCCCTAAGAACATAAAATAGTGTCGTTTAAAGATATTAGTTTCAAATTAAGGTCAAATAGAAAAAATAACTCGCGAGAATTGTAGCGAAGAAAGTGTTGTCACCCAAAATATATTTATTTTTAATTTCTTTTTTAAATTAAATTTCTAAGAAAAGAACGCTTTTCATTTGAAAAAAGAAACTGCAAAAACATGAGAAGAAACTAGTTGTAGAGTTTCCTTCAAAATGAATCCGGTGATGGAAATTTGTACAGTAAATATTTAAAATATGTAATAAAATAAGCATGATTTTCCCCAAAGATGAATTGCTAATATTTAACACATAATCCTGTTATAATTAATATGAAAAATATTTGTAATGTTTTTCTAATCTTATGAAATGAACTTTAAAAATATTTCTTGAAGAAAATAACTTGAAGTACATTTCCTTCCTGTCGTTATTTAAAATAAGAAAAACAGTTATTTGAGAACCTTCTAAGCGAAAAAGTTCAGAATATTTGTTCAAAATTAAATATTTTATCTTTGTGTAATTCAGCTAACAAATTAATTTTAGGAACTTCGCAATATAAATATTTCTAAAACGTGTAAAATTGCATGAGGTCTAATTGTTTGCACTTAGTTTCTCTTAACATAGAAATAAATTAATTTTAAGTTGCTTTCTTTGATAGTTTCAAGAGCTCTGTACTGCACGTTTATTCAGGGAAACAAATAAAAGTTGTAAAAGCTATGTGGTACGTAATCAATTCTAGACGCGTTAGGAAAATGGGAAATATCTATGTTTGTAATAATAATATATGTAATACATAAGAGAGTTATTAATATTTACACAACAATATATTTTATGAATCTCACCGAAATCAGATCAAAACAATATTACTATTTTAAATTATAATTTAACTTGAGTAAAATATTAAATAAGTTAAAATAATATATCCAATTTATTTATAGGAGTTATATTATTTAAATGAATGCCTTAGATTCAATAAATGAAAAGGTTACCTTTAATAATTTGTTTTTTATAAGAACTTAGAAGAAATTTTAATAGATATAATTAAAGAAAATTATTTTTAAGATCAGGATAATATACTTCTTGAACTAAATCATTATTGTAATTCAAATATGGACCTTTAAAAAATTTCATTTAATTTAGACTCACTGTTTTTATGATTCAGTCACTACATTTGAACCTGCTTGAATAGATATCCTAAAAAAACTGAGCATTATATGGAATATATGATTAATTTCATTATATTATTTTTTAGTTTCATTAATAGAGTTATTAAAAAAATAAATATAATTTCTGTTTAGATATGATAAACCAAGTTACAATAGTCAGAAGTTAAATCCTTATTATATAGTTTTAGATAGATAACCAATTCCAAACTATACTTCTTTCTTACAGAGGAAATTATTGAATAACAAAAAAAATTAGTATGAAAATTAACTCTTCTATAAGATAATAATATTTAAATTATTATTTTTCAATCTTGAATCCCCGAATAGATTTTCTCGTGTCGACATTTATTTATTTAAGGAATAATATGTTTCTTAAATCCATAGACAACAGTGACAAAATGAAGATCATTAATTATTTTTCTTATCTTTCGTTACTAAGTAAAATAATATAGTAACTCTTTTAGTAACAATTTTTATCCTAAGTAAAAGTAAAACGGAAGTATAGATTTAAAATAAAAGAAATTAAAATAATGTTTTAAAAGACTTAAAACAACTAAAGATGAAGAATTATCTTTTTATTTACTGTAGAAACTACACATTATTTTTCGAACTTTGATGATAAATTCACCTATTAATTTTATATTACATTTTAAATTTTCATGAGACGAATAATTTTATTTTCTTCGTATTTAAATTTGATAAACACTCTTTGAAAGTTCTGGCTACTCCTGAAAATTTCATGCAGTTATCTTATGATTAATATTAGTGTTGACTATAATGATACGGAACGTAGACTATACTTGGACCCCCTCAAATAGCCCTCACATGTCTTTAAAATGTGACGTTGATAAATGCGAAAAATTAAAAATGGCCTTGATTCTATATTTTATATTGAAATATAGTGTTATTTGACCATGTCGCTCCATAACCAAATTATTCTGTTGTTCTCATTTCAATAAAAATTTCATTTGTATAAGCTAATGTCCCTAAATTAAGGCTAATTTAGAGTCACATGGAAATCGAACTCTAAAATACATATAAATATATTACCCATAAAATGGCTACACACATCTTCAAGAATCATGTACAAATTACATGAATCCACCAGATAACTTCGATAGTACGTCACAATTATGAGAGTGTAGGAGGCGGATATATAAGGAATACAAGCAAAAAGATAAAAATATTCACAAGCGATTTTTAAATTTTTCAATGCTATAATCGCTTATTTCAGACATACGGGACGCATTCGGACAATTTCTTACGGAGTAGAATTATCGCCAATCTGGAATGTGGGTTTACCCAACTAGAAGAGTCCGAGAAACTTAGAATCGCCCAGAGTGTCATCTCCAGTCTTTGGCAACGATTCCAAGATGATGGTAATATGAGTAGACGTTACAGGGAAGTTCTCCTCCTTGTTACAACATAGAATGAAAATAGGTATTTGGCAGTTACTGCCAAAAGAAATAGACGGAGAACAGCATCAGACCTGTCTCAGCAGCTCTCTTCAGCCACTGACACGGTAGTTTCAATGCAGACCGTATACAGACGCTTAGGGCAGATTGGTATATGTGCTCGTAATCCTGTCAGATGTGTTCTACTTACTACAGCTCACTGTCGCCCCAGGTTAGCCTGAAGTAGAGAGCATGGTATTGTGGACACCGCAAAAGTGGGCTTGTGTGATGTTTTCTGAGAAGAAAAGGCTCAGATTACAGTCTAATTCTCACCAGACTTTCATATGAAGAGTACCAGGTGCCCGTTACCACTGAAAGAACCTCATTGAACGACACCATTTCAGGGGTGAAGCATTGTTCGTTTAAAGGCGGAATTATTCTGAGTTCCAGAACTGATCTGCATGTTCAAATTGGAACCATGAAAGGTCAAATCTATTGAAACGTCATTCTGGAACATCAAGTACATTTGTTGCTGGAAGACATGGGCGCAGCATTTGTGTATCTGGCTGACAATGCATGTCCTCACAGTGCAAACATCGTAAACGAATGGATTCAATCGGAGGCTATCACCCATATGGATTCGCCAGCATTCTCGCCGGAATTGAATCTAGTAAAGCATGTTTGGGATATGCTTGGCCGACTAGTTGCAACCCGTCAACCACTTCCTACATATATACCGGATCTTCCGAGGGCATTGCTTGATGAATGGTGTAATGTACTCCTAGATCAGATCGATAATACGACAGTAAGGATGCCTAGGCGTTTTATGGACTGCATGGCATCGTTTGGGAGACATGCCATGTATTGACCATCATACGAAGCATATAATATTGATTTTTGTAAATAGTTTTTTTTTTGTAATTTGCTCTCCAGGGAATAAAAACAGCAGTTTCTTTAAATGATATTAAACATATAACAAATTTTTTTGTACTTTACCTTTTGATTAATAGGTACAAATAAATCTCGTATGTTTTGCATCTGACTCTTCATTTGCATGAAGTTGAATTATCCTTAATGTTATGGACCTGAGTGTATTAAACAATGCATACTTTCAGCATTTGACGCACAGCTCTTGAAACACATTTTTTACAAATCAGAGTTAACATATTCTGTCAATATCTTGTAAGCAAAAGATTAATGATATTGTTCAGTAAGAGCCAATTTTCTGTTTCAGTGCTACTATAATTATTTATTTATTTATTGTAACGTTTGATTTATAGTGAATTATAGTTTTAATTTTCAACTAAGTGGCTAATTTTAAAAACTATACATGGAATACATTTCTAACTGGAATATATACTTAAGTATGTTTAAAATATTTTGTGTACTTACAAACCTGTAGGTTATTTATTTTTAATTTTTTAAAGATACCAAAATCCAAAACAATTGAAGTATATATTTCAAAAAGTTGTGTGTGATTCTACTTATGCTTCAGTTTCTATTCATTACTTTCAAAATGCAGTGTTATGCACATTAATTATACACACTGGGTTTTAGTAGTTTGATTTATCAAATTTGAGTACAATATTATTGTAGCTTTTAGCCTGCTGGGTGGCGTTGTTGTTTGCCACTGCCTTGTAGATCGAAGGTTGCGGGTTTGACTCCGGCACAAGTCGGTGAATTTACATGAAGCAGAAAATCGACCGTGTAAATGTCGCATGATGTTAAAGATCCCTAGAAGGTCCGTTTGAATTGTGTGCTTTCGGCAAATCTGAATTCCGAGTACCATTTCGCTTGATAAAATCTTTTCGGGGAGTGGGTGTCAAATTTACATTTCGGTGATTTGTATTCCAAGTATATGGTGCCGTATTTAAAAGTGATACTAACTCCTGGCGAACGTACAATGTCTGCAATGGTTATTAATAATACACAGCCATTTGGAAAATAAATAATTATAACAGTTTTAGTAAAATTAATACCCAACTTATTGAATATGCTTAAAAAACTTTTAAAAATAATAATAAAAAAAAATGTTATAAAAATAAGTCTCACATTTTGTTGCAATACTCGGAAATAAAATTTACCCTAATGATATGAAGCTTTCAGATTTTTTTTAATATTCTATTTTCTTATTGCTTTGTAAGCTCAATAATTAAATAAATACCTTACTCGTAGTCCACTGAATAAAATATAAATATAAATAAAATTCAAGCATACTATACATACCAGATCATTTTCATTGTGTTTTATCAGACATTTTTATGTATTAGATTCAAGCGCTGATTTTTCTTTTCTTTCAAAAAGTCTTCAATATATGTAGTATGCATTGCTTATTCACCAATATTTTAAATCATTAATGAACTTCATTAGCGTAGTTCACTCGAAGAAAAAACAAATAGACCAACATTAGATATAAGCACAATTAATATAATTTAATTTTTGAATAATTTCGAAACTTCAAAGAAAAGTTTGAAACGTTAACGATCATTTATATGAATATGCATTTCTTATTATTAAGGTGTTTTTATTTTCTTTTTCTCTATTCATGTTTCTTCTGGAGAGTTCTTTTTTCCCCATTAGAGTCTTTAATTTTATTTAGATTTGTAAATTCAAGTTCTTAGTAAAATTTGAAATTTTGTTTTTCGAGCTAAGGATTTTTATTTATATTTTTCTTTAACAACATAAAAAAGAATTAATTTGGTTAGAAATTAAATGGCGCTTTTCTTTAGCACTATAAATAATTAATAACCGAAAAAGGGATAATAAGCATAAAACCCTTAAATATTAATAAATCAATTACTGCACATAATTAATAGTTAAAAACCTCACTAAATTATTCCATTTGTGAATAATTAATTTTTGAAGATTAATTAAAGATGATTTCATAGTCTTTCTCTTACTTATTTATCATTATTTTAAATTTATTTAAGGAGTTGTTCTGCATCTGAAATTGTAATATTTTCTGAAAATAAAATCTGCCTAACAAACTTATTTTTGTACATATACTACACTATGCAATTACTTTAGTTTTTATATCTCAAAATCCTTATATTTCCAAAATACTAATTAAAGCATATTTTACAAATGTAAAATTTTTGTAGTTATAATAAATTGAGCTTGTAGTTAGTTATATATTTAAAAACTAATTTTATATAAATATTTCGCTCAATATATTAACCAATAATATATACCTAAAGTTCCGAATATTATTTTCTTATTTATTGCTATAAATATATCTGAAAAATCTAACATATTTGATTCCTATATAATGACAAAACTAATTAATTTCCGAAAAATTTCCATCCATAGGTATTTAACTTCAACAAAGCTTGAAAATAGAATTATTTAAAAATATATATATTGATTCATCTTATTATTTTATCACCTTGTGTCTCCCAAAAAATAAAATAAACTTTTAAAATACTAAAGAAAAATTAAATTTAGGCGTCTTTATTAATTCATATTTTATTTTTAATAATTTTGATAAGGATTGTATTAGGGCACATAAATACAAAAAAAATTAGTAAAAAAACAATGTTAATTAAGTACAGTATTAATTAATTATTAAATTATAAATTTATTTTACAAAAACTCCAATATTTTAAGATTTGTTAAAGTATATTCTAATTTATAAGGAGATATTTTTAGTTTCCTTTACTCTTTAGACTATTTAAGGTAGAAAGCATGATTTTGGATGCTAATTACACAAAATAAATCTTCACAAATATCTTTTTATAAATTTACTTTAATATTTTGTTCTTTGGAATTGTGGAATAAACCGCGTACACACCTTTAATTTAATTTAACCAAAACAAAATTCCAAGAATAAGAAATTCAACTCCATCCAGAAACCGTCTTTCTTGTTTTGAAAAATAGGTTTAAAAACAATTCAAGCGAGAAATTGAGAGTGTTCACCGGAAATTTACTTTCAAGTAGCCGGAAATTGCATTCAACAACTACTGTACAAGCCAAATTTCAATAAAAAAGAAAAAATCCGTATTCAAAGGACAAAAAATACTTCTTCTAGATTTCGCATTCCTTTACCTCTTTACCTGCATAACTCTTTCATAAATATTATATTCTTTATTTTATTTATTTTTTTCATTTTTGGTGCAAAGTTTAATCAGAGCAAAGTCGAAATTCTGACATGAAAAGCAACCTTGAGAAAGATTTCGAAAGAAGAGTTTTCTTCACGGAAATATCCTATGCTCCCTAATTACTTTGGATATAAAATGTTATTCAAACATGTTTCCTTAAGGAATATACAACTATATCAATATTATATATATATGTATATATATATGTGTGTGTATATATACATATATATATGTGTGTATATATATATATGTGTGTGTGTGTTTGTATATATATATATATATATACATATATATAAGTATATATATATGTGTGTGTATATACATACATACATATATATATATATATGTAAGAATATTTAAATTAGATTAAAAATTAAATTCCATATCTAGTAATTCACTTTTATATTACCTTCTCACCTCTTCAAGTATCAAAATAATGACCCATTTATTTCTTCTGAACATATGGCCTAGCCAATAAACATGTCTAATTCCAGATCGTTATATTTAATATCCCTATATGTCAGCATTAAATTTCAAGAGCACTCATGAACGCCGCGATCGGTGTTTTAAGTGTTTAACCCACTGTGACGTCTTCAATTGATGTGAACCCCACCCTGCCAATTCATCTGAAATCACCCTATCCATCCATCACCAAACAGATGTTGGATGACAGGTGCAGGTGGCCATGGGGTCATTGTTTGTTAACTGGCCTCGGACCAGCGCAGACATCTGGTCTGGAATATACAATGGCTAAGGAATGTCGATGTCGATAGGCATTCCTTTATGAAAGTTTTGAATAGAAG
>BMAV01026710.1:0-13093 GCA_019973955.1 Trichonephila inaurata madagascariensis | reverse complement strand
CCACAAATTTTTTGTTTCTTTTTTTTTTCTTATTCAGTATATTTTGGGTTTTAAAGGCTTTATTTTGATGATTTTTTTTTACCCCTGTCTATTTGCAAAAGCCCAGTGGCTGAGTGTTTAGGATTGATTCCACAGGTTCGAGTTCAAACCCCGAGCTGATTAAGGTTAACTAGCCTTCCATTCCTTCGTGGGATCGAAAAACCCCAAGTTTGTTGGGGAAATTTAAACCTTGAATTTACATGCCATCTGACCGGGACATCGTCCCATGCACCTCAGGTCTCAAGGTCACGTATACTGAAATGGACACATTAGGCCTTGACACTCATGAGCTGTGGCCACTGAATATGTGTACTTTATATATACACATAAGCATACTTTTAAATGGGTTTCATTTCTTCTTCTAAACACTAATTTTAAGATATTTTGACGAATTTAATTAAGATTATATTTCAAAATTTAGTAAGAAAAAAAAGAAAAAAGCTTCAAATCATTATTTATTTAAATTTAAGTTCGAAATTTTAATAGCGTCATTTCAATACAGCAGTTTTCTACTCTATTCATAATATTTAGTAAAGAAAATTAAAATTGTTTTCTATGTGCACTTAAATATTTCATAAATAATCGTTCTATTATTGTAGCATTTACAATTTATTAGCATAAGAAATATTTTTTTTTCTTTAAAAAAAGCGTAATTTTGTGTAGCTAAATTTACATATGATTCGTTTTCCAAAAAGTATTGAGTATATAATTTTTTTTAAAAAAAATTTTTATTATAATAATATTAATATAATATTATATATATATTATATAATATAATATATATATAAAAAATTATATATATATATATATATTTTTTATATTTTATTATATATTTAAAAATAAGGTTTTAAAAAAAAGGGGTTAAATAAAAAAAAAAAAGAAAATTTTAAAAAAGGGGTTTTTTTTAAAATAATAAGGCAAAATTATTAATAATAATTTAATAATAATTAAATTAATATGTAAGACAGAACCCCAGGCCGTGGAAAATGAAAGGCATCCTTATATAATAACTTCTTTATTTGCTTAAATTACATAAAATAAACATTTCGGCCCTTTGGGCCCAAAGGAGTAGAACAAACAACCAACGACCCCGGGGTCACCAGAAAACATTTTTGGTATGCGTTCTTCTTTTCAGGGTTTGCCCACCTTTAAAAGGCTTTTACCCACAAATCCCAAGGGTGGTAAAGAGTTCGTCTATTTTCATTTATTATTTACTTAATTTTGAACCTAAACATTTCAAACCTGACATATATATATATATATTATATATAGATATACAAATATTATATACAAACGTGTGTGTAGGTATCATTGAAAACATAATTTGTTATTGTATAATACATATTAAAAAAATAAATGAGCAATCGCTTGTTGAATCATTATTTAACATAATGAAATAGTTCCAATAAAAAAAAAGAATTTACCTCCAAATACACTCCATATAATTTATAATGTATATGTTGTATGTATATGTACTGTATATGTATTTATATGTATACTTTACATATAATGTCTGACTTATATACATCTGTAAATGTATATTTTTTCCAATTTTAGTAAGTCTCTCCTTAAATAAAATGATTCATCTGAGCCATATAATTTTGTTTCTTTTGATCTACGTTTATTATTAAACATTAAAAATTGAATGCATTTCCCCCTACTTCTCTTTAGATGATATATTATCTTCAAAATACTTCTTAGAAAATTAGAATGCTGATAAAAATATTGTAGAAAGAAACAAAATATTATTTTTCTAAAATTGAATATTAACCTGAAATTTCGACTGCAGGATGCTTGGTGTCATGCTTTTCATTTGACAAAGGCTTAAAATTGACGAGGTTTGTTGCCAATAGCAATGCTTTGTGTGTCCTTGGTGCCTGCTGTGTAGAGGGTGCCGGCACACGTTAAAGGCCACTAACATATGGACATTAAGTCCATTTGTTGGTGGACTGTGGTAGTTAGGAGAAAGGGGTGCTATGTCAAAAAATCAACTACTTGTTACTTTACCAAAGTTCAAAATTTTTGAGGTCCGTTGCCAGTAGACGTCGACTTTCTTGATAGTGCTTTGATAATATAACTTTCACTCAATCATTCGTAATATTTTATAGTGCGCATTTAATAAAATACTTAAAAGTGAAATTAAGTTTTTGTTTAGTTTAGATTAAGTATATGTTAAATTTATTTCAATTTTACTTGTTACAACGAGTACGTTAAAGATTGATTCGAAATGCGTGGAAAAAATTTCCCCAGTCAATTACATTTTCCAAAAATAAAAATAGTAATAAAAGAAAGAAAAAAAAACACACACACACAAACAATACTGTAAGGGTGCAGGTGACGCCAAGGGGCAAAACGCAAATAATAGCAATTATTTTTAAGAAGATTGCACAAAGCCCATATAGAAAATGGTAAATACCTTCATTTTACTGCAGTGTTAACAATATTGCATTAGATTTAGTTTTCTGAAATCGCATTTTCAACCCCTCTGACTTCGGTGATTTCCACGGGCAACGTAAATATATCGAAATTCGCGATTTCCGCGGGTATGCAATTTTCCAACTATTTAGCTGTAAAACCCGTGTAGTTCCTGTTTATGTTTTTATGTTCATAACCTGATGATCTTTATTCTATAATTTTAAATAAAACCCTTTTACAAAATAAATGTTTTATATATTAATCCCTGAAATGTAGGATTTGAAATACGGAATGAAAAAAAAATAAGCAGTTTTTAATCTTGCCTTTTGATAGAACAAACTAATGCAGCAAATGGGTTAAAAAATTTATTAAAAATAATAGTTCGTCATTATTGTAGTTTCTAGCCATTAAAATAAATAAATATTTTGCATCTTTTCCGAGCATTTCTTAGAATTTTTTTTTAAAGTATTATTTTTAAAGATACTGAAATTAATCTCCAATAATTATGCTTACATTCAGTGGAAATTCCCAGATTGCATACAAAATGTTTCAGCATTAAATATTTAGTGAAGGTAACGCAAAACTTACAATGCGGTTTTAATTAAAATAAGATGAGAACGCATGCATTTTTAAGTATTTTGAAGATGTGAGAAAGAGAAAAAATAAAATTTTATGAATTATATATATTAAGAACTAAGATTAAACTATAAACCTATTGGTACGTATTCGAGAAATATTTTCAATTTTAACGAAAATTATATTCGCTTTGAATGTTAAATATCGAAAGAGAATACTCAATTTCACATAAAAAGGGAGTAAAAAAACTAAATGCCAGATATAAAAGTATATTAGCATTTTTTTTATTATTATTTTTCAATTATTTTTATAACGAATTCTATAGGAAACAGCATCGAATGATTCATTGTGCTACATATGAATTCCTTTTCAAGTAAATATTTCGCTTGTTTTATAATTTTACTTGTCTTGGCATTGATAAAATGTAAGCCTCTATTTTTTTCATAATGCAAATGGATAAATATTCTTGTAGGATTAGGAGAGAAAGATTTGCTATAATCCTTTTTTCAATTATTGAGATATATATTTTATTTTTTAGGTGCTGAGATCCATACGTTATAAAAAAAGATTATTACGTTCGCTATGTTCCTAAAATTCTGAATAATTGAGTGAAAGTGCTCGGAATGTGTTCTTTTAAGAAATAAATTATTTTTTTTAAGGTATTTTCTTACATATGTTGAAGAATAAGTTTTCCTTTTCTCTGGATTCTTAAGAAATAATGTGATGAGGCTCATAAAAGGAAGTTTTTTTTTTCTTTTCTTTTCCAACCGATTCCATTTGAATGTTTAATACTTTAATCTCTGTATTTCATATCCCAAATCAAAAAAGAGAGATTAAGGACAATAAATAAACGTGTGAGAAAATGGAGGTACTACATTACGTCAAATATTTCATATTAGTTGGATACATCATAAATGCAAGTATCTTCTTTATTTCAAATCTACAGAATTTAGTAATTCCTGCAAAATAAAAATAAAAAAAATTAAAACACTCTACAAATGAAACTTAGTCTTGTTAATACTGAGATATATATATATGAAAATTATTATTAGTTTTTTATTTTATCTATAGTTTAGCATGGTATTCTTAGTTTTTGTTATACCACAACTTCGAAATTAGTTATTGCAAGTACAATAATTTTAACATGCATTTTATACCCTACATGACAAAATGAAGATGATCGCGAAAATGGTGCGGAAAATTTAATTAAAGTTTAATCAAGAAATAATAATTTTATTTTATAATTCCAGAAATATTTTACATTTTTGAACAGCATGGATTTTGATGTGAAATTTGAGAGTTTGCTTAAAGCATACCTTTCTTATACAAAGTAAGAAGTCAATTCCTTATTTAAAAATCGAAATTTTAAAATAGCAGGAATATTTCGTGTAAAAAAATCGAGTATTTAAGGCAGGTTAAAACTTTTGATTATGTGTTAAAAAAAAGAAAAGAATAGAAAATTTATTCTAACTATTACACTAACTTAAGTAACAATTTTTATATTTTAACATAATTTTTATGTATAATGTAATCTCAAAACCAATTTTTAGGGGAAGTCTAATCATTAAAAAATCCTGCTTATCCAGCTTCATATCTGTATGTCTGAGAGTTACAATTCTGGAACTTTTATATATATTTCCCCCATATATATTCCCTTGGAAGTCAGTGTTTGCAAAATTACGCTCTTAGCGGATGTTTGCTCGACAAAAGAAAGATCCTCACAAAATTTCAAATGTATAGGTTTATTAGTCCCAGAGATCTCGATATGAGTGTGTGTGAATTAGTCACTTTTCTTCTTTGTTTGTGTGTATTTTTCAGCCATAAATCTTCTTTAGTTTTCAGTTTCAATTAAGAAAAAAATATAGAATTATATTTAATACTGGAAATAGAACTTACATTTATAATAAGAATATAATTTAAATTTTATAATCAATATATTGTAATCTTTATGAAAAAAAAATAATAATAATTCTAGAAATCAGCTATGGGAAAAATTAGAAATATAATTAAGGAAAAAACTAAGGATTTTAAATATACACAGGTTTTATGAATTATTATTGTACACATTTATAGTCATTGTAAATACGCTTCAAAATAATGTGTAAATTCAATTAAAAAATATTAAATGCGTGTAATCAAAACTCACGAAATTTCAGAAACTGCATTAGATTATCAAATTAATTTCAAGCTTTTTAAAAATATTAATGAATTAGCTAATTATTCTTGCCGTGAACTGTGTGAAAAAATAACAAAAGGTTATCCAAAGTTTTCATGATTTCAATATAAATTTAAACAACGCATTACTTAACTGAGCAAACTAATTTATCTTCACCACAATCCAATTTAATTTAATGAAAAGTAAACGTTCATAAATGACGTAAATGTGGTTGGTGAATAGAATTTTTTTTCTCAATGTTTAATTCTATTTATAACATAACAATGCTCGAAAGACAAGTTTAATTAGATAAAAAAATATTTAGATATTAAAAAATGAATTTATTCGATTCCCATTAATTAAAACTGTCACAAATACGGTAAACAACATTAAATGATCGAGTAGCCCCAAGAAGTTGATGGAAAGAAAGTTATAAAAAGTACAGGAATCAATTTTAAGTGGTTGAATAAGCTTCAACTCCAATATTGGGATTAATTAGAACCTTGCTTATTACTGAGAGATCAATACTGACTTGTATCCATCATCCCTCGGTTAATTGAAGCGAACCCGCTAGGTGCCTTACTTTACGTCAGTAATCATTTTCCTTCCACGTGATTTTTTTTTTTTTTATTATTATACAGTAATGAATCAGTCTTATTCAGTGGAACAAGCAAAATCTCAACTTGGATTTCGCTCCTGTGAAACATTAAGTACTAAATCATTGCTATTCCAATGCTTTCAGTTTATCTTTCGTCCCGGATGAATGAGTCGACTTTAAGGGATTATATATGAATTGCGGAATGATTTATTCTGTTTCAGCAATTTGGTTGTATTTGTTTCAGTGAGAAAAATATGTATGTATATCTATATATATATATTTGTAATTGCCTTGTGGTGAATGATTGATTGTTCATTTACTTTCAAAATTTTCCTGTGTATAATAATTTAAGATTTCAAGTATACAAAGTTTTAAATATAATTATTTTATAAATTTTACTTTTAAGTTTTATGCGAGGCTAGCCTAAGACGGTTCTGTGCTGGCATGAAGTTGAAATATTGGTTTGCTGTCATGGTATAAATAATAATTTTAATGGGATTTTATACATTTACAAATTAAGTTTATATATATGCTTATTCTCTATAAACAAGAGATAACATCCAGCAATCACATTCGAAAAACACATAGATAATAGGAAAATCACACAATGAAGAACATATGAGTAACCGAGATAAAAATTATAAAATGGATGCTGCAGTATTATAAACATTGCTGACTTAGGACAGCTAATATATAAAATACTTTATATAAAAGTGGGGTTGAACATGTTTTTTGAGCAGCCAACTTTCCCCCTTTATGTAAATAATACTGAGCAAAAACCTTTTGAAAGTAATGGATAGGAATATCTAAGTCCATTGCAAGATAGGAGTAACTTACCTAAATATATATATATATATATATATATATATA
Organism: Trichonephila inaurata madagascariensis; assembly: GCA_019973955.1. Classification (NCBI taxonomy): domain Eukaryota; kingdom Metazoa; phylum Arthropoda; class Arachnida; order Araneae; family Nephilidae; genus Trichonephila; species Trichonephila inaurata. The sequence continues at coordinate 6,440 of BMAV01026710.1, read as the reverse complement.
TTAAGTAAGTAGTTTAAGTTACATTTTTTCCCTCATAAAACTACTTAAAATATTAGTCTTATTATATTTAATTTAATATTTTAGTTATAATGACATATCCATAGTCCTATCTTCTTTCCGTACAGCCCAGTAGTATAGGAAAGTCAAAGTAGTTTGCCGGGCCCTGCAATGTTTGGGCGATATAGTCCCCTAAAATCATCAAACTATCGATTTTTTTTTGGATATATGTTTTTAATCCTTCTTAATGTGTCTGCGAAATTTCGATTGTATCTATATTTTTATTCAGTTATTTATCCTTTTTTGCTGCATGTCAGTAGATTTAACAAAGCTCCACCCCACTTTTCAGATGTCTGCTGAAAAAGAGCCTGATAAAAGGAACTAATTTTTTACTCCATTTTGATTAGTGTTTAAACTAAAAAGAAATAATTGTTTTGTTTTGATTATATGAGAGTTATTCTACTGCTTTTTTTTGAAGTTCTTTTCCCTAAAATTTAACTATATTTTTGTACCTGTTTTCTGAAAAGAAAAAAAGTTGCTTTACACAAGGAATTTGGTGATTTCCCCAAAAAGTTTAAATGTTAAGATGCCTGGGTAAAAACGTACAAAACGCCACAACAAAGCTTTGAAGGGGTGGTTTTCCCAGATCTAAGACAATTGGGGTTTTCCCAAAACACTAACTTGAGGTATGCAAAACTTGAAGAAGAAAGCAATACTTTTCTCGTTTGGATGAAAAATATTTGGTATACCCAATTCCCCAACCGTATTATTGAAAAAAATGCATTAACAAATTTTTTTAAAATACCTATGTAATACTTGAAAAATCTTTTGCAGTAAATTTTGAAAAACCTATGGATTTTTGAAAATATTTTCATGTTGTGTGTGATTCTTCGCTGATATTTTTAAAAGAAAACTTTGGTATTTTTAATAAAAAAAAGTGGACTAAATCAGCCCTATGATATTAATTTACGATTACACAAGCATTTTGAGTTCGGACGTGGATATCAAATCTTGAAAAGTTCTGCATTTTTTTTGAATATGCATTGCCCACAGAATTTTTAACACTTACAAAAGATGTTGCATTCTTCATTATGAAAGCCCCCGAAACATTTCCATCGTTTTAGGGGTGAAATTAAAAAAGCATACAATGCAAAAAACAGTGGTGTAACCAATATTGCGGTTTTTTTTCGATGGTACGGTTGACCAGGGGCATACACATCTCAGATTGGAGTTGGCTGTGTCATAGACATGCTGAGGGGATATGTTGTTGAAAAAGTAATATCAAAAATATGAAAAAGAGTGTAAATACCCAAAAAGGGATCAAAAAAATTCAGCTAGAATTTTGGTTTTTAACGGTCATAAAGATTTTTGCAAAAACCATTGTGGCTCTTCGGTTCAATGGAAGTCCATGCAGCATCCGAATTGTGGTCGAGATCTAAAAAGTTTGGGATTTGATACAAAACGGTACTTTCAGATGGTGATTCAAAAACGTTGCAACATCTGACTGTCAAAAATATATGGAGATGTTAAAAAAACAAAAAAAAAAAAATTGGGGAAACCCGGGTAAGCGACAGGATCCTCTCGGAAAATGGTAAACGAATGGGGTTCAAGAGGAGTTTTTCTCTGGAAAAACATGGCGTTTGAAAAATGAAACCAAAAAAGCTTACGCAATATTTCGAATGCCTTTTAACCAAAAGGGAATCTGAAAACATGAAGACTGCCATATTGCACTTTATACCTGCATTTCCCCTGATGAAAAACCACACCCAAATTTAAATGCCTTTCTGGGCAAGATTCTTTGGGGTTTTTATCAACGCTATTGCAAATGGTGAAAAACCCGGTTCGCAAAAAAAGCTAGTCACCAGTGAAGAGGCTATTTGGAAAATATTTCCTTTTCAGGAAAATTTTTCGAATGATTTATTGGAGCGTTTCATTTGGTGCATGACTCAAAAATTCCCAAAGAAACTCTCACAGCATCATTTGGGAAGGCCTAAAATTCATCCCCCAAATTTTAAAAAGGGAAATATTGCGTTTGTGATGCAGTATCTGAATTTAACGTTGGGAAAGCAAACACTTGAATTTATGCAACAAGAAAATAAAATTTTTTTTAACAGCATAGCGAAAAAAATTTTGCAATTTATAAAAATTTTTTTAAGGATATATCAAAGAAAAGAAGAAAAGTAATGTTGTTTTTTGGGACAGAAAAAAAACAAACTAGCCGTAAACGCACAGAGAAATTCTTTTTTGTGAAAAGGTTTTTTATAAAGCAGGGAAAATTTTTTTAAATGTTGATCACGTATAATATTTTAATTTATTTTATTTTTATTTATGGTTACTATATTATATTTTATTATGTTTAAATTTTTTTAACATTGTTGAATGTTGAAATTCAACAAAATTTAATCTGTAAAAAAAACAAGAGTCAACAGTGAAACCCCCAATTTTTTGTAGTTTTTCACACTTTATTTTTAAAAATGCTTTTTTCCCATATCTGAAATTTCAGCAAGTAAATTTCTATAAAAACATTCCAGAAACTTATATAACAAATTATTGGTTGTAAATTTCCAATTTTTTTTATATTTTATTTGTGAAACATTGTTTTTTTAAAACATTAAATTGAAAAGGTTTTTTTCATTTTTTTCAATTTTAGAACATTAATATATTAAAGACTTTTAAAAATTTTGGAAAAAAAAAAAATTTAATATTTTTTGTACATGTTGTTTATTATAGTAGTAGAGAATTTCATGGAATAAACTCTAAAATTGAGTGTAATTTTTAAAAATTGTTAAGATAATGTTTTTAAAATATTGACCCTTTTGTTTGCTTTCTTTTTATATATTCATTATACAAGTATATTCTTTTATTCTTGTAAATTTTTAAAAAAATTGTTGTAAGCAGTTTGAAACAAACTAATTAACATTACATAAAGTTTCAGAGATTATTGGAGGAATTTTTGTCATGCTATTCAAGAAATGAAAACTTTTAACTCATTTTTCTCCATGTTGAATTTACTGCATACACTGTTATTCAAAACCCTAAGGCTTTTTGATAATTGAGTAAGGGTTTGAAACTTTTTTTTATACATGTTCTGTGAAATGTGTGTTTTTGTAAAACTGTGCATTGAATTAGCTCTAACATATTTAGTACTTTTCTAAAATTTCAAAATCAAGAGCAATGCTTTTCAAGAAATTTTTGTAAGTTTAACTATAAAAGTGTAAAAGGTAAGGCAGTAACAAAAAAAACACTTGCACAGTTTTTATGTAGTATATTATAAGGTACTTGGAAAAAAATTTTTTTAAAGAAAAGAAAAACATATTTAAAAACCTTAGGGGTTTAAAAAATGTTTAAAAATTTAAAAAGCAATTTTTTCAAACATTTTGCAACAAGTTAAAATTTTTTCGTAATGGAATTATTATTAAATATTAACCTTTACTTAAGTACAATATTAAAACCAAATATCAAATAATGGAAATAAAAAAAATTTAAAGATGGTACCGTGTCTCCTTAAAACTACGATAGGCTAATAGTTTGTTATTGCATTAGTGGCTTATTTCTTACTGTATTAGAAGGTTGTATTTCTGTTTTTGTCTTGCTCATTTACAATAACAGCTGTTTAATACACATAAGGTTCACCCAAATGAAAGTGACATTTCTCTAACATTTTCGCAACTCGAATAGAAAGATGACTGCATGCCAGTATATAGGACGAAGATAGCTGCGATATCATGCGATATCTTCAGATACCAACAGATTCTTGTTTGATCACGTTGAAAAACATCGTTCGCATCATAGACGCCTCCAAACGGTACAACTGTCAATGCTGCTACGTACTTTGTTCCATTACATGAACTGAGAAAGAATGTCAAGAACCTTTAGCGTGGCGTGCAGCCCGGTGGGGTTATTATCTTACGAAAAATGCTTAACTAAGTGGCTAAGGCAGTGGTTCTCAAACTTTTTCACTACTGGCGACCCAATTTTCAATCATAATTTTATCGCGCCCCAAATAATAATGTATTGAAAACTTAATAGTAATGCACTTTTAGTGCTAAACTACAACTCACGATCATAATTATAAACCATACAGATTAAGAAGATAAGTATTAAATTTTGTATATGTATTACTTTTTAAAGAAATATATATATATTTATTTTTACTTTTTTAGTTCGATGCACTATAAAAACGTGTTTTTAGTTTGTTTAAGACTATAATTTATTTTATAATTTATTTTTTTACTTTATACACGATAAAACCACAATTCCAGTGCATAATTTAATAAAGAAAATATACTTACCTACTCAAGGACTTTTCAATTTTCTTTTTAATAATTTGAGAAAAATCCAATATAAAACTAAAGAAAATGTTCCAAAAAATGTGCGTGTCATAATAAAGGGACATAAATCACAAGGAATACACAACTAAGAATACAGGAGCGTTATTTTCAACAAAACTGCCATATTTTGTTCACGTTATTGCAGTTTTGTTAACGTTTGATGATGATCTACAAATAGCGCATTTTTGAACTTTTCTTCCTTGTGTCTTTTTGACAAGGCGAGATTATACTTTACATTTGTGCTTCATAGTTTTCTTCACAGAGTTCTTTAGGCAGCATTTGAAATTTCAATTCAACTCAAACGTTTCATGTCTATCACTTATCGCATATTTACTTTCTCTATCTTGATTAATATGCATTATTTCATCAGGTTCTCCAATTTCTTGATCAGTTTCAATTTCCTTCAATAGAGATCACAGATGGCTATGCCCATTTTTTTATATTCTGCTCATTTACATTTATAAACCAAAATAAGTCGTACAACACAGAAATCAAAACCACAAAATTGTTCATGGGGAGAAAGTACAGCATGTTCTAAAAAATAATTGTTGAAAACGTTTTCATTATGCATTATATGTTTCAGAATACTCATAAGAAATCTTGGCCAAAAAATTTCAAGGTGCTCAATATGCTTATCCATATATCATAAAAACTCATTCATATGGGAAAAAAGCAACAGAAAATATTATTTACAACTTTCCTAAAAGAAAAAAAGACGAATTGAAACACACAGGTTTGAAGGTCAAATATATGATAATCAAAAGTAGTAATTTGGGGTTAAAAGAAACGTAAAAAAAAACTCTCATCTTGGGATTACAGTAAAGGCAAACAAGATGTATTTTTTATTTGGTTATAGAATAAAAAGATATAGATAATGACCGTTTGAAGTGGAATCTTATTTTTGATGATCACCAGATGATAAAAATAAATTATATCAGTGCAAATGTTTATTTCTTATTATGTCAGAAAACATTTTGTTTTACTTCATTCCAAAAAATTATTTTTTTAAACCTTTTATTTTCAATATGCTCGCGCCCCCCTTGCAGGGTTATCGCCCCCAGGGGTCGCCCTATTTTGGAAACACTGGGCTAAGGCGGGTCAAACACTCTTACGGCGGTTTAACTGAGAAGTTTTCTACCATCCCCTTACAGCCCGGACCTCTCACCATATGAATACCATGTATTCGGTCTAATCCAGAAAGCTCTGAAAGGACGTTAATAAACCGACGATAATGAGATCCAAGCTGTTGTTGAAAATTGGTTCTACAACCAACACCGGAGCTTCTTCACCCAGGGTATTCATGTCCTGGACACTTGTTTCTACCTACATGGTGACTTTGTCTAGCTTATCTGTTACGTATGTATTACGTCTTCCTTTTGTGTACTAATTTCTATTAATAGCCTTAAATCAATTATCAAACCGACTGTAGTGCCCCTTTCATTTGGGTGACCCTTATATTATCATTATTGATTATAAATAGAGAATTGAATATTAGCGATATGTGTGTTTCATATTTTAAAATATCAGAAAACATTTTTGAATGAGAATTTATATATTTTCCCAGAGAATTGAAGAAAACATTATGTTAGGTATTGTATTTTGCTTATAAGATTGGTGACACGGGGATTCAAGCAGTTATGTTTCCAAGCTCAGGGCTGCAAGATCTTCGGTTCGAACACAGTGCTACTAAAGACCCGCGTGAGTAGAAGGGATGATGCATGTTAAGGGGGTTACTTCACGAAAATCGAATTAAAAATCGATTTTCAATTTTTGATGAAAAAAAAAAATACCATTCATTTTCTTTTTTAATGCAATTTAAATTTTTTTTCTCTAAGCTGAATTAGAATATTTTTAATATTTTTTAAAAAAGTTGTTTACATTTGTCAAACCCTAAAACATCGCTGCCATGCCCTTTCAAATCAAAACAAAAAACACATGCTACTTTTCAGCCTTTTCAAATAGTTTAAATTAATCAAAAGAATTTATTTTGATCAGCAGCTTATTCAGGAAAGAAGTGAAGTGAATAGTTGTAGCTGTTTATTTACTTTTTTGGGAACCGCATGCTATATTTTTATCTCATTTACAACGAATTTCTCTATGTGTGAAGGTTTT
>BMAV01026709.1:0-11039 GCA_019973955.1 Trichonephila inaurata madagascariensis | reverse complement strand
AGGAAAAACTTTTAAAGGATCAAAAGAAAATCCAGGAAAATAATAATGAATTTTGAAAAAATTTTGAAAATTATTTACTTAAAATATGTTTGTTTTAAAACTTTACTATTAAATATTATACTTCATTTGAAATCATAAATTTTCGGGAAATTATTTGATAAGAAAATTGAAAAACCCTTTCGTAGAGTGTTGATTGAGAGATTTGAAAACTATTAATCAAAAAGTGCAACGAAATTCAACTTTAAAAAAATTTTAATATTTTTGTTTGAATTTATCACATTTCTGTACATGAAATTTTTTTCAAATAGATTTTTTTAAAAGTTAATAAAAAAATTTTTCGGACTATTTTTTCAAATAAAAATTAAATAGTGTTTTATAATATTAATTTTAAAATTGACACAGTTTGTATTTTTATTATAAACTGTCAGGAAAAATTCAAAAACATCTTAACGATTAACTGTTTTTTTTTTTTTTTTGCCGGATAAGTTATGTATGCCTAAAAAGTTGGGTAACGAAATAATTATTTTCAAGTTATGCTTTTTTGAAAATATTTGATATTTTTAAAAATTTTGCTTTTTTGTTATATTTACAAAATAACGATTGATGCATGCTTAAATTCCCAAAATCCCCAAACCGATTTTGGGGAAGCGCAAGGGGTTAAATATTACAGAGAATGAAGGGGTTTAAAGGGGAAAAAAAAGATTTACACAAAGAGAGATAGAGGGAAATTTCTTCCATTTCCCTTTTTCAGAAAATTTTTTCGTGCCATCTGTAGAAAAAATAAAGGAAGTAGGAATGTAGAATTTAACCCCGAAAAAGTTATTTTTTATGAAACACAAAAAAAAACCACCCTCTTTCTAAAAAAAGTCTTTCTTTGAATCACTTTTTTTCAAATTTTTTTAAATATTTAAAAAAGGAAACCCCTTTTATTTTTTTCAGGAAGTTTTCATTTAAATCTATTAGTAGCGAATCATCGCCTCGCACTCTCACCTTACGACTAACTTTTAATTTAATATACAGAAGAACGTCGTTTATCCGAACGTTTATTATCCGGAGTAGTTTTTTTTTTAATCAACTTTTGTCAATTTAGAAGTTGAAAAAGACTACAATGACGACCATAGGGATGAGATAACCGACTTTGTCCAATCGATCGGGGATTTCAAGAATACAATGAAGATGTAGAAACCTGGATGGCAATCAATGCAGAAGACTGTGGATTTCGAATGCTAAATGATGACGAGATTGCGATTTCCGTGAAAGAAGAATCCAACCCTGTCGACGATGAAATGGATGAAGATGAGGACAATAACAACGACGAAAATAGCAAGGGTCCATCAAATGCGACGCTTTTTCCCGCTTTAGAACGCTATGGAGGGCGAAACAATCGAGTGCTGTCCATCAATACTGCTGCCAAGAAATCAGAGACCTTGCAACGAAAAACAAAGGGTTACAATGGTACAGCGAAATAAAAGTGCTTATTTTCCACAATAAATGAAAATTGCACATTCTGCACCTAGTTTGTTTTTTCTTCAAGCACTTTTCCCCGCATGTGATAATTTTCTAATTTCTTATAGTGTCCGGTTTTATATACTGTTTGGGACTGTATTCGGGCAGTTACCCGAAAAACGCATCCGAACGGTGTCCGGTCTCAATTGATTGGGATAAACGACCCCTTTGCTTAAGTAACTATTGCTTCGTTGCGGCTGAGGGGAGGGATTTTTGACTCAAGGAAAAATTATAAAATCGAGAGGTTATTCAACCTTTTTTTCACAAAATTTCCCCAACTCTATTAGCTCACACTCTCTATATATTTTTTTTTTATTTATCTTGTGGAATTTTCAACGTTAAAAAAAATACATTTTAAAGAGCCATTGCTGAAATTTTATATACAATTTTTTTGGGATGACAATACAATAAGTTAATTATAGTAAAAAAAAATTAATTGATTAAAACTAAATATTTAAAAATTACAAATACAGCCCGTTGGCATCACTTTTGGACTTAGGACCCATTTGGGGACTTATGTCAAAACTTTTTAAAAAGGTTTTTTTTTTCACATTTTAAAACATTCAGTTGATCTGAAATTTTAAGACCGATTGGTTTGGGGGACAATATGATACTTTTTAAAGATAATTAATAAAAAAATTAAGACCACTTAATGTTGGGGTTCTGTCCTATGTATATACATATTTTAATTTTAAATTCAACGATTTAATAAAAAGTAGGTAAAAGAAAAAAATTTTTTATATTACTTGTTTTTCCCCCGATCTGATTACAATGACCATCCCAACTCTCAACACGGGCCCCTGGGGGAAAGAAGATAGGCTTGATTATTGTAATTATTTGAAGTTAAGCTCAAAATTTAAAATTGAACTTTTTTTTAACTCTATAATTATCTCTACATTTTTATCTTAAATTTTAACATAATGCTCAGTTTTTTTAATTTTTTTTTTTTTTTTTAATCATGAAAATTTTTCTGAAAAACTTAAGTCACGAGCAAAAGCACTGAAAAGCATTTAAATTAAAAATATATGTGGTAAATTTGAATCATAGACATATTCGTTGTAAGCAAAAATTGTATTATTTTTGGGTAATTTTTTGAAAATATATCTTTTAAAAAGAATTTTTTGAAACTTTTTTTTATTTCGAAAAATTTTTTTTTTAATTAATTAAAAAATCTCAATCTAATGAAAAGAAATCTTAAATATTTTTTTTAATATAATGAATAATAAAGTTTTGAAAAGTATTTTCTTAAAATTGTTTCTTTTTCATTATTCCTTGAAATTTTGAATATATATCAATTAATATTTAAAATTGTGGTTTCAACGCTACACGTGCTGCCATCTGTAATTTAATTTAAAAAATTTAGCATTCTAAATTTGAAATATTCCCCCCCTCCCCAACAATTGAGCAATCTCAAGTCACAATTAGAAGATTTCTTACATATGTTTAAATTTAAAAAAGATAAAAGAGAGAGGTACAAATGATTTTTTTTGCTCACATATCATTTGTTTCTCATATATGAAAAAAACAAATAAAATACAGGCGTCAAAAAAAGGGACAGTCTTCATAACGTTTACAATATTCATCATTACAGAATTGATATCATTTAGTGACTTTAAGATAATTAAATTATAATATTAATGAATTGATATTATAACAAATTAAACAATGTTTAATTTATTAACTTCTAAAAAAAACCCTTTCATCAAACAATACAAGTTTATTTTTCGCAATTTCAAGTAGGAAAAAATTTCCTAGTATTTAAATTTCCCTTTAAATCCAATGATAGATGTTTAAAAAGGGCTCATATTATAATAGTTCAGAAAAATTTTTTCATAATATTTTCCACTTTTTAACACCCCGTGAAAAAACGTTCAATTAAAAAAAATATAAAATTATACGGGCCCCCTTGATCCCAAGATTTCCAAAGTAAATTTGACACAGATTATTTCCGAACTCCCGAAAGGCTTTGCCCCAAATTTTAGTTTTTAATGGGTTTTTGATACGAGGAATTAAAAAATAAAAAATTTCAGCATGTTATAACTTCTTGTATTCGTATCTGGATTTAACACAATTTATATTTTTATAATATTACATTTTTTTTTTTTAATTTTTATACAAATGTAATTTTAGAATTGTAGAAGAATTTTTTTAATTTTTCTTAGAATTTTTTTTAATTACCTGTTGTTTGATGCAATTAATTTCGAAAACTGTTCAGTAGAAAATGTTTTATTATTAAATATTTGAGCTTATGAAAGGAACATTAAAGGCTCCTCTTTAAAACCCAACTCAAAATAATTTTAAAGCATACAAACAAAATTTTATGAAATATTAAATTTTGACTTGTTTCACACACACACAAGATAAAAAAAAGTCAATTCATGAAAAAATTGGATTTCACGAAAAAAAAATTATATTTTAAAAATTAATTATCTGTATAAATTAAGTTAATCGTTAAGACAACTTAATGCGTAATAAAGTTCCTTTGAATTCATTAAGTATAATATAAAATTTGTATTGCTGCAATGAGAATTGAGAAAATTATTAAGAATGCAGAAATTAAGGAAGAAGCTGAGAAATTAACATATTAGAGGAACGAGAATATAGGATCGACCAAAAGATTACCGTAAAATCCGGCGTATAACGCGCAGTTTTAGCACCAAAAATAAGATCGAAACTTAAAGGAGCGCGTTATACGCCGGGTATAAAAACAATAATTTTAAAAATAACAAAAGAAATGAGCATAAAAAAAAATTTATACTTCTACATGTATCGAAATACTGTTTAATTAAAACAAAAAATGACTTGCCATAAAAAAAAAGAGTTGTAGTTCTAGAAGTATGCTATTTTTCAAATGTCTGGGATAATACCTCGACTTAGTTATTGACTAGTTCAACCGGCAATTTTAAAAGCGTGGATAATTTTCATGATATTTAGTGACACCTTTAGATTAGACTACATGTTTTAAGGATTTTGACAAAAATTATTTAAATACAATATTTTGGCAAAATTAACTTAGAATAATTTTTTTTCAAAATGTTCTAATTTTGAAAAATGCTTCTATTATAATAATACTTTGCCTGTATATAGCTCCGGACCATTTTATAGAGGCTCAACTATGTTTTTTGATAAATTCACATTATTTTCAGAGTTACAAACCCATTGAAATAATTATCGGCGTTTTCTTAAAATTGTTCCCTTTTTTTTGCCGTGAGATATGGATAAACCCACTTCTAAGCTTAATATATTTAAAAAATTCTAGTTGAGCCTCTGTAGAGAAGCCTGAGCTGTATACAGGAAAATTGTTATAATAGAAGTATTTTTAAAAAAAGGAGAATATTTTGAAAAAATTATTTAAGTTAATTTTGCCAAAAAAATTGTATTTTTAAAAAAATTATTTTTTTCAAAAATACTTAAAACAATTTTATACAGGTATTCTAATCTAAGTGACACTAAATATCATGAAAATTATCCATTTATGGGTTTTAAAATCACGGTTCCGAACGTAGTCGGATACCTTAAAGGGTGTTTTCCCCATATGCACAAGAACGTGAACTTAACGCGGAACACATTTTCGGGCAAAAAAAAGCCTCAATTTTTATAAAAATTTGTGGCATTCTAACTCATGCATTTGTTTATAATATAGTGTTTTTTAAAATTTCAAAAAAATTTCATAAATAACTAGTTTTTCCTTTTAACATGTAAATGGATAGATAATTTAACATTATGGTATAGGAGAAAATGCGAAACACACACACATATTTTGTACAAGAAAAAAAGTGGTGTCAACTCGATAGAAAGGAGTGGTATGGTAAAATAAGTGATTCTTTACCTCAGGGATGTCCAACCCAAATGACCTTGCAGGCCACTTCTGAAAAATATTATAGTCTCGCGGGTCGCATATTGAGTATCGACTATGATGCCTGGAACCGTGATTTGTAAAAGCGTGTAAATAGATGATATTTATGAGATATTCAGTGCACTTTAGATAGATACATGTATAAAATTGTTTTAAGTGATCATTAAAAAATATTTAAATTAAATATTTTGCAATTAACAGTACTCATTCCTTCCAGCTGTTCTCTTTGTAAAATGCTTCTATTGTATTAATATTCTGCCTGTATTCAGATCAGACCTCTATACAGAGGCTCAACTAGAATTTTTGAAATGCATAACTCGGAAGTCGGTTTATCCATGTTTTACGAAAACAGAAGGGAGAAATTTTAAGAAAAAAACACCGATAATTATTTCAATGGGTTGTAACTCTGAAAATAATCTGAACTTTTCAAAAATCATAGTTGAGCCTCTGTACAGAGGTCTGAGCTATATACAGGCAAAATATTAATACAATCGAAGCATTTTTTACAAAAGGAGGACATTTGGAAAAAAGGTTATTCTAAGTTAATTTTTTGCCAAAATATTGTATTTAAATAATTTTTTTTGTCATAATGTCTTTATATAAAACAATTTTATACATGTATTCTAATGTAAGTGACACTAAATATCATGAAAATTATCTATTTATGCACTTTTTTAAAATCATGGTTCCGAACTTAGTCGGATACCTTAAAATGTGTACCTTTTTATCAGATTTGGAAACAAAAAAACATTTATTGGAGGGAAAATTTAAACAGAATGAATTAATATTATTGTTTTCACACACACTATTTGTCATGTATACAGACATAGGTAATATAATAACGTTTATATAATATAATAATAAAATGATCAAATAGTGTTTTTTGTTATTTAAAAGTATTACAGTTGCCATTTTCTTGAAAATTATGGAATTACTTCTGAATTGATCTTTCGTTACTCATTGTTGAAATTTGATTGTACTGTCATTTTCAAACGACTAAGTACACATTGCCTTTTACCTTAACCGTCCTGAATAATTTTTTTAAAGTTTAAAAAACATCTCTGACTGCCTCTTGCTTTTTGGGCACTCCAAACAGAAAAGGCGAAGAAACGAAAGTCACACACGCGCAGAGAATCATGTACCATCCATAGTAAAGGATATACATAATGCAATTTGAAATTTATTAAAAAAGTTATTTAATATAGTAAAATCAAATGTAACTGTTTGATAAAATATACATCTATTTTAATCTAAAGGACATTTCTATTATCAAAAAGGATTTATTTTAAAACAAGAACAGGTAACAGCCAAATACATTGTAGATATAGATACAGTCGACTCTCGATAATTCGAACTTTTGATAATACGAACCTCTCGCTAATTCAAAGTACATGCTCAGCCCCTAGAAAAACTTTTGATATTTCGAACTAAAACCATACGTTTTGGTACTCTCAATATTTCGGAATAAAATTTGTGGTTGGCCAGACTACAACACGCGATAAAATTCGAAGTTATCCTATAAAACTCTCGATAATTCGAACCTTCAATATTATGAAGTTAGATTCACACTTCCCCTCTATACCTAATTATCCCAAGAGCGGTTTTATTATTATTATATTTCGATATATTTGCTAAGCAAAATTTTTTGATTTATTCCTTTTTCTTTTCCGTTGATACCAAGCTTTAGATGGATAAAGGAAAAACTGCTTTTATTCACTGTGCAGTAATGAGTGATGTTTCCCTTTTTACAAGTATTGACAAAAATTTTTGATTTGCGTTGCGTATTTTTTACTAATAATGAATAATATTTAAACAGATGTTTTTTTTAAATAAAGCACTTAAACTACATCCAAGATAATTCAGCAGAATCGTTTTATGGCAGAGAATTAAAAGCGAGAAATAAAACATTTATATAAAAATGTACGAGGCAAAGACAGGAGAGACAGGGATTTAACTTTATTCTATTATTTTTTTTTTAAATAGAGCGGTAATGTACCACTAAGAATTGCTCCACGTGCCATAGTTGTCGACCCCTGCTATTAAGTATACCCCGTAGCTGAGTGGGAACTGTGAATATGCCTTGTGTTCATTTAGATTCCAAATTTTAAATTAAAAATATTATTTTACTAAAGTTGTGGTGGTTTACATTTCCTACCTGTTAATTTTCATAAACCTTGAGCCACTACTTTACACCTCACGTCCGTGTCGACTTATCACGTGAAAGGAACATGATGTCTTTTTTTTAAAAGTACAAGTGCTTAACAATTTCTGAAAAGCAAAAGGTGATAAAATCAGTTGAAGGAGAGAGGAAGGTCGATGTAACCAAAGCATTTGAAATCCCACTGAGCTCGTTCTCCACTATTCTGAAGAATAAAGAGAAAATCTTAAGTGCATCTTCGAGTAGAGTGAGAAAGCACGTTAGTAAAGGTAATTTTCTACGTCTTGAACAGTGTTTAGTTTCATGGATGAGACAGTGTCGAGGACAGAATATTCCGATGGGTGGCTCTTTATTGAAGGAAAAGGCTAAAAGCATTCGCCAAAGAATTAGGAATCGAGTTTTCGGCTAGCGAGGGATGGCTTACAAATTTTAAGAAAAGGAATGATTTTCTTCAAAAAATGTGCAGGAAAGCTCAAGTGTCGATAAACATGGAGGCTCAGAAAAGATTATTCCTCTCGTCATAGGAAAATCTGCAAAACCTCGGTGTTTCAAGGGCATAAACTCGTTCCCCACCAAATACCGCTCAAACAAGAAGGCATGGATGCCACCGAACTCTTTTGATGGTTGGTCTCACTGAACTCGGATATGAAAAAGAGAGAAACGACATATTCTCTTATTTTAGACAACTGTACTCTGTGCCAATAACATCACCTTTATCAAATGTGAACTTCAATTTTTCTCCACATACTCAACCTCAAAACTTCAGCACTCGACCAGGGCATCAAACATAATTTTAAAAATTTTATCGGCTTGAAGTCGTTAAAAGCGTTTTGGATAACCTCGAAAAAACAGCAGAATGTAACTATTTCTATTTTAACAGCTTTGATCATGATTGACAAGGCTTAAAAGCTGTTACTCCCTTTTACAATTGACAGCTGTTTTAAAAGTCAGGCTTACCCTCGCCGAATCTGGTTGATGTAACGATACACTCACTGAATTTAATGCTGAACCATCCCTTTGGGAAGTCTTCAGAACAAGATTTGACGTTGACGACTACGTGTTGGTTTACATGGACATTGCTGTATG
Source organism: Trichonephila inaurata madagascariensis (assembly GCA_019973955.1). NCBI lineage: Eukaryota > Metazoa > Arthropoda > Arachnida > Araneae > Nephilidae > Trichonephila > Trichonephila inaurata. The sequence continues at coordinate 2,433 of BMAV01026709.1, read as the reverse complement.
GGGAGCTCTATCTGGCTGAAATTGTGGCTTTGGACCCCACAATAATACAGAAAGTGATGAAGACGATCGGAGGACTGACTCCGGTAACTCTGTCAGAAGCTGAAAGAGAGAGTCACCATCCTACGCAACTTTTCCTTAAAATCATGTTGATGCAGACATTTTACAGGCTTCATTTGTTCTAGAAAAATCTATTGACAAAGTTAGATTGAATCCTTAAAACAAAAAAAATAACAGATTTTTTTGACAAAAGGATTAATTATATATAGTATGTATATTCTTTTTTAAATTTTTGTTTTCAAAACATAAGTTATTCTTTTAATATAGGACTTTTAACTTCGTTTTATTTTTATACTGCATAAAATGTACTTTTAAAAATATGTACAATTGTTGCTTTTACATAGTTTAAATTTAAATGTGTTAGAAAAAAAAATTATCTTCGTGTATTTTGAGAGTTTTCCTACCCTCTTATAATTCGAAGTTTTTCATTGGTCCCCCCAACTGAATTATAGAGTCACTTTTATATATATATAAATTTCCCCTCAAATAAATTTCAAAATGAAAAAACTTTAAAAATCTGATATTTAAAATTTTTTAAAAAAGAGTCTGTGGGCCACATGCGGCCCTCGGGCCGCTTGTTGGACACCCCTGATCTACAGGATAGTGAGGCCAGAATATAATATTAATGTTTAAGTACTTTTATATCTGAAAAAATATTCGGATTTTGGGTCCTATTCTTTAACATTTGCCGAAAACAGCCTTAAGACATCAATACATAAGAGCAATGCATACGAATATTTCAGATTTCTTCGTAAAAAAGGGGGTGCCCGTTATACGGCGAATATACCTCAAAATTTAAAAATTCAGCTTGAAAGTATAGGTGTGCGTTATACGCCGGATTTTACGATAATCAGGAATCTGACAAGAGTAAGGTACGGTAGGATAGTGATCAACCCCCGATCCACTGACCGGTTTTTGGATCAAATAATATGGGCCACACAAGGAACATTAAACTATCTCTATTTTGTTTATAGTGATGTATTCCTCTCAGGTTGTGAGATTTTTTTTATGGAAATTACTATAGATTATGGACTTATATGGACATCTTATGGAATATTTTATTCTCAAAGCCTGTTTAAATACAATTAAATTAAAATTATTAAGTCAAAACTATCTAAAATATAAATGATCAACGTCTTCTCGGTGAGCCTCAGTAAAATTATTAAACATTGATCGTTCCGTGGTGATAAAAAGGTTGGGAAGCTCTGGTAGGGCATACGCAAAGGAAGCACTAAGTTATTGTTGGAAAGGAATAAAACATGTTGGTGACGTATGCTCAGCACTTTTGTAAAAACTATTACATAGTGTACATTTTAGGAATGTCGTCAAATTGCTACATTAGCGTGATATGATCTGCAGACGATACCTGGATGACCTTACCCAAAATCATTTGGGAGAGGAAGAAAGGCCGCAGTAGGACAACAGGGGCTGCGGAGGTTGAGATGGCTCATAGTATCGTTTCATTAATTTGGATAGCGTTTCAAACTTCGACAGCTTTCCGAGGATTTAATAATGGTTATCCATAAGCAGCCATGGCGGCGGACGATAAGTTTATTGCCATGTAAACAAGAAAAGACAGTGGCCGACAGCGGAAAACCACAAGACACATAAACAGACAACTTCGCGGCCGATATTTCGTTCTACCATGGCCGGGAATCTTCAAAATCATGGTCTATTTGGCTGACCACCAATATGATAAATGTTTAAACCCCTGCGTTTTCTGTGGTACCAAAAACAGGAACTGAATAGATCAACAATAGGATTAAGTATTCTTTATGGATGAGTGCAAAAATCTCTCTGATGATTATGGCTGCGTGCGCATCTGGAGAGAGAAAAGGACAGGCATTGGTCCGCTATCATCAATAGAAGGGACTGGTTTGGATGTAACTGAGGGCTTGTTTGGGAAGGTATAGTACTCTATGAAAGCACTTTCTAAGGAGGTTAAATCACTGGTGCCCGCTATTGTATAAAGGTCCTCCTTTCCCAAATTAGACTTTTCAAAGATGCACAGGTTTCTCAGGTCATCGTCACGACCTACAACGCTACACTTCATCGTTCAGTAGCTGTCGAGAACTGTTGAAACCGTTTGTAGAATAACTGAACTGTTGAAAAGTTCAAATATTCAACACATGAATTGTCCATTAAGATCCTTGGACCTAACTCTAATGGAAAACGTGTGAAATATTCTAGGAAAACACTTATCAATACGACATCAAACCCTAGCAACAATTCCAGAGCTGCGATTGGCACCACAAAAGGAGAAGGGATAACAAGATATCTAATCATCAAACAAAACATCAGATGATGAGAACCAGTGGCACGCGGGCCCTCAAGGGACCTGCCCCTGGTTCCCCAAATAGGGCCACCCCCGATCAA
>BMAV01026707.1:0-35929 GCA_019973955.1 Trichonephila inaurata madagascariensis | reverse complement strand
TGCAAGTTCGACCCGGCTGGAGTCGATAGTTATTCTGAAAGGAAAATCTTCGGTATGTTATATGATTATGTGGCATGTAAAAGTTCCCTTGAGTATCAGTTTGATTCTTTACTCACAGAAATATTTAACATTCGACAAGATCTTAAATTAATAATTTATTCAAGCGTCCAAATTTGATAGCGAGGCCACACCATTAGTTGATGTCACCTAGAAATGGGATTTGCCGTGTCTTCAAAAGCTAAATATATTGCGAAAATGCAGCCCCATTAGTACTAAATGAGTAAGATACGAAATTGGAAATACATGTTGAGGAAGAACAAAAAGTGAATGATATTTAAAGTTCTCTTGGAAACAGAATGTGTATCTGTTTCTAAAAGTGAAATTTTAAAATTAAAAATAAAGCTCCCTAAATAACATTATTTTTCTTACTTCAAAACAAGAGGTAATTTTGAGTCTAAGTGTTAAAAATAACAAGAAAAGATTTGAAAGATTCATTTAGAAATTAGTATGATATGAGTTATTATGATTATTAAATAGAATTTATATAGATATATGTATATCCCAGTACCTATATATTAGAGGATAAGATATGAATTTAACAATATTCTTCCTTCTGTAAAAACGTTTCAAGTTTGTGCCCCGTTTAGCAAGGGAAAAGTTGTTTGAAAAAATGTTCGTGGAGCTCAGAGTTCTTTTCCTAAGACCATTTTATATAAAAATTGCTTTCACTTCTACTACTAATAAAAACGGTAAAATTAATTTTTTAAAAAATTATTTGTTTTTATTATATTACTCGATTAATTATTTACTTTCTAACGCAAAATATTGTTATGACTTTTTAGAGATATAATATTTGATATTCCAACAATTAAGAATATGTGTTAAAAAGATTAAAGCTGTATATTTTTTTTAAACGTTAGTTTTTTTTTTATTCACGTAATCAAAGGACTGAGGAAAATTCTCTTAAGATATATGAAACGTTCTTCATAACATTCAGAGTGTATTGATAAAACGCAGACATTTAGGGTTTTTTGTGAAAATCGAAATTAAAATAAAATTCTTTCATTTTTCCATTTTGTATTAAGTATTATGCTTACTTACATGGAATAAAAAGTTATGCTTTTTTTAGAACAATTTGGGCAAATAAAGTGACTACTTAAGGTATCAGAATACGTTTGGAACCGTGATTTTGAAAAAGCGTATAAATGGATAATATTTATGATATTTAGTGTCACTTAGATTACAAAATGTATATAAAATTGTTTTAAGAATAGTATTACAATAAAAATTATTTAAGTACACTATTTTGACAAAAAATGAACATAGAATGACCCATTTTCAAAATATTCTCCTTTTATGAAAAATGCTTCTATTACAATATTATTTTGCCTGTATATAGCTCAGACCTCTCTGCAGAGGCTCAACTAGATTTTTTGAAATATATAGCTTAGAAGTGGGTTTGTCCATGTTTTACGACAACAGAGGGGATACATTTTCAGAAAAAAACGCCGATAACTACTTCAATGGGTTGTAACTCTGAAAATAATGTGAATTTTTAAAAAATCCCAGTTGAGCCTCTGTACAGAGGTCTGAGCTATATACAGGCAAAATATTATTATAATAGAAGTATTTTACACAAAAGGAGAACATTTTGAAAAAAGGTTATTCTAAATTAATTTTTTGCCGAAATATTGTATTTAAATAATTTTTTTTTATCAAAATGTGTCCTTAAAACAATTTTATACATGTATTCTAATCTAAGTGACACTAAATATCATGAGAATTATCCATTTATGTGCCTTTTTAAAATCACGTTTCCGAACGTAGTCGGATACCTTAAATGGTTCAAATTTTAAATAAGACACTTTGATTACATTTTCTAAATGGCTTAAGTTGATAATTAGGGTACGTCGGCTCCGGTGGTTTAGAGGTAGCGTGCCCTCTTCGTAAGTCTAAGGTTGCAAGTTCGACACCGGCTGGAGTCGATAGTTATTCTGTAAGTGAAAATCTTCGGCATGCATGTTATATGATTATGTGGCATGTAAAAGTTCCCTTGAGTATCAGTTTGATTCTTTACTCACAGAAATATTTAACATTCGACAAGATCTTAAATTAATAATTTATTCAAGCGTCCAAATTTGATAGCGAGGCCACCATTAGTTGATGCCACCTAGAAATGGGATTTGCCGTGTCTGCAAAAGCTAAATTGCGAGAATGCAGCCCCATTAGAACTAAATGAGTAAGATACGAAATTGGAAATACATGTTGAGGAAGAACAAAAAGTGAATGATATTTAAAGTTCTCTTGGAAACAGAATGTGTATCTGTTTCTAAAAGTGAAATTTTAAAATTAAAAATAAAGCTCCCTAAATAACATTATTTTTCTTACTTCAAAACAAGAGGTAATTTTGAGTCTAAATGTTAAAAATAACAAGAAAAGATTTGAAAGATTCATTTAGAAATTAGTGTGATATGAGTTATTATGATTATTAAATAGAATTTATATAGATATATATATATCCCAGTACCTATATATTAGAGGATAAGATATGAATTTAACAATATTCTTCCTTCTGTAAAAACGTTTCAAGTTTGTGCCCCGTTTAGCAAGGGAAAAGCTGTTTGAAAAAATTTTCGTGGAGCTCAGAGTTCTTTTCCTAAGACCATTTTATATAAAAATTGCTTTCACTTCTACTACTAATAAAAACGCTAAAACTAATTTTTTAAAAAAATTATTTGTTTTTATTATATTACTCGATTAATTATTTACTTTCTAACGCAAAATATTGTTATGACTTTTTAGAGATATAATATTTGATATTCCAACAATTAAGAATATGTGTTAAAAAGATTAAAGCTGTATATTTTTTTTAAACGTTAGTTTTTTTTAATTCACGTAACCAAAGGACAGAGAAAAATTCTCTTGATATATGAAACGTTCTTCATAACGTTCAGAGTGTACTGATAAAACGCAGACATTTAGGGTTTTTTTTTTGTGTTCCACAATTATAAAGTAAAAAATAGCGTTAAAATCGAAAATTAAAATAAAATTCTTTCATTTTTCCATTTTGTATTGAGTATTATGCTTAGTTACATGGAATAAAAAGTTATGCTTTTTTTAGAACAATTTGGGCAAATAAAGTGACTACTTAAGGTATCACACTACGTTTGGAACCGTGATTTTGAAAAAGCGTATAAATGGATAATATTTATGATATTTAGTGTCACTTAGATTACAAAATGTATATAAAATTATTTTAAGAATAGTATTACAATAAAAAATTATTTAAGTACAATATTTTGACAAAAAATGAACATAGAATGACCCATTTTCAAAATATTCTCTTTCTGTGAAAAATGCTTCTATCATGATAATATTTGGTCTGTATGTCGCTCAGACCTCTGTACAGAGGCTCAACTAGAATTTTTGAAATATATAGCTTAGAAGTGGGTTTGTCCTTGTTTTACGACAACAGAGAGGGGAGAAATTTTAAGAAAAAAATGCCGATAATTTTTAATTAGTTGTAACTCCGAAAATAATGTGAATTTTTCAAAAACCATAGTTGAGAGCCTCTGTACAGAGGTCTGAGCTATATACAGGCAAAATATTATTATAATAGAAGCATTTTTGGTAAAAGGAGAACATTTTGAAAAAAGGTTATTCTAAGTTAATTTTTTGCCGAAATATTATATTTAAATAACTTTTTTTTGTCAAAATGTCCTTAAAACAATTTTATACGTGTATTCTAATCTAAGTGACACTAAATATGTAAATTATCCATTTATGCGCTTTTTTAAAAAATCCCGGTTCCGAACGTAGTCAGATACCTTAATGAGTTAAAATTCAGTTTTAAGAAAATTATATATATATGAAAACCTAACTCCAAATATAAATGACCTAAGCGCGTTCAACAATGCGTGATAGCGAAGTATTCCTCGCCATCTATTAATTAATTTTATCTTCCCACAATTATGATGACAGCTTTACAATGCAATTACTTCCGTTCTTTCAAAAACTTCTAGCCAACAATTTAGGGGTTTTTGCTATCATTAAATTGCCGCACCGGACCACTTTCCAAATTAAAGTAGTACAATGTGTGTTAACGCATTGTGTAAATATTTAGTTTGCATGTTGGTGCCATTATTTAATCAAAGAATTCAAAAAGTTACCGAGTGAAATAAATATGCAAAAATATAACAGCCTACTGATTAGCTTGGTACTCAGGTCTTTACATATTACAGCAGTTAATTTATACTTTAAATAATGCTGAAATATGAGTATATGTAATTGATAATTTCTATAAGAAGTATGGGAAGTTGTTTTTCTTTGAGGTCGATGATTAGACGTTTCCGCCTTTAAAAAATGGTCAAATTATTGGCATGCATCAATAAAATAAAGCGGCTAACAAACAGGAATTAGTTAAATTCATGACACAGTAATATGATATATAAAATCACGTGTTTTCGTTGAATTCAAAAGTGATATAAGACTTGTACCTATTGTTCTTTTAGTGAAATTTAGGTACAATTTCTAATTTAATAAAGATGCTATCGTATTAAAAATTTCAAAAACCTTATGAAATTGTTTTAAAAAATAGGTATACTATACGTGCATTTTAAAATCAAGTGGAATTCTTTTATCAATGAACGTTATTATTGTTGACAAATATGAACTTTTTAAAAGAAAGATTCTGTAAAAAGAAAAATTGGTAACAGTGAAGTGCATGAACTGATTGTCTGAATGCACGCAAATACATTTATAATGCGAGTATGATGGCACATAAATTTATGAATTGATTGCCTGGAAACACGGGATTGCGGTTAGCATGTGACTATGACATCACATGAAATTAGACTATCGGTTGAGAAGTGTCCTGCATATTAATTAAACCTGGAAGGATAGTGGCGAACCAAGAACATCTCGGGGTAGATGTAGTCTAAAAATTCTTTTAATAACTCGTCTACAAAGATCTTTCAAGCAACTAACTGGTGAAGAAAAACCGCCACCTCTCCCAAATGTTGAAATCAAAGCGATGTTTAATAATGAATACAGGAGCATTTCAGCATGCATTATGTGGTGACAACTTAAAAGAATGGGAGTTAATAGTTCTCGATCCCCAAAAACATTACAGAAAAAAATGGCTTTAATTTGCTAAATAGTATCAAACAGGGGTGTCAAACTCGTGGCCCATAATGAACATTTTTGAGGCCCGGTCAATATATTGGCACACAATGGAATATAAAAAATAAGAAAAATTTTCCCAGAAATAAGAAAGATAGAAGCAAAGAAGAGATGTCAAGTGTCAGGTCGTAAACACATTAAATATTTCTTGTTCTTTCATATACCGTAAAATCCGGGGTAAAGCACGCACTTTTAACACAAAAAATAAGATCGATAGTTAAGACTGTGTGTTATACGCCGAATGAAAACGAGAGCTTTAAAATAAAAAATTAATAAGAATAGCGAAGAAAATTAGACTTCTACATAGATAAGAAATATTTTATTTTTGAAAGGAAATTTCAATCCTTATGAACTTAAAGGGTTGTAATTCTAGAGGTATACAATTCTTTCTAAAGCTTGGAATAATATCTCAAATTAATGACTTTAAAAGTATTGCGAACGTTGGTTCTTTGGAAAAAAAGAGAGTGTGCGTTATATGTGTGTGTGGCGAATATACCTAAAAATTAAAAATTGCAACTTGAAAGTTTGGGTGAGCGCGTTATACGGTGGTATGCGTTTCACGCCGGATTTTACGCTATGTTTATTATAATGTATACAATTCGAAGTAAACCGACGCTTCTATGAATATTGATTTTTTGTGTGGTCCGCCTGAAATTAGAGCTTTTTGTTTTAGCCCAAGTTAGCCTTTGAGTTTGACACTCTTGGTATAAAGATTAAACTGTTGATCTGTGGCAAAAGGCCAAGTGGTCTGATAAATCAAGATTCAGTCTATTGCAGAACGATGTCCAGAATAAATATTCGCACCAGAGTTAAAAGAAAACCTTGAACACTACGCCACAACTTACTAAGAGCTCCCATTGCTTTATTGGATGACAATTAGAATTTTTATTCGTGTTAGCGACAATCTTCAATCATACAAGTAATGGCCTTGCTCCTGACGTTACTTTTCTTGTTTTCAGTTTTTCGCTTAAGAAACTTTTCTGAAAGATTTGAAACTCGTAGACTGCTTTTTCTTTAATATTACTTTATTTCAGATAGTAAGTTTGAAGTCAAATTTTTCTGAATGATTTCCAGGAATTCTAAGTAAATTTTGGTATTTGTTTTTATATTAATGTATTTTTATAACATTTTTTTTCAGTGTTGTTCTTATATTTTTAGAACTTGAAACATAATTACCTTTCGATTGAATTAAAAACTTTTAAAAACTATTAAGTAGATATTTTTAAAATTCGTCAAATGTTTGAGGTACTCCTGAAATTCTAAGGAACTCATTTTTTAAACCCTAAGCTCAGAAACTAAAGAGCGGAACTTTGTGTGGGGGAAGGGGAGAAATTTTGGCTTATATTAAAAGGAGAAATAAGGTCCACCAGGAATATTACTTTTGCACAGTAATTAATTAATTAACAGGGCTAATACCATTAATGTATTAATCTCATTACTAAGGCTTCATTCCCTTTGAGACTTTAATTAAGAATATTAATTTAGTCTTTCTCTGAGATGTCGTTAAAAGCACCTTTCCCCACACCCTTCTTTGTGATGCAGATAAATGTATGGAGGCTCGAACCTTTGTAAGAAACTTGACGTTGGAATGAATACTTTATGCAATTAAATTTATAGTTATCCTACATCTATACACGATAACATTTATTCAAAAGAGGAAAAGATCTATGTATTTGTAATTCGTGCTTCTTTTTCAATTCGTACTATAAGTTCACTCTCTCCCCATATATATTTATTTATGTATATCTTGTTTAAATTTCAGTCGTTAATAAAATATTTTCTATTCATCCATTCAAGTTCAAATACATTTTTTAAAACGTGTAGTTAACTGTAGTGATGTTAATACAGTTTTTTTCAAATATTAATTCATTAATTAAATTTAAAAAATGAATAAATAGAAACAAACAAAAATAATAGTCCAACAGCATATAAAGAAAGGAAACTCGTTCGTTGTGTCCCTTTAGAGCAATGGATAGCGCGTTGAACTTCTAATCCATAGGTGGTGGGTTCGAATCCCATATAGGATGGCCTAATTTCTGAGAATGTGATTTATTTTTTACTACACTGTGTATTTCATTAGAATAATTAAATTAAGAAAGAAAAAAGCCAACATCACATATAGAAAGGAAAATGGAAAATTGCAAAGAAAATCGCTTTCAGTTTTGTCATGTAATATTGTAATTCTGTCATATGTATATATATATTTATATTAATTGTAAGTACTTAATAAAAGTAACTAAAATAAAATTTTTACTTTGTTGACCTAAGTAAGAATTGACTTAATTTTTTTTTATATTGCTAGTTTCTTTCTTTTTTCAGCTTTCTTTTTTCAAACTTCAGGGAATTCATTGAAAAGTGGCGGCCGTAATCAAAGGTACTAAATAAAATGTTCTGGGTAAAATAATTACGATATTAGGTAACTCACGTTACACAATTGCCGAAAAAGTGAAATTATTATTTTTTTACTGAAAATTACTTTCATTATCGTAGTATTTTTCCGTGGGTAGATTTACGACATTCTTTCAAGTTTTCCCGTTTGTTAGAAAGAAGCCATTTGACAAGAATTTCTATTTTTAGAGTGAAAAGAAGATTTAGGAGATCATTTTTCTTTTCTAAAAAATGATCTACAATTTTCCGTTTTCTTAGTTGCTAACAATATTTTATAGGCTGGTTGGGGAGCACAAATTATTAACGAGGAATATATAACCAGACAAAAGTAAGAAAAATATAACCAACTGCACTAACAACGTCGTGTATTGACAGAAATAAGAAGTAATAAATTAAACTAAAATTTTAATAATAAAATAACATAAATAAATTGGAACTTTGAATACTTATCAAAAATATTATAAGGAATTGTTACGAATTATTATTGAAAAACATTTTTTGTCGGGAAATATTACACGGTAACAGTAACGGTAACGGTTATACATTTACGTGAACCTTAGAGATAGCTTTATTATCCACTCATCATAATAAATTGAACAGAGAACAATGTGTTGAAGTTACATATAAAAATAGAAAGCAGTCCACATTAAATGCAGGAACAACGTTGGGTGGAGGGTGGGGGGAAACCCCTCTCCCGTTGATTTAGTTTTTTTTTCATAGGAAAACAAAGAAAAAAATGACGTCAATCTCCATAACAGCAAATCCGCTTTCAAGTCTGCTGCATCTCGAGGGAAATGAGGAGAGAAGGGATATATTTTTTAAAACAAGGATTAAGAGAATAATATTTTAAAGTCCATTACACGTTCCTCTAAGATAACTGGTGGGTTATTGAAAGTAAGTTTTAAATAACCACTTGGAAGAATAAGAAGAAAAGGTAGAGGGGTTTGAAATAAGATCATGAGGGGGAAGTTTACACCAAACGCGATCAAAAAAATTCATGGCGCGGGGGGGGAAAAATTTGGGAGTGAAGTCTTGCAAAAAAAGACAACTAGTGTAACAATAAAGCTCATAATTTTAATTGATCGACATTCTCATCCTTTTTAGAGCTGGGGAAATGTTGATATGAGTAATTAAGAACTGCTCTAGGTCTCTTTAGAAGAGCTAGGAATAGAACTATCGTAAGCCGGGATTTCCCTGATAGATTCATTAAATATTACACGTTTTAGTTATCTATCTAGCTTATTCTACTTTTTAGCATTTCAATTTTCAAATTTTTTTCCCTGGTGTCTGTTCATTATTTGTAGACTATATTATTATCCCTCTCCTCCTCTCCTTTGTATATATACATATATAAAAAAGATATACAGTCGACTCTCGCTAATTAAAATCTTCGATAATACGGAACTCTCACTAATGTAGAAGTATATGCTGAACCCCTAAAAAACTGTTGATATTTCGAACTAAAACAATACATTTTAGTACACTCAATATTTCGAAGTAAAATCTGCGGCTGGCCAGACAACATGACACGACAATTCGAAGTTATTTTATGTAGCTCTCGACAGTTCAAATGCTCACTATCATGTACCTGTAGCAAACAGGTCAGAGCTTATATGTTTTTGTTGTATTGTCTCTGCGTGTCTTCCTTGTAACGTAGCCCCTTTGATGACTATCTGCCTGTCATCCCTTCTTTGTGTTTCCCGGTTCCTCAAGCAAAAAGACACTTTAAATGTTTTCCTTCTTCCAGTGGACAGTAGACCAGCCGCACTTGTTGTCAGCCGTCCATATCTTTCGTTTTCGTTTAACACGTGGCTTTGCTGCACATGTGCTCAGAAAGGATGGTTCGTTATTGTGAAGAGATGCGTAGGGTTGTGTATTTTGCGTCTGAGTGACATGATGATTTTTGACTTACGACATGTGGCACCAAATAGGGCATGGGGGGTACTGGATCCTGACTTGAAGAACCAACGACGATGGGGGCAGTGTCTGAGGGAACCGGTAACAGATTAAATAGGTTTTTACAGATAACAGATTTTTTTTGTCAAAAAAGATTAATTATGTACAGTATGTATTCTTTTAATACAGGACTTTTAACTTCTGTATAATATTTGTACTGTATAATATGTACCTTTTAGAAATATTTTAAAATAATTTTATACATAAGTACAATTGTTATTTTATTACATAGTTTCAAATTTAAATGTATTAGAAAAAAATTATCTTCGTATATTTTGGGAATTGTTTCCTACTCTAATGATAATTCGAAGTTTTTAGTTGGTCTCTCCAACTTCGAATTATCAAGAGTCGTCTGTATATTCATATATACTCCAGATAGAAATCAACTCATTGTTTATATAGCTAATTTTTACATCAGAGAGAGAGAGAGAGATTCTGCAAACTTTCCACTCAAGGGTCAAACAACGAAGAATGAGATTTATCTCTTTCTGCATTCATAAATAAGAAAAACCAGGGAAAGTGGTAATAAAACAAAAAAATAGAATCACATATTCAAGTGAACGGAAATATTGGTTATATTTAGAAATTGTGTAAGTGTTTTAGGGAAAAGTTTCAATCTCTCAGTAAGACACGTATAAGCTATTATTCTTGTCTTAGGAATGCTGAATAAATTTGACTAAAAGTTCACACAATATCTAATTCGTTAAACCAAAAATCATGACAAATCTGTCAAAATATAGGTTTTTGTACTTTAATGTGAAATGAAATGAAATTTGTGTTTCGAAAGATAAGGAACCCGTAATTATGATTTACTGGATGTAGGATTAAAACTTTAAACAAATATAAAGTGAAGTTATTACAATTATATATATATATATATATATATATATATATATATATATGTGTGTGTGTGTGTGTGTGTGTGTCGAGGTCACCAGAATTAAAACATTTTACGGAGATAATTTTTACCTTTCTGCAATCGTTGAAAAGACGAGGAAACATTTTGGCATATTAATTTAGTTTTATGTTTTTTTAACTCACGTAAAGGGACAAAACGAAACACTGCATAACACACACGCAGACATAATACTGTAAAAAGTTTTCTTCGTTCGTTCCGGAAATCTCAACTTTTATAGCTTTCTCAACCGGAAGCTTTGAGAATCATATGATTTCTGTTTATAAATACTGTGATTTATCAAAATAAGATAGATTTGCATCATCTATCTTGTTTTGAAATGTGTTGTGGCAGTTTTTAAGGAGATAAAGTTATAGATAAAAGGATATTTTTCTTGTTAGGCGGTTAAACCAAAGAAGTTAATTATCACGCAATGTCCTGGAGATCTTAAGACCATCAAGAATCAAATGAAATTCTTCGATGAAAAATTAAATGGTGAATTATTTCATGTATATATATATATATATATATATATATATATATATATATAATACTGTAATAAAAAAAACCCCAGAATGCTGTCATAAAAACGGAACCAAAAGTGTTTGCTTATTAGTCACCATTTAATATATTTTCTTCAAATTACTCTCCTCTGGCTTGAATGCACTTTTGCAAAGGTTTTTCCAATCCTTAAAACTTTAAATTCGTTTTCGTAAAATACCTTCAAAGTTCCTATGACATTTTCTTTTGCTGCTTCACTGGACTCAAAACGGATGCTACGAAAATGCAGTTTAAATTTAGGAAAATGGAAAAAGTCATAATGCCATACCGAGAAATTATGGAACTTGTGGAGCCATATTTGTGTGTTGGATGTTTTGTTATAAAACCTCGAATAACTATAGTGTTTGTGAGGAAGCGTAATCTCGTGAGGCGAAATCCTTCAGTTATGTCAATACATTTCAGGTGGTTTTCGACGAATTGTTTCTTTCAAACAGCAGTATTGTTATTCGGTGGAAATTCATAATGCACACCACGATACTAAAAGGAAAGAGTCAATATTGCTCAGATTTTTGTGCTCTAATCTATTGTTATTGTTTTTGACAAGCAGCCGCCTTTAAGCACTTTTTGTAGAATTTCAAACGCGCACACAGCATAAATTCCATGGCAGGAACCAAATTTAATGCATGTTCTTTGCTAGGTTACGTCAGATTGGGAAATCGATGAAGTGAATATGTTTTTCTTATTAGAGACCACTTTACCTTCAGGAAATAAAATGAAATAAATAATGCCATATGTTTACATCAAGTCCTAAAAGAAATCGAATAAAAGCTTCGGAGACAATATCTATTATATATGTATTTTAAAGTAAGCATTCCAAATTCTTTTTTATCAAACTACACTAGTATATATCATACACACATTCATATATTTATGTATATGTTACCGTTAAAGCGGGAAATCCATTTTTTCTTAGAATAACTAGGTATTTCATGAAATAACGATCTAAGTCAGTTAAAGTACATAAAATTATTGAATCCAATGATATAACTGTTATATAGAATAACGATTTTTTGATCGCTAAAGTATAAAATGCGACACTCGAAAGTTCTTTGAACCGGTTCTAAACGCTTTGGGAAGAATTTTTCCAATTAGGAGTTAAAAGCAATTGTACTCAAGATGTTAGTTCACTATATGTCTTTCTTCTTTCCATTGAAGAAGTTCCAAATATTGACACAACGCTTCGATCTTTTGTAACAGCTCAAAGGTGCGGTACTGGACAAGGATTTAAAAAGCGCTCGCGTAAAAAAAATGTGTAATACTTAACAACGCGCTTGTTTCAAAAATAATAAGCAGTTCAATCCAAAGTATCATCACAACAAATTTTGCTCTAATAAATAATGGAAAGTAAAATAAAGGTATCTCATAAAATTTTTATTAATATTCTTTTACGTTTTTGTTTTAAAAAGTTAACACAATATTTTTATGAGGCAACATTTTTTCTACCCAGCATGTATTTTTGTTGACAATATTAAAATATAATCTATTTTTGCAACATATTCCTTTTCCCCCTTTTCTGTTTAACTAATAGTAATATTAGCAATATAATAAATTATATCATTTCTACTTTCCCTTATTATTTATCAATTATTCATTTACAGAAAGGATAAAATGTATTTTTCGAGAGATTTTAGCTACTGATGATCAATTAATTTATAAAACATCTTTGAAATTGCTTATTTTTCACTTTAACAGTCTATCCTTAGTTATTTCATAGAATAACACTATTAAAAGGTTTAAATTGTTCATGTATTATATACTTTAACTGACTTGTCTATTATTTTATGAAATAATTGAAATGTATGCACGCGCGCGCACACACACACACAATAATTCCAGTAGTTTAATCTTTAATAGCTTTGGATTTATCTATGGTCCAGTCCTTCAGGACAACCGTTTAATTATTTTAACTAGCTACCCGCCCAACGGGGACTTTAGAAATTACATTCATTCACCCACCCAAATCATGTGATTTACCTCTGGGTATAAACATCGAGATCCTTGGAAATCCCGCCCTTCTGTTCTCTATCTGCCTTCAACATGTAGCCGGCTTCCGCTCGTAGTATTTTAGTTGTCTTTGTTTTGTGTTTTCTTGTCTGCTTCGAGCACTGTTGGAACGTTATGTGATAAATGTTGAATAAACTAGATTTGCTATTTCAAAGGACTGCCTCGTCGATAATATAAATATGTAACAACAACCTTACAGTAAACTTCACCAAACGCTACGCCCTGTCCATTCGTTACAACATCATTACTACTCGCCAGCAATATTATAGAAATTTTATAGGAGCCCCAGCAGTATATTAAAAATATTATATATATATATATGCCCGGGGCTGAGTGGTAGTGTATTGCACCTCCATGAATCCGGGGCTCAAATCCTGGGCTGGGCAAGGTCAACTCAGCCTTTTATCTCTTCGATGGGTGGATAAATGAATACCAGACTTGCTTGGGAACTAAACACTAGGGTTTCGCATCAGACTACCCTCCTGACTGGAACATTTTCTCATACACCTCAGCGTTCAAGATCACGCATGCTGAGATGGGCACAGTTGGCTTTTGCCCTTATGGGCTGTTGCACCACTAAAATATATTTTTCAACATTTTTTAAGGAAAAAATGTTGTCATCGATTCTAAGCCGCATCCGCGAATCTCTACATGTTTTCGAAACAAAATTTAAAAAAAAGCATGTAAAAGGTTCATCGATATCCGATGCTTCAGTCTTTTAAAAAAATTAAATGAGAAAAACTAAGAAGTTAATAATTAATTTGTTTTACTAGTATTTAAAATTTTCAAATACCCACAGGAAACTATAATTATTCTAACCTTGAAAAAATGACTCGTCTCTTCCATTATTACTGCTGACTTCATAACTGGTGCAGGCGTTGCCATTTCCCACACGGTATCGTCTTCCGCGTCATCCAAATCATTTATTGTGCAACAGTTTTTAAAAGAATTTTTTTGAAGAATGTAGAAGAATTATTAAGGTATCCGACTACGTTCGGAACCGTGATTTTGCAAAAGCGTATAAATGGATAATATTTACGATATTTAGTGTCACTTAGATTAGAATATATATATAAAATTGTTTTAAGAATATTATTACAATAAAATGATTTAAATATTTTGACAAAAAAGAAATAAATGATCCTTTCAAATATTTTTTGGAAAATGTTATTATAATAATATTTTGCTGTATATATTGACCTTGTTCAGAGGCTCAACGAGAATGTTTGAAATATATAACAGAAGTGGGTTTATTCATTTTTTTACGACAACAGGGGGAAAAATTTTAACAAAACACCGATAATTATTTCAAGGGGTGAAACTCTAAAAATAATGTGAATTTTTCAAAAAACATAGTTGAGCTTGTGTACAGAGGTCTGAGCTCTGGTACAGGCAAAATATTATTATAATAGAGTCATTTTTCACAAAAGAAGATTTTGAAAAAGGTTATTCTAAGTTAATTTTTTGCCGAAATATTGTATTTAAATAATTTGTTTGTCAAAATGTCCTTAAAACTATTTTATACATGTATTGTAATCTAAGTGACACTAAATATCATGAAAATTATCCATTTATGCGCTTTTTTAAAATCACGGTTCTGAACGTAGTCGTATACCTTAAAGACTACTGAACACTTACAAGCCCCTATTATATGATTCTGTTTTCGTCATTGGCGTATATTTGCTCCATCGGTGTCAAAATTTCAGTGTCAATTTTTCATTTGAAATTTGCATGGTTCTGTTTCCGTTTTTTTTCTGCAGATAAAATTGCCTATCTTTTTATATTTGTGTCAAAGGGAACTAAATGGTCTTGATGCTTTTACGGATATCTTTGTTGTTTCGGCGAGAGATTAAAAGGAAGAGCGTATACAAAAAAAATTCCTAAATACGACCAAACAACGATGTTTAGGATAGACTGAATACTAGAAATAAATTGTGGAATGGGATAAGTCATCATTGCAAGTGGCCAGAATGTAGGGTATCATTTTTCCCTTTGAAAAGGAGGGAAATTCAATTTCACTCATCCTTCAAATATTTTTCCTTTGATTCTAAGCCACCCTTGATTTTCAGCAGCATTAACATTGGAAAAATAGTGCGGCTTAAATTCAAGTAAATACGTAATTATTTTTGGACAGGGCCCACGTTAGCTATTTTTGGGGGTTTCCGCGTAAGTTAGAGGTGTGAGATTATCTGGGAAGGAAGAGACATTCTATAATTCTTAATAATTTTTATTAAAAATTAAACAAATTACTTGATATCGAACAAACATATTAAGTGAAATCCAAAGTACACCGATTTAATTAACTCAGATCCGCAATTAGATCACTTATCAATATAACTAAAGATCCGCCTAATCTCGATTCAATAAAATTTCCCAGGTTCAAATAAATCTTCCCACCGGAGGAATACCAACGGTCCAATTACTTTCGGTAGACTGATGGGCCGTGTGCAATAATACACCTTGTATGATTAGCGAGGGTGGGCGTCTCCACCCGGGGTGGCCGTCTAATTACACTTCTCCCTTTTTGGGAATTTTTTTTCCCTTTAAATGCCATCATTGTCCCCAAACTTTCTATCCTTTTAAAGGTTATCTTTTTTAAAAATTTTCTTCTTTTTTACTTCTTGGTTTTGGGGTTTGGGAAAAAATTTTTGCCATTAATCGTGGCCCCCAAAAGAACGTAGGAGTTATGTTAGAAGAAAGAACGCGAAAATGTCAAAATATATAAAAGGGAACATATACGCATGCGGTACGGCATACACATACACATTTTCAGTCCCCTCTATTTAACAAAGCCTTTAAAACCATGAAAAAAATGTTCAGTATATGGAAAATTCATTATATAGAGGTTCGCTTTTAATATACTTTATATATATATATAAACCACATAAAATAAATTTTAAATTTATATACATTAAAAAAGTAATTATTTACACCTTATTCTAAATTAATATTTATGTATTTTATATTTTTCTCATCAAAAAAAAAAAAACCAAAGGAAAAAAAAGAAAAAAGAAGTAAAGGAATATATTGTTTTTTAAACATGAAGAAAAAAAAAAAAAAATTAAAAATGAATGAATTTTAAATGAATGAAATTAAAATGAATGAATTTTCAGGACATTTTCTAATTTAAAGCAAACAAGTAATTTTAAACATACTCTATTTTATAAGTAGAGATTTTAAAAATACATTACCACATCGTCCTTAAATTTAATTACTCATAAAATCTGCTAATTTTGTTTGTGTGAGTTTTTTTTTATTAAAAAAATGTTTTGCTTCCTAATATATATGCCTCACATCTTTGAAATGCACCAAAACACCCTTTTTGACCACCATAAAATGTGTTAAAGAGAGAATAACTTGAAATGTCTAAAAATACTTAAAACATAGGGAGAAACAAGTAATACAAATTTTTTTTTAAAGTCAATTCCTACTTTGAATGGAATAATATAAAGTATTTAATAACGATTGAAAAAATTTGAATAAGATATATATATATAGGAGGAGAGGGAAAGAACCAAAATTTTAACAAAAATATATAGTAGGAATTGAATAAATTCAAAAAATATTTTGCCATACCTCCCAAATTCTGTGCTTAAAAAATACCTTTTTTATAATTTTTGAAAAAAATTCGTTACTAAAAAAAAAATGAAGAACTTTTTTTTTTTTACATTTTTTTTAACTAATAACTAAATAAAAATAAATGTTTGCCATCATTTTTTTCGCAAAATTTTTGTAATTTTTGGGTCGGTTTCGAATTTTTAAATATGTTCAAATTTGGAAGTTATTCATCAAAACCGCGACCAAAGAAACACAAGTAGTCTGTATGGGAAAGGGTGAAATTACAAATTTTCCCAAAATTAAATTAAAAAATTTTTTGTTTCTTGAAATTCCCTTTTTGGATTTTTCAAGGGAAAATTTAATGCAATTTTTGTTTTGGAAATCGTTTGGGTCATTAGCACCCCAAAAGCAGTTTAAATTTAAAAAAATATAAAAAAATTTTTTTAAATCTTCCCACTTTAAAATCAACAACGAAACATTTTATTTTTTGCTACTTTTTTTTTTAATAGTTACAATTAATATAAATTAAAAATACATAGGATAGAATCATAACATTAAGTGGAAAAAAATTTTTTTAATTTTCATTAAAAATATCGTATCGTCCTTTTAATTTCAGTCCAACTTAAAAACTTTAACACGTGAAAAAAAACCTTTTCAAGTTTTTACACAAGTCGTCAAAAGGGTCCTAAGTTTCCCCAAAGTAATGGTTTTTTAATTTTTTTAAATAATTAGTTTTAACCAAATTTTTTTTAAAAACAAATTTAAAATTTTTGTATTGTCATCCAAAATGATCCTGTTTTATAAAAAACTCAGCTCAATTCAGCACTTTTAAAATGTATTTTATGAACGATTGAAAATTCCACCGAGATAAATAAATATAAATATACAAATATATAAATAAATAAATATATGGACAGTGCGAGCTAATAGTGTAGGAATTGAAAACAAGAATGAATCATAAGAAAAACGTTCGTCATATAGAAAATAAACCTAGGGGGATTATTTGGAAAAAAATGAAAATTTTTAATTGAAACTTTTTTAAAGGGTTTTTATAGGAGGGTTTTCAACTATATATATATGTTTTTCTAAAAACTCATTTATATCCCGACTAATCAAAATTTATGCCCGTATTAGAACACATTTCTGATATCTCCTTTAAAATATCACATACTATAAAAGTACAAGATATACTCCTGCTGATTTATGTCTATTTTTCGCATTCATTTTCTTCCCCCACGATTTACGGACTATTTTGCAATTTGATTATTTTTCTGTTCTAACGCTTTCAAATTATTTAGCTTAGAATCTTGAATAATTTATGGTTTCAAAAAAGGTAATTTTTCAAATTTTCTAAAAAAGGGGAAAAAATGGATAAATTTATATTTTTAAATTTAAAGGGGAAAAAATCCCCGATAGGTTTGCCCGAAATTTTCAAAAATGGAAAAAATTTTTTTACCACCCAAACCCTTTCATTTTTTTTTTAAAATCAAAAAATTTTTGGAAAATTTGGGTTTTTTTGAATTTTTTTCAACAAATTTTAGGGTTTGAAAACGCCATTTTTTTTTCCAAAAAATTTAATTAAAATAATTTTAAAAAAAAGGTTTGGGGAAAAACCCGGTTTAAGGATTTGAAAAAAAAATAATGGTTTTAAAATATAATATATAAAACCTTTTTTAAAAAACACCCTTTTTAATTCCCGGGAACTTTTAATTTAAAAAAAAAAGGGGAAAATTTTTCCGGGGTTTTTTATTTCCCCCCAAGTTTGGGGTTTTAAAAAAAAATTTTTTTAAAAGGACATTTAAAAAAATTTATTTAAATAAAAATTTTTTGGAAAAATTAATTTAGAATAATTTTTTTCCAAAATTTTTTTTTTTGTAAAAAATTCTTTAAAATAATTTTTTTCCCCCAACCTTTAACCCCAGACCTCTGTCAGAGGCTAAACTAAATTTTCAAAATATAACTTAAAGGGGGTTTTATCCATTTTTTTTATACGACAACAGAGGGAAAAAATCTTAAAAAAAAAAAAACCCCAATAAATTTTTTTCAATGGGTGGGCTCTGAAAAATAATCTGAATGTTTCAAAAATTCTAGTTGAGCCTTTTAGAGGGGTTTTTGGAGCTATATACAGGTAAAAATTTTAAATTATAAAAGGCTTTTTTTCAAAAAAAAAGGGGGAAAATAAAAAGATTATTTAAAGAAATTCCAAAATTTTTAAATTTTTAAAAATAAACAATTTTAAAAGCCCGTATTCTTCCCCAGTAAATTTAAATATGGGCAAATTACCTTTTTATCCCCTTTAAAATCACGTTTTTAAAAAATGGGGAATACTTTATCACTTATTCGGGGATAAAACCCAAAAAAGGGGCCAAAAATTGAAGGAATAGTCAGAAAAAAAAT
Organism: Trichonephila inaurata madagascariensis; assembly: GCA_019973955.1. Lineage (NCBI taxonomy): Eukaryota > Metazoa > Arthropoda > Arachnida > Araneae > Nephilidae > Trichonephila > Trichonephila inaurata. The sequence continues at coordinate 16,989 of BMAV01026707.1, read as the reverse complement.
ATCCGGGAAAATAGCAGTTTTTCGGTTTTTTTGGCTTCATCTGGAAAATTTAAAGGCGAATTAAAAAACTGTTTTGATTTTTTGTCGAAAAATGACTGATAAAAAAAACCCTGACAACTTCTTTTTGGGAAGAAATTAAACTGAATGCATAAAAAATTATAAAAAAATTGAGACAATTGGAAAATCATCATGCTGAAATTAAAAAAAAAGATGGGTGCAAATATCTAACCATTTCAAAAATGAACAATTCTGTATGGAAATTTTTTATTTTAATTTACTATACTGTTCAAATTAATTAGAACAAACATATTTTTCATGTTTGAGTTGGTACACATGACTACTGGTGATGTCCTGAACCCCCTAAAACCCGCTATATCTGCCTTTAGGTAGTGCGTCAGGTCATTTTTACTAAAAATTTAAATTTATCTTAATGTATCCAGGAGCTCCCGTTGTAAAGGAAACTTTTTCCAGGGGGGGAAGCTGATATTTTTTAATTTTTTGGTTTTTGAATAAAAACGTTTTTCTTTTACTTGTTTTAAAAATGGATATTACTCCGGGCAGTTTAAAAAAAATAGTTCTCTATGAACCTTTTATCTGTGGGGATATAATAATTAATTTGTGTGATCAATTTTTTTAAAAAATTTTAAAATTCTTTATCATCGTCTCCAAAAGAAAAAAAAAATATGGTCAAGTGGAAAACTACTAGAATAGATAAAATTTTAAAAAAGGGAATTTTAAAATAAATCCCAACAAAGAAGCATGGACCCCTTTTAAAAAAAAAATTTTTGGATAATGGGTTTTTGGAAATGGTACCTTAACTTTTCCGGAAAAAACTTCTGGAAAGGGGACCTTAAAAGGTAAAGACTAAAAAAAAAAAACTATTTTCAACTCTTAAATCGGAAAAACGGGAACATGACCAAAAAAACCGATCATTTAATTTTTAACGGCTGGAAGGAGGTGGTTTTGACTCATGAAATATTTATTTGTGCGGGGATACAAAAACAAATTGCAATTAGACGAGGTGAAGTTGAAACTTTTCCAGATCATATCCCAAAAGATTTTAAAACCTTTCCAAAGATGTTTGGTTTTTTAAAAAACAAATGATCGTGAAAACTTAGTTCCTCTTTTAAATTCTATGTGAATTCCGTGGAAAATATAGAAATATTATGTAGTAAGGTTGTTCCCCTTCATGGGGAAAAAAATTTTTTGGAACAAATTTTAGCAAGGCTTGGCCCCTTTAAAAAGTTCGAAATTGGGGCCATACTTTTACGGGGAAAAACAAAAAAAAAGTCTCGATGGTTTTGAAAAATTTCCCAGATTTAAATCCTATTCAAAAAATGATGGCCCTTCCCCCCAAAAATCGTTTCGTTAAATGAATCGAACGAAAAAACAGATCCCAAAAATTTAAAAAAGCTATAATGGGGTGTTTTCAAGATGATAAAAACAAGAACATGTGTCAACTCCCAGTGTAATCCAAAAAACCCCGGGAAACCCGGGGGGGGAAAAGGGGCATTTCTGCAAAAAAAAACTTCCGGGAAATAATATATAGAATTTTCAGTCTATTTAAGGTTTTTTAATGATAAAAGGGTAAGGTCTTAGAAAAAATTTCTTTTTTTCCCTTTTTTCCCAATTAATTCAAGGGAAATACGGGACGTTGTGCTTCTCTGGAACTAAAAGCAGTAGTTGAAAAAAAGAGTTTTTTAGGGTAATAATTTTTTAAAAATTTAGAAATCAAGATTGAATATGTGATATTTTGGGTCCCAAAACTTACCGTAAAATTCAGTATGAAGGATATTTTTTGCACAGAAATTTTCAATGTATAAGAAAATTATATATACTGACAAAAAATCATTCAATGAGAAAATACTCGTTTAAGTAAATAATTAAAATGAATGTAAGCGTAATTAGCGTTTTTTTGTTTGAATTAATAAAGCGTTTCATATATTTACGTTGTAACTTTCTTAAATTTTTTGTCCACCTTTTCATTGTAAAAAAACTGGTCACCTTAATATATATGTATATACAAAGCATTCAAAATAAAATTAAAATTTTGAAAAATACTCATAAACTTTAAGCCTATGAATTCTTTGGTGGAATATCCTATGTAATAATGTAGCATACGAAACATTGGAATGTGGGTTTTAAAATAATTCGACTTGGGCCCAAAATGCATTTTTTTGGGTGCTACAGGTTTGGTAATTGTTACTTTGTGTTCTCTTTCTAAATATGTTGACAATTAAAAGGGTAGGGACATTTAAAACTCGAGAAAATTTATTGATGACAACATTTGCACACCTTCTCACATTTAAAATGATATTGATGAATTAATAATTTTAATTATTTACTTAAATGCGCTTGATTCTTATTCACCGATGAATTATGCTGTAGACAGTTGCTAATTGATTAAAGCAAATGGAGATAAATCCAAATCAGTCGTAAGAGATATATGGAGGTAGATAACGTATGTATAGTAAATTATTATTATGTATTAGTAAATTATTCCATAGGATTCTGAGTTAAAATAATCTATTCATTCAAGTTAAGTCTCAGGTTTATATTATGCTACAAAAATTTAGACAAAGGTCATGTGTAAACTGGTTACTAAGAAGTTAACCTTATGGAAGACGCACATGCATTATGGGGATTCCCATTATACCAAAGATTGTTTTAAAGCAGCATTTCTCAAACTGTGGGGTGCGCCCCCTTGAGGGGAGTGATAACTCTACAAGGGGGCGTGAGCCTATTGAAAAGTTGAAAACTAAAGCTTATTCAAAACATTATTAATTTACTGAAAGTAAACAAACGAAATACTTCTGACATAATAAAATATAAAATATACACTTTACTGATATAATACACTTATAAAAGTATCTGTACTGTACAATGTATTTTATTATTAATTTAACAATACTAAGTTAAGAACAAGTTTGATAATTACCAGTGACCCCATGGGCTTGTATTAACTATTATCTTGATGATTTGTACGGTTTTTAATTAATTCCTTAAAACTGCCTATTAAAAAGTACGCTGTTTAGTCCCCAATTTCCGGGTTTCCACGTAGAAGTGCGTATTTTGATGTTTTTTGGGGAGGGGGTGGGTGGGTGGAGAAAAGGAATAAATAAGCAAAATCCTCTAAAATAAGTAAATCCTTTGCAAAGACTGTTAAGGTCCTTTTACTACATTCCAAAGCCTTAGGAATAATTTTAGGGATAGCAGTGCACAGAAGAGGTCGTACTTCGGAAAGACGTATATATACGCCCAGAAGTTTAACGCTTTGGCTGAGAGAGACGTTTATATACGTCGGTGGCACATAAGAGGTTAAAGTCGTACTGTAGCTTTAGTGTAAAAGTATAGTATTAGTGAATTCAATACAATGTTATTGTGTGGAGGGGGGTGCGATGAAAATGATGATTGAAAATTGGGTCGCGAGCATTAAAGTTTGAGAAGCACTATTTTAAAGAACTATTAAATCTACCTCCGAGCCTTATTTGTTGTCAGAAGAAATAATATGAAAATGTTTTCAGAGTATAGTACGAAATGAAGGATTTCTTTGTTACTTCCCTCTTTGTAGATGAAAATACCCGAATTCTCTCAAAGATATTCTTTGGTATAAGCTTAAAGATAAGATTACATATAAAAATTAAATTCAAGAAAAAGGAAAAAGATTATATATGTTTTAAAAGTTTGGTTTCCTTTATCATCAGTTTTGCAATATTAGGATTCAGAATTCAAAAATTAAAACGTTTTTGCAAGTAATTCATTTATATTATTGAAGATAGAAAAATGCACAAACTATTACATTTCTAAAGTGATATAAAAACTAAAAATGTGATGAAAATGTGCTCCGCATTAAACAAAATTAAATAATATATTTTTAATGAAATAAAATAAAGTAAATCTATGAATTAAAATGCAAACTAGAGCCAGAATAAATGAACTATCTCAATTCAAAAATATGTATAAAAATTGTACAATTTGACGTAAATTTAGTAAATTAAGGCTTACAAATGAAAAATAATATTTTTTTCCTTTTGGTTATATTGAAAGAATTGCTAATAATTTTCACTCATTACAAACTCTGTCTAAGAAACAAGTAATATAAAAAAATAGTTTTTAAGTCAATTCCTACTTAGATCAACAACGAAACATTTTATTTTAGCTACTGTTTATTAAATAGTTACAATTAATATAAATATGTATATACATAGGACAGAATCATAACACATTAAGTGGTAATTAATTTTTTTAATTATCATTAAAGTATCGTATTGTTCTTTTAATTTCAGTTCAACTGAATGCTTTAACACGTGAGAAAAAAAACCTTTTCAAATTTTGACACAAGTCGCCAAAAGGGTCGCTAAGTCGCCAAGGTGGCTGTATTTGTAATTCTTTAAATAATTAGTTTTAATTTAATTTTTTAAAATTAAATTAAATTTTATTTCATCCAAAAATATTGGTATAAAATTTCAGCTCAATTCAGCCAAAATGTTTTTTTAACGTTGAAAATTCCACCGAAAAATAAATAAATTAAAAAATTTAAATAAATAAATTTGAATAAAATAATGGTAAATTTAAAAAAGAGTAATCCAAAAACCTGGGAATGTAACATTTTTTTCCATTACTTAATTTGTACGCCAATCTAATATGTATTCAAAAACAAAAACGAATCCGGTACCGTATTTTTTATAAAAACAGTATTCACATTTCTCACGTTTAGTTTTTTCGACAAATGTTCTATTAAATTACTCTAAGAATTTTTTTTTATTAATTACTAATCGTCTGCATTTTTCTACAAAAATTATGTTGTGAGAAATTAAAAAAAAATCGTTTGGCGTAATGTTGTTTTAACAAATATAAATATTAATTATACATTTTAGAATTAATGCAAATAACTTAAAAAAAATATTTGAATAGCAACTTAATATTATTTACGAAAACAGTGATATAAAATACACATCTTAAAAATTAACTATAGTTTAAACATTTTTTAAAATTAATTTCTTCTAAAAACATCGCACTCTTCCAATCATTTTGTGGCTGTTAGTTTCTCAAATAGATTCCTCAACTTTGGTGCAATAATTATTACAGATAATTAAAATGATAAAAATAAAAGAGACAATTAAAGTGTGTGCTAGCCATAAGAAACGTCAAAAGAACTCGATTCAATTTAAAGGTAAGAAAAATTTTAATGTGTTAAGAAAAAGTAATAAGTTTTTTTTACAAAGGTTAGAACCTCTCTTTAAAAGAATGCTTCTTAAGAGAAATTCCTCAATGGGAAATTTTTTTTCCCTTCAGTTCAGAATGAGAGAGAGAGACCTAAGAAAATAATTGGAGCAGATACATTTAGTCCTAGTTAGCATTCCTGTTAAGTCGTTTATTGAAGTTATAAGATCTGTAGCAGCAATTATTAAAAAGTTTTAATGCAGTAAAAATAAGTTTCATAAGTAAGGGTACTTAAATGGGATTCAATCTTTTTTAAATTTTAAAAATTTTTTTTATTTTAACAAAATAATTTCTCAAGGATTTTTTTTTAAACGAATAATTTCGGGGAATTCAATTAAAAATTTCTAATATATATTTTTTCCCCTTTTCATTAATAACAGTTTCACAAAAATTTTAATCAAAGTAAAGAGCTTTCACCTCTAAAATTTCAATAATACATTAACTGGAATTCATTTTTAAAATTAATTTCCAAACACTTAGAGGAAATAATTGGAGAATGTCGAACAAATAAAGTGATTAAAAGTAAAATTTTTTAAAAAGATAAATATCAAATTTCAGAATTTCAAATATTGATATAATTATATATAAAACTATAGCCTATTATTTCCCGAATGATATAAATAATAATAAGTAATTATGTACAGTATTTATTATTATTATTACCGAAATGAAGTATTTTACATATTATTAAGAAAAGAAGAATTTTTTTTGAAGTTATACTTCTTTTGGGGGTTGAGAAAAATATAGGTAAAACGATGCGCGCGCACACCGCCAAAAAAAGGACACCCTGCGGTTTTTCCTGGCCATCTTTTAAAAAACTAAAAAACCTGTTTAAAATTTTAAAAATCCCCCTTTTACAAAAAATTTTAAATTTTCTTAAATTTCTTAGTTTTTTTTTTTTAAAATTTTTCAAATTTTTGGTTTTTAAAAAAAAAATTTTAAATATTGGAAATAAATTATAATTTTTTTTAAAAATTAAAAAACGGATGTTTCCTGTTTCTAAAAGATAGAGTTTTGATAGTTAAAAATTACATTTTTAAAAATTTCCAAAAAAATTACGCTTTTCTTCCCTTTTTAGAAACAGTTAAATGGAAAATTTTAATTAAAAACAATATAAAATAAATTTATTTAGTGCCAAAAAAAATTTCGTATTTCATTATTTTTTTTTTAAAATTTAACCCTATTAATAAAGGGGAAAAAAAAATTGGGGATTTTCCATATGTGAATGTGTTTTTGTTTCGAACTTTTAAAAAAATTGTTTTTTTTAAATAGAAAAAATATTACTACCATATTTATTTTTTTTTCAATTCATTTTTTTTATTTTAAAATAGGAATGTCATTCTTTTTTTTAAAAATTAACATATTTTGAAGTCAAATTTCCCTTGAGCTTTTAAAAGAAAAATAATAGTTTAAAGAAAAAATAATAAAAAGGGAAATTTTTTTATTTGATAAATTAAATTTTTTTTGAATTTGTATTTACTTTTTTCAAAAAAAACTTTTAATACAAAAAATCTTTATACATCCTGTTCAAAAATAAATTCCCCCACTACCGTAAAAGTGCTTGATTTTTAAATTTTTTTTTTTTGTAAGGGGGACCGAAGATGTAGTATGCTTCTATGGTTAAAATTTTTATTTCAAAAAATTTAAAAAAAAAACCCCTGGCCTTTTAAATAAGGCCTTCCTCCCTTACCTGTATGGCCCCCTTCCCCTCCAAAAACCGGGGGGTTTCCCCCTTTTTATTTCCTCACAAAACTCCAGTTCAATCCCAGCAAAGCCTTTTTTAAAGCAAAAAAATTTTTTTAAAAAAATTTTAATTTTTTAATTTTTCAAAAAATTTGTTTTAAAAAAATGAAAAAAGTTTTTTTCTTTTTGATCAAAATATATATTTACGAAAAAATTTGATTATAATAATAAATTTAAAATGAATTTATCCCCAAAACAACTATTAATGAAAAAAAACAGTTTTTCGTTATTAAACATCAGCTTAAGATAATTTTTTTTGTTGGAAAAATTTATATACAAATTTTATTTTAAATTATTTTGTTTTAAATATAAAAAAGTTATTTCTATTGAAAATAGTTAATTTTGCACCACTTGTAATAAATTTTATTAATTTTTTAAATAATCTTAAATTATTATAATGTCCTTGAAATTTTAATCTTTTTTTCTTTAAAAGGGTTTTTGAGTTGTTCTGAGAACGAGTTAAAAGAATCAAAATGTGCCTTATGGCGATAGATAAAGATTGATTGCTTATTTTCTTTCGAAGCAACATGAATAAAAATAATTGACGAAAAATATCAATATGTATGCGTTGCATGCAAAATTTTCCTTTTTAACTATGTCGAAATAATTTTATTATGATATTTAAATAAATTTTATTTTTAAATAGATAATGTTTTAATAAAACTTTTTAATGTATCAAAAACCTTTTTTTTTTATTATTAGTGTCTTTTTTTTCAAACGTAGGGTAACCGAAGGATAAAATTTTTTTGAAAGTTTTTATCTTGTTACACCAAAAAAAAATATAACTTTTGCGGATACCTTAAACACATAATTTTTAGAGATATTTCTTTTTCAGACAATTTCTTTCTTTTTCAGAATCAAATGACAAAAGTGAATGCTATTTTGAGTGAAGAATAATATTTTATTAAATAATCCAAATAAATAATTTTTCTTATTAAGAGTTAATTTGTAATGAAATACATTTTAAAATAGTTCTTTACAATTATTTTCCTTACGATTTCCGCTATTTTGGATTCTACGTAACTCCCTGCTGAGCAGCGGTTGGCACGCGTTGGCATATATCGAATTTTGTTCCCTTGGGGAGTTTCGCATTCTGATAATTAAGTCGACGATATCTATATATATATTAAAATATATATAAATCAATCACAATTTCACAATAAATTAAAAACTGAAATTATATGAATCTTATAATACTAAATTCCATTTGAAAATATCAATGGAAAATAAAATTCCAACGTTTTCAAACAAAATTAAAAATTTACAAAATATCCAAGTGCAATATATATATATTGATTTCCTCTTGACATACTTAAAGAAAATTTTCACATATGATTTTAAATGTTGTACAGTGCCAACAAGCATGTTAATACTGAATGGAATTAGTTTCTTGAGGAAATTTGCCTTTTGAATTTCATACAGACTGTATATATGTAAAAGTAGTTAATTATTTATTTACTTTTTCAGGTAAAATTCTTTGTATCAATCATAATTTTAGTGGTTTGTCAGCAAATTGTTTTACAAAAAAATATAGTTATTTTACAAATGAGAATATTTTATATAAGGTCTCATTTTTATTTTGTGAGATTCTTTAATGAACGTGTTTTTCTTAGATTGCATTCTGACTTAATTAGAAAATCTCTTCCGTCCTAAGTGTTTGCACAGCAGTTAATACTTTTTAATTATAGATCAGTTTATCATGTAGAGTTCTAGAATAGAATAATTACAGGAGTGATTCGAATTGTTGTTGATTCGTGTCCCTGGATATATAGGTAATAAATAAATAAATAAAACTCTAGATTCCACCATGGATGACAACCATTGCGGCAGCCAATTCCAGAGCGTTCTGGCTGTAGAGTGTCTCCTGCAGTCGGTCTATAAGCGGAGTTAGAACTAGCTATAGAGCTCTTGAGATGAAAACTGGGCACACTCAAAGATAAGTTTTGGTGTGATGGTTGGAATTCCGGGCAGTTTTTACACTACATGTAAGATCTTGTTTTATCACGATGGACTTTCATGTCCTTGTAATGATGAGTTCTTAGTCTTGTGATTATGGATGTTAAGATTCTTGGGTGGTCGATGTCTGTTATAAGTGCTTTGTTAAATGAATGAGGAGAAAAATTTATATCTGACCACAGTGTTTACATCAATAAGTGTGATGATGATTTGGTTTGGGCCCTTGTTCCTGGTTTTTTTGGCCAAAGAATCAGCTCATGCATTTTCTTCGATATTTCCATGTGCAGGTATCATTTATGTATTGCAGATATCCTCACTCATTTCTTTTTGGATTTTTTGGCAGTTCTTACACTTCGTGTAAGATCCTGTTTTATCACGATGGATTTTCTGCCCTTTAATAGAGTTTTTAGTCGGATTATGGATGTTAAGATTCTTGGGTGGTCGAAGTCTGTTATAAGTGCTTTGTTAAATGAATGAGGAGAAAAATTTATATCTGACCACAGTGTTTACATCAATAAGTGTGATGATGATTCAAGGTTGGCCATAGTTCCTGGTTTTTTTGGCCAAAGAATCAGCTCATGCATTTTCTTCGATATTTGCATGTGCAGGTATCATTTATGTATTGCAGATATCCTCACTCATTTCTTTTTGGATTTCTGGGCAGTTCTTACACTTCGTGTAAGATCCTGTTTTATCACGATGGATTTTCATGTCCTTGTAATGATGAGTTCTTAGTCTTGTGATTGTGGTCGTTAAGATTCTTGGGGAGTCGAAATCTGTTATGAGTGCTTTGTCAAAAAAATAGTGTAAACGTCTATATCTAACCACAAGGTTTGTATTAGCAAGTGTGATGGGGGGACAAGGTTGGCTATTGTCTCTGGCTTCTTTGGCCGAAGAATCAGCGCACTCATTCCCTTCGATATTTACAAGAGTAGGTATCCATTGTAGCATACAGGATTTCTCTTTGTAATGCATTTGCTCGAGTAGAAAATTTATGGAGGAAAATGATACTCTCTCCTTTTATGATGGTTTTAAGGCAGATTTAGTATCCGAATGGATTATAAATCCTTCTGTGGTATCCATAACTTGCGAGTCAGACATGTATATGGTGAGGAGTGATCCGAATTAAAATATATTAAAAAAAATTTCTTATTTTATTACAATAAACATAACTAGAACAGTAATTACAACATGTTTTGTTTTTTTTACATTTTTGGCAAAAAAACTGTATTAAAGGACTATATCTGTCTTCTTAAACTTGATATTGACTATGGTATAAACTTGACACAAAAGAAACAATTTGACGTACGGCTCCCACTTTTACAAAATATTTACAGAGCTAAAGATATCATTTAATTGTAATTTGAAACATATGATGTGTAAAGAGTTCTCCGCTGAAAAGTGGCCTCTCTAGTAATTCCCAATTTTTTGTAAACTATAAGGGGCTTTGTTAATTTGTTCAAAATCATGATTCTTTATACCATAATTTAGTTCTCTTTAAAGAGCGATGTTAATTTTATCCTCTTTCAATGAGAATTATAATGAGAATAATAATTACCGTAAAATTCGCCGTATAATGCGCACTTTGAACACAAAAAATAAGATCGAAATATAAGGGTGCGCGTTATACCCCGGGAATAAAGCTTTAAGAATAAGAAAACAGATGAGCATAAACAAAAATTTACTTCTATACATATCGAAATTCTGTTTATTTGAAAGAAGAAATGACATACCTTATGAACTAAAAGAGTTCTAGTTCTAGAAATATACTATTATTTCAAAAGTCTAGAATAATATCTGGGATAAATGACTTCAAAACATAAGAACATTGTATACTATCATTTCAGATTTTTTTCTCAAAAAACGGGATGCGCGTTATACGGCGAACATACCTAAAAATTAAAAAATACAGCTTGAAAGTATAGGTGCGCGTTATACGCCGGATTTAACGATAATTGAAATTTATAAATCACAAAAATTTTTGTTTGATGTTATTCCAGTAAATGAATAAACGAGAAACTTCTTTTTGATTATTCTATATAGTTGATTGCAATACCTTTCTTTTTGTTAAGTCTCTTAAGGTATCCGACTACGTTCGGAACCGTGATTTTAAAAAAAAGTGCATAGATGGACAATTTTCATGATATTTAGTGTCCCTTAGATTAGAATACATGTTTAAAATTGTTTTAAGGACATTTTGGAAAAAAATTATTTAAATACAATATTTTGGCAAAAAATTAACTTAGAATTACTGTTTTTCAAAATGTTCTCCTTTTATAAAAAATGCTTCTAAAATAGTAATATTTTGGCTTACATAAAGTAAAGACTTCTTAAGAGTGCCTGAACTATTATTTTTGAAAAATTCACATTATTTTCAGAGTTACAACCCATTGAAATAATTATAGACCTTTTTTTCTTAAAATATCTCCCCTCTGTTGTCGTAAAACATGGATTAAGCCACTTCTAAGTTATATATTTTAAAAATTCTAGTTGAGCCTCTGTACTGAGGTCTGAATTAGATACAGGCAAACTATTATTATAATAGAAGCATTTTTCACAAAAGGAGAATATTTTGAAAATGGGTCATTCTTTATGTTTATTATTTGTCAAAATATTGTACTTAAATAATTTTTTATTGTAATAATATCCTTAAAACAGTTTTATGAACATTTTCTAATCTTAGTGACACTAAATATCATAAATATTATCCATTTATACGCTTTTGCAAAATCACGGTTCCGAACGTAGTCGGATACCTTAAAAGAATTTCCGAACTTTAATTTTCCATTAAAATTCGGACTTATTGCCTTAAGAAGTAACAGAAACAGATGAAACAATTTTGTCAAAATATTGAAACACCCTGAAAAGTTGGAAACATTTTAGAAAAATTTTAAATAATAAATCCGTTTTAAATCAAGAAAGAGCACTGATGTCATCTCAAGCTGAAAGAAATAGATTTTTTATCCTTGTTTTACAAATATATCACTCGTCCGTAGTCCAATAATTCAACAAACCGAAAAACTCCTTAAGAAATGGACCTAAATTATTTACGATATTGATAAATATATACTTTTAGTTATCGAAAAAATCTTAAAATAATATAAAAGGGAAAAAAGGTACTAAAAAAAGAGGAAAGAGGAATTGGTCTGTCTGGAATTGGAAATAACCCTTATCTTTGAAAGCTTTTTGCGAAAATTTTCAACTGATGGTAAAAACTCGTTATATGTCGTGGCATGTTTTTCGATTGGCATTATCTACTTGCAATTAATTATTTATGACATTTCCACGGAAAACTATCTTTTGTTCATGAGGCTGTGAGTGTAAAAGGTATGGCACGATTGATGAGGAATCATTTAGTTGAATGAGAAACTAGTTTCATTGACATGTAGAGGATATTACAACACTTAACACAAAAAGCATTTTAGCAGACGACACAGCCGTGCAGTTATATGGCATTTATAGTAGGGGCATCAATTTCCCATAAAATCTCAGCTTGTATACAGAATACCAACCGGAAGTTCCAAAAATCATATGACTTCCGTGAAAGGCTCCTCTTATTGGTTGACAGATACCGAGCGATGTACATTACATAACGACTAATCTAAAAACGCTTAGAACAGATTTTGAAGTGCTAAATTTACGGTTAAATTTCGTTAGGCGGGTAAACTAGTAGTTTATTTGTTACGCGATGTCCTGTAACGCTAAAGGCCATTACAAATTAAAAAGCTAAGTACATACATATATATATATATATATATATATATAAAATAAAAGTAAAGAAGTACTAGAACCTATAGTGCTAAGGCAGGAAGAAAGTGGAATTCACCAGACAAAACAAATGTAGATACAAAAAAGTCTTTGGACTAAACTGGAGACCTATTATGATTTCTAAAGCTGTCGCTGAATTAGGCCAGCGAATTAGGGTTAGCAATGCTTTATGGATCCAACCTTCCCCGTACAGATATATATATATACAAGAGAGAGAGAGAGATTATCAGCCTGGTAAAAGTACAGTAATTTATTTATTTAATACCAAATCATAGCTATAAGCAAAAAGCATCTTGAAACAATTCCAACACAAAAAGTAATGAAAATTATTGATTCACAAACAAAAATCAAAAGCTTATTTGTATATGTTTTGTGTTAACTTCATAAGAGTTATTCAACAAATATATAAAGCAAAAATTTATTTTTTAATTAAAAAAAATATAAAAGAAGTTAATAGTATATACTATATACACATAATTCAAGAAAGTTGTAGCCGGTGAAAAGGAAACAGACCCAATTTTCATTAATTTATAAAAAATGGCTTCCTGAATTATGTTAATGGAACTGTTTAAGGTAATATAGTCAAATAAATAAAATGATTCCTACAGTAAATATAATTATATATATATATATATACCATGAATACTTTAAAGTTAAAATTATATTAATCTTTGACTGAGATTAAGACCTCACTTCCTCCGAAAAGTATTTTTTTTCTCTAAGCCATATTAAAAACGACATTGTTTCTTTAAGAAAAGAAACGGTAGCTGTCATTTTCCTATTTATTTTTGTACTATGTTATGAAATATTTTTTCATAAACTAACATTCAAAAGTTATACGAATAACTTATGAATCTTTGAAATCAAGATTTAAATCAAATTGTTTAGAATAAAATAATTCTCGTTGAATGTTATTGAGGCGAAATAATTTTTATAAAAGATTAAAATTAAACCGGGTATGAATTAATCGATAATATATTCATTAAACTCTGTTATCCATGAGAAGATAAATATTATGTTATCGTAAATCGAATTTAATTGCAAATCAGACAAGCGTAAAATAACGAGATCTGCAGGAGGTATGAACTCTTTCCCAAATATTTATTCGAATATAATACTTTTAAACTGTTGAGAGTGATCAAATGAGGAAAATGGTTTATTAAAAATATGTAGTCAGGAAAAGAGTTTTTTAATTCATTTATAGCTTAATGAACACATTAAATAATATTTAATGAACTGTTTTGAAAATTTGAATTTACAAAAAATTAAAAAGGAAAAGTAGAAATAGAAAAAAAAGAAAGAATTTACCGTGTATTGCAATTTTGCAAAATACGAATTAGTGCAAAACTGCAGATAAAATACCTTTTTCAGAGATGTAGAATTTATTAGTTTTGCATGAAATAATTTGCGAATTATTTAATATAAATTATGAATTATATGCTTTATGTTACAAGAAATCCAAATATAAACAACATTTTGTACTTTTGTTTCTGTAATAACTTCTTTTTAATAAATAATACTAAAAGAGTGAACAATGTATATCAATGGTTCTTAAACTGTGGTCTGTGGATTTCTGGGGGTCTGCAGAGTCTTTCTAGGGGGTCCCCGAAGGTCTGTCACTTAATGTTAAGGAGAACAGTAAGAGTCAATTCACAAAAAATCGGTCAAAAAAATCAAATCTAATTTTTTTAGCCTAAATTATTCTTTATATACTTTTATATAACCTCACACAGAATTTGAAAGCTTTAAACTTAAAAAACGTAGAATTATGATAGCTTTTACGTTTGTTTTTATTCACATCCCTATGGCAATTTAAAACTTTAAACTGAATTATCTCGGAAAGATAAAATAAATAGTTTGTCTTCATTTAAAATTCAGAGGCTTTTTTTTTATTGTGCCAAATGCTTTGAATTTTTTTGTCTATTAATATTACATGTAACAAAAATTGGTATGCACTTTTGGAAAGCAATTCTTATTTTTTTTAAAAATAATTGAACTCAGAATGTATGCATTTTTCAAGAAATTTTCAATAAGTATTCATAAAAAGAAATATTGTACGAATATCAATCATGTTATCACAAAACCCATATCAACTTTTGTTGTACATGGTTTGACATACTTGTAAATCGAATTTCATGCCTGAGTATAAATTTTTGTAGGAGTAGCATTTTAAAATCCCTTCACAAATTTTGTTTTTTCCATAAAAAAATTAAATGGCTAGACTTTTATGAAATTTTGAGCCCAAAATCTGTTTAACATAGTATACACAAATAGGATGCAACTAAAAAAAATTTTGAAAATCCTTAAATTAAAAAAATTTGAGTAAATCGTACCCTGTCCCCTTAAGATTTTCTTCTTGTACAGACTCTGAAAGACATGAAAAAATTGAAAGACGTCCATTCTAAACTAGATCTCTCTATTGCCCCCAGTGTGTGAAAAAACTCTACAAATACATGTATTTCGATCAAGAATATTAAATCAGGTTTTTTCCTTCTGTGTTTGTAACTACATAACCATTACTACAGCGTAATATTTTCAAAAAAATGTAGAATTTTGTTCCTTATTTTTGCAAAAATAAGGAACTAGCCCCCTAATAATCCCTCAACTGGCCTTCAATAATAGGCCTCCTATTGTCTTATAGTGCGATGTTAAAGCGCGACACTTCTGTATGCGATATAGTGCGACACTCTCTTATCCAATCAAAATCTCATCTGAGAAGTACCATATATTGAACTCTTCGGGGTGCTTTAGCTAATCCAATCAACACTTCCATTGAATCAATCACATGATTATCTTAGTTTTTCTTAGAAATAAACTGCCCCCTCTTTATCATATACGATATATGCCTGATACCACTCAAAATTTTGGGTTGAAAATTTGGGATTTTTTATAAATTTTTGAACCCTTTTCGGTTTGTGGGGGTCAAAATTGTACTTTTGGAAGTTTTTTTAAAAAGGAAAAGAGGGTAATTAAAATAAATATATATTTTCCAATTTTTTTTGCTTCGTATTTTTAGCTAAAATAGCACATGCAATTAATGCTGAATAAGTATATTGTAGAATCTTTTAGCTGTGGCGTGCCAAACCAATCTGTTAATATGATTCAACGTGCCACACATTAGGACATTTCTTAAACAATTCGATTTACGTGATAGTGCATGATGATTTAGAGAATAGAGGTCGATAAAACAGGTTTACAGCTTTATTATGTATTACTTTTACATTATTTAAAGATATTTCTTAACATAAAAAATAAACAGCATAAAATATAACTTTTTTTTCAACAAAAATAAAATAATTAGAATTGTACACTTATTATATGTATTTTTCTTAAACATATTTGTTCTTAAAAAAAGACAAAATAAAATGAAATATTTCCTTCAAAATTAAATAAAAAATAAATGAATCTTTTTGCGAACCTATATGCGCATCCCCCCAAACACAAAATCGGGGGAAAAATGTGTGACTTTCAATCTGCGATTTTTTAGATTCAGGTGTTAAACAATTTTTTTGGGACCGTGCCCCTATGAGGAAAGATTTTTTTATTTTCAAATGTAGAACCAAAAGCGGAAACCAGAGTACATGCAATTTTCTCTCTCTTCAAAGAATTAAATCTCCTCAGGAATGATAATTCAATAATTTATAACAAAAAAGCAGCAAATTTATCTTTAGAGGTATTTTTGAAATTTTCGTAACTTTGTTAATGTCCATATTTTTTACGATGTTTTTCAAATAAGGTCCATACAAATTTATCAACTTCCACCCACTCAAAAATTTACAAATTTGTCGAGTAGTGCAAAGAGTCACTGGGAATGGTACCACGTTCCAAAATGTGGCACGTGTGCCATAGGTTGTCGAACCCTGCTGTAGAATATTACAGCTACATTCTTTTTTCTGTCACCATATGCACAAAATTATTGAAGTCCCAAATAATTCCTTTTTTCGTCTGGATGATCAAAAACTCCTCAATGAATCAGAGCACCCTTATTTCGTTAGTAAAAAGAAACCATTCTCTGCTTCATTTAAAGACAAGTGTATCGATTTTCGTTTAGCGGATCGATTTATCTGTATCAGATCTCAGTCATTCCGGAATCACAAGAATCAAAAACAAGAACTATTCTCTTTGTTCCACAGCATTAGTTTCTTTAATCAACAGTTCACCGCAAGTTACAGTTAATATTCCAAATTTTATTTTAGCAAATATTTCGGCTTTTTTTTCAGAAAAACGTTATTCTGATAATATGTATTATTAAGCTTTGAGAATAAGGCAGGAGATTAATATTTCGTATTAAAAATAAGT
>BMAV01026706.1:0-25179 GCA_019973955.1 Trichonephila inaurata madagascariensis | reverse complement strand
TTTTTAGAAGTAAGATTTTTGTAGAGAAATTTGATATTCGAGAAATAGCAAATTCTTGCTCTAAAGTTTTGTGCAAACTATATTTTTTAGTGCTTTTACAAAACATTACAAAAAGAACTTGTTGAAAATACTGTACTTACTCGAATCAAAGCCGCACCTTTTTTCCTATGTTAATGCTACTGAAAATCGGGTGCGGCTTCGAAGGGAAAAAAAATTAGCTGGATGGGGCAATTAGAGCAAATACAGGTTCATGTATGTATTTAAAGGTTTATAATACTGGGTAGCATAATAATTATTCACTTCTTATTAGTTCTCATTTTAAATTTATTTTAGTTTTGTAAAATTGGATATTAATCAAACCATTTTACACTAATTTTCATTTTTCGCAAAAAAACCTGCTGAGAATTTGGGGTGCGGCTTAGATTCGAATAAATACGGTATATATGTCGCAGGAAAACGACGAAATTAGGAATTTCATGAAATCCCTAAGGGATAGGATCAATTGACGGGAGATGTTAATGAACGTCCTCTTCAAGGTATATATAATTTCCATGATGAAAGTAATTGATTTTATCAAACCATGAACAGTTTCAGTGAAATGATGAAATGAAATAGTCAGGATTTGCATTGGCAAAAGGCTGTTCGAGGTGGGGAAGAGATCCTGGGGATCGAGTCCTTGTACTTCCTAACCCCACAGGTAGTACTATCGATCCCTAAATATCAACCCCATTTCTTTAAAAAAATGGCACCATAGGATTAACATGGGATATATATTTTAGTGTGTAAGCAACCAAGAGAAAAGATGTTACACATAAAAAAATACCAGCCTAATTTTCTAATTATTTGTTAAATAGTTTCGAACAGTAGCACACACAAGGGGGGGTCCGGACCCCCCCAAAGCCCTTGATTTTTTTTCGATTGATTATAATTCTAAGTATATAGTACGTAAAATTTAATTAAGTATTTGTTATTAATGATTAATTTTATTAGTTAATGCTAATTATTTATTCAATAATTAGTTTTTTACTATGTTTTGTTCCCGAAAATTGACAAAATCTAAAGGAGCATGATACAAGATTAGTGAACTTTCAACCCCGGACCCCCCCTTAAAAAATTCCTGTGTGCGCTACTGGTTTCGAATAAATAATTTGTATTTCACTGACTATTGTTGTATTATTTACTTCTACGTTTAATAATGCACCCTCTTTGTTAAATAAACACTTTTAAAAAAACTCTTGACAATATTATTTCCTCATTTCACTGAAATATATCAAGGATTTGTTCAAATCCCTTACTTTTATCAGGGAAATGACCTTGAAGAGACGTCATTTCAACATCTTCCATCAATCGATCATCTCCCTTAGGGATTTCATGACATTCCTAATTCCATCATTTTCCTGCGACTTTGCCCCTGAATAATTTGTGCCAGAAATGCGGCACCTTGTGGAATTGGAAGACCGCATGACCAATTCGCACATATACACGACTAGCATCTATTTTTTTTAATTAATAAACAAACTAACATATCTCTAATTTCCAATCGTTTCATTTATGTTTTTCGCATTCCTTTTTCTGTTTCCATTTTCAAAAAAAAAAAAAAAATACTAAGCTGATGACAATTCTTTTGCAAATTACAACAGCATTTAACAATTCTGTTTTAGTTAAAATAAAATTATAACTAAATTCGATGTTTTAAAACTTTATCGTAGAACAATCTTTTTGTTTTTGTTTTTGCCAAGGTCGACGGTTTCATCTGTATCGCCACCACCTGCTAGCTCCATTCGTTTTTTCAAAGTAATTGTCTACTTATACATTTTTTATCACATCGAAAGGGATTCATTTAACACGGCTTATAAAGGTATTATTCAGTTTTTGCGAGAATGAAAATGACCTGCTACGTACCAACGGTTTCGGAACAAATACTATTTTATTTCTTTAGTTCCAAACAAAATGGTGAGTAATTGTTGTCTGACAAGAAGATCACATATATTAGGGAGGTAAAAAACGAAAGTTGCATGCAACAACGGTCATTTAATAGAGACATCTTGATAAAGCAGATTGTTGGCATAACTTGTATTCACTTTACTTTGTCAATGGCAGTTTGGGCACCGCTTACGTTTTGTTTAGGAAACAACAAAGCTATTTGTATCGGGTGGATTTTTATCACTATATTTAATTCTACTTTGGTTGGAATAAAACACGTAATGAGGAACCTAGTATTTCTGGAACTGGATACCTAATCTTTTTTTCTTTTTGCTATGAAACGCTACTGGATTATTTTTGTGGCAAGGGAAAGTATGTAATTTGTCATTTTATTGTTTGTAATAATAGTTGATTTTATCGATTATTGTCACGAAGTCTGAAATGCTGAATCTTTAATTTTGATTTTTTTTCAAAACCTGTCTATGCACGCTATGATTTTTTTTTTTTTTAATAATTAAAAATATATTTGAACAGATTTCCTCTTTGATGGAATAAATATACTTCTTGCAAAAATTCAGATTAACAAAAACGGGGGAGAGGGGATTAAAAGCGGAGGTTAATTTCAATAACAAGGTTAATTTCAGTATAAAAAATGATTTACATACACTGAGGGGAAAAAAATTCCAACACCAAGAAAAAATTATAGAGTAATGAAATTTGGATAATGCAATTGTCTAGTTAACATGTTTAATTGATTAATTTTTCGAGATCACTGGTTAATTAAGGCTAAGAAAATGCATTTCAAATTGGAAATGCTGTTACATTAATAGTCGGTATAACCTCCTGAATTTTTAATGCAAGCGTGCTTGCATTGTGTCATACAAGTGCCAAAAGCCACTTTGTAGTATGGAGTTCCATGCTTGTTGTGTTAATACTGGGACGGTGACTGCTGGTTGTGGATGCTGCTAGAGTTGAATTGTTGAATCGTGCTTAATTGGAAACAGAACTGATGATCTCTCAGACCAAGGCAACATGTCAACACTCTGTAGAGCACGTTGAGTGCAACAGCGGTGTGAGGGCGAGCGTTACCCTGTAGGAAAACTCCCCTGAATGCTTTTTATGAATGACAGTACTATAGGTAGAATTACCAGACTGACGAACAAATTTTCAGTCTGTTTGTTTGGGATATCTACGAGAGTGCTCCTGCTGTCATAGGAAATTGCTTTCCAGACCTTGACTCCAGGTATAGGTTCAGTGTACCTATGCCGCAGATAATTTAGTTGCAGGTTTACCCCTGGCCTCTTTCTAACCAACACACTTCCTCACTGGCACCAAGGCAGAACCTACTTTCATCAGAAAACACAACAGATCTCGACTCCATCTTCTAATGAGCTCTAGTTGGACACTACTGGCGTCGCAAACGGCAATGGCTTGGAGTCAGTGGAATAAACGCTACAGGGCACATGGCTCGAGCTGTCCTTGAAGTAACCGATTTCTAACAGTTCGTTGTGTCACTGTGGTACCAACTGCAGCTCGATTTTTGCCACAGACGCAGTACGATGTACCTCAACCGAACGTCGGATTCTTCCCTTTCAGTAGTGCCCCTGACCACCCGGAACTCAGTCCTCTTAAGGCAGTACCATCCCTTGAACACTGCTCCGAACAGTCATTCACAATGGATACATTTCCAATTCTTTCTGCAATATCGCAGAAAGAAAATCCATCTTTTCGTAGTCCTATTACACGACCTCGTTCAAACTAGGTGAGCTGTTGATAAGGGCTCCTTCGTCTTCTTAAAAGTATTCTGGGCTTACATGAACTAAATACGTCAAATTTCGTGGACAAGTAACGCTTTACAGCACGCATTTAAAGTAACCCTGATTTGCAAGTTCTGAGTGCCGCTGCCAGCGCCTCACTTAAACGCAAGGTACGAAATTTGAATCGATGCTATCTGTCAGATGTCTAAGCACGCTTTCTAAATTTCATTTATCTAACATGAGTTTTTCTTGGTCCTGGGAGTTCCCCCCTTCCCCCCGACAGTGTACATTTTAAGTTTAGGAGATTAAAAAAGAAGGCACAAAGATGGTATTTCTTTATGACCTTTGACTATACTAGGCCTTCAAGATATTCCTTCGTACATGTCTTTTTTACTTCATCATGGCTTAAAATAGCGAGGTTCGTTGCCAATAGCCTCATGTATCGGCGAAATGCGATGTTATTCAACAATCACAATCAACTGCTTTTTTATTACAACATATTTAACAAATTCCACGTGAAAAAGAATTCATGGATTATTTTTTACAAGTCATTATGAGTGCAATGAAACTAGATACAAGAACATTAATCCGTTTCAAAGTAGTTAATAACATTTTGCAAATCACAAAGTAGTTAATAACATAATAAATAATGTTCGCATAACAAAGTAGTTAATAATATATGTGGGAATCCAACCGAAATCTTACAAAAAGATTGGATTCTTCAGATGGCACGGTTTTTATGGCGTGGTGTCTAGGGGTTTTTAGGGTGTATTAGTTATTTTCGAAATAAAATAGACAACATAGTTCAAGAAAGAAACTAGTTGAAAACTAAATAATTTATTAAGAATTATAGGGGAGTATTTACATGGGGAATATTTCAAAAGAATAGGAAAGTTAGATAAGCATATTTCGGAAGAATAGGAAAGTTAGATCACATTACTTTAAGGGAGGCAATTGAGATTAAATAGAACTCATTATGGTGCTATTAAGACTTACCGCCTGGCGCGGACGAAACGATAGAACTCGTTATGGTACTATTAAGATTTACCGCCTGGCGCGGACGAAAGTGCGCTGACGCGCGAAATACGACTTCTCTCGACGAGTGTTAGTGGGCCTCTGGCGAAAACGGTTCATGTCGGCGTTTTTAAAAGGAACGCTAGATGGCGTTGATGTGGAATACTGTTTTGATTAGAATTGCCGACCTCGGAAAAGGATATGATCTAACTTTTTACAAATGGGATATCCTACATATATAGGCATGATTAGTGGCCGAAGAGGAAATTGAGCTGTTCATCACACATAACCATTTTCAAAATTTTGTTTATGGTACAATTTATTTCCGCCTGCTTTCAACAGACTTCGTTTTTATGCTTGATGCTTTCCTCCGGAGACTGGGACCCAAGACAAGTCCCTCCGCTCCGTATCTGGAAGTAATTGGGCCTGGTGTTGCCGACTTGGTTTGGTGGAAAGGAGGTGTGGCTTCAGGAGGCGTGAACCAAAGGGGTGAGTCATTTTTATGGACGACAATGCACGGCCACTGCTGATATACAGAAGCTACTGGAAAATGAAGATATTACTCGAATGGATTGGTCAGCGTTCTCGCCTGATTTAAATTCCTTGGATCATATGTGGAATTCCTTAGGGAGATGCCTTGCGGCACGATTACATCCTCTGGGGTTACTTAACAACTAACTGAAATGAATGCTGAATTAGGAATGTTCACTCTTAACTGTTCCTCAAGAACTATTAGACAATCTGATGCTGAGTAAGGAGAGACAGTGCGAAACAACCATTTTAGTAAGGGGAAGGTATATCCTATATATACTGAGAAATATCTGCTTGTTGTTCTTCCTGCTTGAGATACAATCGTGTGTAAAGATACTATGAGTTCAATAAAGCTTTTTTTTTTTTATTCCATACTATGTGCATTGTATTCATTTTTGCGCAACTTTGCTTTCGTCACAGTTTAAGTATAAAATGCTGTCTCTCATTTCTGAATTTCATGTCTCTCAGATGATTTCTCGAGGAGTTATGGCAAAAAATAATCCATGTTACTTAAGTTTCGCACACCAGTGTAGTATGTTGAGTTCAAAGTCGTAAAGGAGAGGTTGTAGCTGTTTTTTAATGATTTATTTGGATATTAAACAAAAAAAGAAAGAAAGAAAGAATTAACTAAGCACATCGGATAAAACTAATTTTCTTTTATTTTGATATAAATACATCGTGTAAATCGATTTAGGCGTATCCCTAATAGTATTCGAATGCCATATGGAAACGATCCATTGTAATCGAAAATATTCAGGACTATGAAGATTGATTATGATTTTTATTATGACTCATAAACTTTAACAGTTCTCATTCTAAGGAAGAAATATAAATATTAATTTAAAGAAAATAATTTAATTCATAAAAGGATTTTACTGTATAATTTAAAAAGTTAACCAACTTTTGTTTGTTAATAAGTTTTAGCGATTAAAATTTTTCCAAACGATTTTGAATCAAGCGATTCTAAGAAATATTTTAAATAATATCATAGGCGAAGAAAATAGAAAATGATTTAAAATCAATAACAACATAAGCGGTGATATTCCACAAAGCTATAGATACTCCGTGTGGTAATGCTAAGATTACTTGAAATAAAAAATTTTGACGAAGTTAGGATCCTGGAAATTTGGAATTGACATTCAAGTACAATTTATGTTTATATGCTCTTAGAATAATTCATGTATCTGTTTTCATGCTTTGATTATATTTTGTGAATAATGTGTTCTGAATTAAATTGTACATATTTAAACTACTTTTGAAAAATTGTAATGGATTTTTATTTTTATTTCACACAATATCTTATATATATATATATGTAGTAATTCCTTCTAGCAATACTTTTAACTAATTCTTTTAATTAATATTTAAACAAGCTTTAATTCTTCGGTTCAAAAATGATCCTTTAATCTTAATCGTAATCAATTAGTATCTGAAATCTCTGTCCCCCCTCCCCATTTTAACCAATAAGAGTTATTTTCACCGCCGACTATAAATACCGAGATTTTGAAAGCACTCTCTCTCTCTCTTGCCTCTCTGCTCTTCATTGTAAACATGTAGCCAGCCGGCTGCCGCGCTTTGTGTATTTGTGTATTATCTTTGTCTGTGTCATGCCGTCCAGCCTTTATTGTTTGTAAGATGCATACGTGTTTCAAGAAGTACAATAAATTGAGTTAATAAATTACAGGATTGTCTCTTCGTAATACAGTATCAATCACTTACCACCGGAAACGCCCTACCTTTGGTTCGCCACATTAAGAACATCCACTCGTCACGTCTTTAAAAGTGTATTTTTACCATACTATAAGTTTTCTTATTTCATATATATATATATATATATATATATATATATATATATATATATATATATATATACATTCTTTCATAATGTGGTTGGGGAAAAAAGTTCTCGGGAATGTTTTGGGCATAAACTTTTATTTAATATTCTGGTAATGATTTTTACCAATGGTTAAGTGAAAATTATTAATTGGGTATCGAGGAACTAAGAAATGATTAAAAAACAACCACAAAATAAATATGGTATACTAAAATTCATTCGACAAAAAAAAAAGTATGCAAATTCGAAGGTAATAAATTTATAGAGAGCAGCAATCAAAGAAAACAACTTAATTAATATGAGAAATAGGAGATCTCTTTTAACAAAATTCGAAATGAACAATCTGGAACAACATGCGAAAAGAAAAGAATACTGTTATTCAAGCTATTTATAATTTTCTGCTTTTCATACTTTCATTTTGGCAAACGATTTTTTTTTTCATGTCATCTAAACATAAGTAGAAGGCCAATTAGTTCTTCAACCGTAAAATTTCTCTGCAAACATCTTAAAGCAAGTGCTTTCCATAAAAACCACTTAAGACTTCCAAAATATTACGTAGAATAACACTAGAGAAATAGCCTTAAAAGGTCATAGAACTTCACAATTCTTATATGGGGAAAAATCCGTTCAAAATAAACACAGCCTATACAAATCTAGAGTAGAAAAGAACTATTCGAAAATCTGCATTACCGTAATTGCCTTTAAAATCACAAAGGACTTAAGGAATTGTTTGTCTCTTGTCTGTAAATGTGTTGTTTTGATTCTACTGAAATTGTTGAGCAAAAATGAGAATACTTTCTTTGGCGGTTTCAAATCACAAACCAATTAAGTCAAAGTTGGCCTCCTCGAGAGCTTTTATGGCGACCTCACACTGAGCTAAAGTAGGAATTATACGAATATTCTCACAGGATAAAAACACTTTAAAATACTTTTGAGGACTTTACTTTTGATTCGAAAAATAGTAAAGCAAGGAGCATAAATTTTCAAAACTGAAAATGTTTTTTTTTTTAAGTTATCTTTAAAAAAAATCGGTGCAGTTGTCTAAGACAAATCAAATCGATGTGAAATAAATTCTTATTACAGATATTTTGAGAAGTTGCTTTGTTTTTGATCGCGTTAACAAAAAAAAAAAAAAAAAAAGGGTTTAAAATATTTGATTTTGTTATAAAATATGAAGAATTTATTTGAATCGATTTTTGACATTTACAGTAACAACACAAATATCCTCATTTCATTTTTAATACATTCGAAAATTAAATTCTAACTATAAATATAAGATCTCGAAAGAAAAAACTGCTATATGGTATACAAATTTTTATCAACATTGAAATTATCGGATTTTCTCTGTCGGATTTTTTTGCGAATTTCTGACCCCCTCCCACCTAAAAATTATTTTTTTTACTGCACAAAATTAATATATATTCTACCTTAAAGTGAAAAGTGCAAATTATTTTTATCAGTAAGCAGTTTTTTACTTGTTTTATAGCTGGTTATATACCCGTTCACTGATCTCCACTTTTTCCTGCAATGCACCTTAGCTTTAAATTTTAAAAAGTACCCTGTGATCAGTAGCGTACACAGGAATTTTTCAAGGCGGTGGTGATCCAGGGTCGAAAGTCCACTATTTTTGTATCATGCTCTCCGATACGCCACCCAACATATTCTTTTGATTTTGTCGGTTTTGGGGAACAAGAAACAGTAAAAAAATTAATTACTGAATGAATAATTAGCATTAATTAATAAAATTAGTTATTAATAACAAATACCGTAAAATCCGGCGTATAACGCGCACCCATACTTTCAATCTGCATTTTTTAATTTTAAGGTATATTCGCCGTATAACTCGCACCCCCTTTTTCAATAAGGAACCTGAAATGTGTCTTTTCAATTCTATCATGTTTTGAAGTTATTTATTCGAGGTATTATCCCAGGATTTTGAAAAAAATAGTAAACTTCTAAAACTACAATCCTTTAAGTTCGTTAGGTACGACATTTCTTTTAAATAAACAGCATTCAGATTCCATGTAGAAGTCTAATTTTTGTATGCTCATTATTTTTAATTATATTTTTAAATCTCTCAGTTTCATACCCGTGGTATTACGCGCCCCTTAAAATTTGGATCGTATTTTTTTGTGTTAAAAGTGAGCGGCATACGCCAGATTTTACGGTAATTAAATTTTACGTACTATATTCATAGGGTTATAATCAATCGTAAAAAATAATCAAGGGCTTTGGGGGGTGGTCTGAACCCGGGACCTCTTCCCCTTGTGCATGCCACTGACTGGGATAATATATATACAGTGGCGCACACAAGGGGATCCGTGGGTCCAGACCCCCAAAGCCCTCGATTTTTTTTCCCGATTGATTATAATTCAATTCAAGTATAGAGTACATAAAATTTAATTAAATATTTGTTATTAATGATTAATTTTAATAATTAATGCTAATTATTTATTCAATAATTAGTTTTTTATTGTGTTTTGTTCCCGAAAATCGACAAAATCAAAAGGAGCATGATACAAGAATGGGGAACTTTCGACCCCGGCCCCCTTGAAAAATTCCTGTGTGCGCTACTGTATATATATATATATTAATTCTACTGCTCTGAAGTGTTTATGATAAATATCTACAAAAAAAATATTAATAATAATAATAAAAGTATTTGTTTAAAAATATTTGGAAAAATTTGTTTAAAAAAATATTTTGGCAAATATTATCTTACCTTTTAAAACAGCATCACAATCTTCTTTCGACATCCAAGTGTAAAAATCACATTTATCACGAAACCGAAATCATGCATTACATATGATTTTTTTTCTTACCTTGTCAAACAAAATTTGGTCATAAATATCAAAAAATTCTTGTGTGAAGGGTTTTTATTTGAAATTTTAACACCTGTAACGAGATTCATTAGATGTTACTATTGTTAGACAACATACGGAAAATCTCACAGCGATAATTGTGAAGAAAATAGTACTAGTTGCTCTATCTCGTAAAAATATTCAAAAATATCACGAAAATTAAAAGAGGTGTAAGTAGTGATGAATTAAATTTCAAGGAAAAAAAATTTTTTTGCGTCGCATGCCGACAAAACAGGCACAGAAAAGCCAAACGTATGACATGTGACACCGACAGAGAAGGGGTTAATAATTAAATCTAATGTGAAATCAATAATAAAATATATTTCTCTCTGAAGCTTAAATCCACGCAAGTATTGAACGTAAGTTGAAATTTGTTGAAACGTCAAGTTTGTTTGTTTTTGTAGCCAGTTATTCGCATAAATGCTAGAACTATCTAACCGGCATTATTATTCAAACATTTTAAGCTGTTGGTCAAAAGAAAGGAAAATTTTTTTGGCGGTCTAATATATAACTCATTATATAACGCACATAAAGACTATAATTCTTTAAAAGTAACGTTAATAAAGGAAGTTCTGACTCTCAGTATTTTTAAAATTTTATGTGGGTTCTCTTCTACTCACATCAGTAGCGCACACAGGAATTTTTCAAGGGTGGATCCAGGGTCGTAAGTCCTCCATTCTTGTATCATGTTCCTTTTGATTTTGTCGATTTTCAGGAACAAAAAACAGTAAAAAACTAATTATTGAATAAATAATTAGCATTAATCAATAAAATTAATCATTAATAATAAATACTTAATTAAATTTTACGTTCTATGTAGTTAGAATTATAATCCATCGGAAAAAAAATCGAGGGCTTTGGGGGTCCTGACCCCTAGGACACCCTCCTTGTGAGCGGCACTGACTCACATTGTAAGTATGTCTGGGTCAAAACTTGAAAAGCTTTTCCTCTCATTTTAAAGCCCTCGATTGAGCAGAAATTTTCTTTCCACGATTGTTTTGGATGACAATACGATAATTTAATTATAATTAATAAAAATTAATTGATTAAAACTAATTATTTAAACAATTAAATTTTACTCATCATTCAAATTGTTTACAACATGAAACGGTTGAATGTTGAAACCACGAAATTAAACTATCCCGTTGAGACATAGCCATCCTGTGATAACTATGTCTTGGGTGATTCGCGTAAGCTAGAGGTGTAGGATTATCTAAATGATGAGACATTTTGTAATTCTTAACACAACTTTTATTAAGAATAACTTAAATTACTTAATTCTAAATAACAACTTTCTTTAAGTGAGAATAAGCCACCAATTAAACTGAATATTCAAGTCAGATCGCACAACTAGATCACTTATCTTAATTTATATTTAATTAACTGCCTAATTTAACTTCCTATACAAAATATTACCTTTTATAGAGTCACCTTCCTTCCTAGGTTGAAGATATTCCTATTATGTTATTTGTAGGAGAGAATACTCAGGCTTTCTTAATCCTTCTTATTATTAATCTTATTAATGACGATGAGCGTATCCTTCTTCCAGAGCTGTAGGACGCTAACATTTATTCCGAACAATTCCGTACTAAGTTATCCCCTAGGCTTGCTGTCCTATCTCCCCAAAACCTTCTATCCTTTTAAAGTATATCCCATTTGCATATTCGTTCTGTTTCTCTTCTTGGTATTGGGTTGGAAAAGTTTTGCCATTAATCGTGGCCGTCAAAGAACTTAGGAGTTATGTTAGAAGAAGAACGCGAGAGACGTCACACCTTCCTAAATTTTTTTTTATTAAAACTAATTAATGGAATAAATTCCTTTTGAATCAGAGTTCTCTTTCGCTCTTAAAATTTAAGGTATAAAAAATTATGTTCCGCAAAGTGTGGAATTTGTAAGAAAAGCCATGTTTAAAAACTCGTTTTTAACCGGTGTTATTTTTACATTTTATTAAAAGAGCAAATAAGCATGTTTTAATAATTGTGCGCATATTTATTAAAATATGTTCGATTTTTTGCACACATAAAAGTTTTTAATTTAATTTTAAAATAATAATAATAATAATAATAATAATTTAAAAGTTCTAAAAATTTTCATGTGACGTCACCAGTCGCATGATAACTGCAATCACGTGCTTTTCAGCCAATCAGTTCATACATTAATGATTATGGCATAATAACTTGATAAATGCAATCACATGTTATCGGTCAATCAGTTCTTGTGCTCCGCTGTTGCCAACTTGAGCTATTTGCAGAAACTTTCTTTTAAAAAGTATATATTTGTAAGCTATAATAATGCACATAAGTAAAAAATGAACCTGATTCATAAATACACGGGATACAGTAGCGCACACAGAAATTTTTCAAGGGGGGTTCCGGGTCGAAAGTTCACCATTCTTGTATTTTGCTCCTTTTGATTTATCATTTCGGGAACAAAACACAGTAAAAAACTAATTATTGAATAAATAATTAGCATTAATTAATAAAATTAATCATTAATAACAAATACTCTTAATTCAATTTTACGCATTATATATTCAGAATTATAATCAGTAAAAAAAAATCGACGGCTTTCGGGGGGTCCGGACCTCCAGGACCCCCCCTTGTGTGCGCCACAGCACGTATAATATGAGACTTTTTTTTTAAATTTTGAAAAAACTTTTTGAAGAACCCTAATTAACTATTTTTATCCAATTATCATATTTGAAAATTTATTTAAATTTTACAAGCAGAACAACATCTATAAGCCTAGTGTCAGTCAGGACTTCTTCTCACCCCCCGTGGGGGGCCTAGTTTCGTTTTCTACTCTGTCGTAATAAGATCATGATCCATATAATTTTAATGTGCTCAAATATTATTCCCTTGCATATTCTCCAAAAAAGAGGTAATTTCAAATTGCATATCGAATAATAAAAGTGGCAAGTCTGTATTATTATGTGATGACCGCTGTCCACACATGCCTAGGCCTATCCCTAATACAATAAACAATCATTCAACTCATTTAGTCGCAATGCGGCCATTGATCGAGCCGGTTTGTGCATAAGTTTTTGAGATTGTGAGTCTTGCACAGTGGCGCACACAAGGAGGTGGGGAGGGGGGCTATAGCCCTTGTTTTTTTTCGATTGATTATAATCCTATGTATATAGTACGTTATTAATAATTGTTATTAATATTATATTTGTTATTAATAATTAATTTTTCACTGTTTTTTTGTTCCCGAAAATAGGCAAAATCAAAAGAACATTTTGGGCCACATATTGGAGCATGATACGAGAATGGAGGACTTTCGACCCTCCCCCCTGAAAAATTCCTGTGTGCGCCACTGGTCGAACACATTTAATTCAAATTCATTGTTTGCACATTCATTTGTTTCAAATTACCGTATGAATGAGTATTTTGAAAAAGGGGTTTTTATAGTTACTTATAAAAAAATTTCAAATGGGGCCTATTTTTTGCATGGGGGCCGGGGCCCCAAAAAAAAATCTTAATATTTCTCAGGACCCAGGGTCTTAAAGAGGCTTGTGTCCCGGTATCACTTTTAAATTCAATAGAGAACACGTGATAGCATTTATCATGTGACCTTGCGGGATTTAGTCTAATGAAATTTTTTGAACAATTTCTTCCAAATCTGTGATGAGCCATTTTAAAAAATTTGTTTGAAGGGTCGAGTTTGAAATACTGATTATTGGGGTTAAAAACCCTAATTTCTTTAACTTTTTTGTAGAGGGGTTTTCCCATATATTTACTAAATATTTTTTCAAATTGTAATGATTCTTAAAGAAGTTCTTAACTTTTTCCACATGTGAATTTATGCAATTCTCGAATATTTTTTACTTGAAAATGAGTTTTCCAAGTTTGGGGTTCTGTTTTATTTGGTATTAGGCGAAAAACAACCTAAAATTTAAAGGGGGAAAAAAATTTTTAAAAAAAGAAATCTTTGGGACCTCTTTCAGACCACCCCCTTTTCACATTTTCCCCTTTAAAGAAAAGGGGCAAAAAACCTGCTGAAGGGGGTGGCGGCACCCACAAAATAGACTCATCTTTCAGGTGTGTGAAGAGGGAGCCCACACAAGGCGATTCCTGACCCCTTGGTGAGCACTTCCTTTACCAGGACCCTCCCTAATGCGGCCGGTTTTTTAAAGCAAGAGTCCAACCCTTGAAAATGGGGGACACCCCCAAAACGGAATTTGGGTTTTTGAAAAAAGCATTTTTCCTTTTTTTTTTTCCCGAGATTGGTTTTTGATTGGTTTCAGTTCCACCAAAGAGTTTGCCGAAAAGGGGCTTCGCGCTCTCCCTTGTAAAGATTACTGGGTGATTGGTTCAAATGCCAATCTACGGTGATAGGAAATGGGTGATCAGGAATTGGGGAAAAGGAAAAAAGTAACCTTTTTTTCCTTTTGAAAAGGGGGGTTGTAAAAAACTGGTACTTTTCCCCTTTTTTAAAAAAGCGATGGGCAAATTACGGCTTGCCTAGAGGTTCTATTTAACCTGAGGCCGATTTTAAAGATTATATTGTAGAAATTTTCAATTTCAATAACTTAAAAAAAAAATCTGTAAATTAAAAAAAAACTTTTTTTAAAAAAAAACTTTTTTTAAAAGTTAAAAGGTTAAAATTTTTTTTTAAAATTTTTATCAATTTTAAATATTACACAATTTATGATATAAAAGCTTTTGGAATTTCCAAAGTGTAATAAAAAAAAGCAAAAAATTTAAAACTTTGTCCGATTGATTTTAATTTTTTTTAAAATTTTTAAACCTTTAAATAAATAGAGTCTTAAATTCAATACAAGCCTTTTTCTCATAAATTGTGTAAACTTTATAAGTTGATAAAAAATTTTAAAAAAAATTTAATTTTTTCTTTTTAAACTTTAAATAAAAAATTTTTTTTAAAAATCTTTTTCAATTTATCTTTTTAACCCAAAGGGGATATCGGAATATAAATGGTAAAACATGCATTGTCATCCCCAAAATAAACGTGTATACAAAAAATTTCCCGCTCAATTTGGTTGATGACATCAAAACTTCAAAATTGAGTTGCAAATTCCACCCGAACATTTTTCATTGCAAAAAAATAACAGCTTGGAAAAGGGGTTCCGTTTTTTCCCCCGGAATAAACATACAAGAAAGTTTTTTAAAAAAAGCCTTTTTTTCTTTAAGCGCAGAATATAATTTTGAGAGTTTTTTAGCCAGTCGTAATAAATATGCATAAAATTACTAAAACACACCGTAAAATCCGGCGTATAACGCCACATCATTGTCTTTCAAGCTGCAATTTTTAATTATTAAGTATATTCGCCATATACACCCCCTTTTTCACGAACAAACCTGAAATGTACGTGCGTAATGCTCTTTGTTTTGAAAACATTTATTCCAGGTGACTATCCCAGGCATTTGAAAAAATGGTGTATTCTCTTAGAACTACAACCTTTTTTTATAAGTTCATAAGGAATTCATAAGGTATGTCACATTTCGATAAATGTAGAAATCTAATTTTTTTTTCAATGCTAATTTTTTTTATTTTAAAGCTCTCATTTTTATACCTGGTGTACAACAAGCACCCGTAAATTTCGATCACATTTTTTGCCTTCTAAGTGCGCGTTATACGCCGGATATTACGGTATTTGTCTTATAAGGTGGAAAACCCCAAATTTTAAAGGGAAACCCGTGGATTCTAAGAGTTGGGTTTGGGATTCATCTCCCCACCCCAAATTTTACCCCAAAATTTTTCGCCCCCTTTATGGCTTTTTTTCCCGCTTTTTTTGTAGATGTTTTTATTTATTTATTTATTTGTAATTATGTATATATACCTTATTTTTTTTCAAAATTTGCCCCCAATTTTTTCCCAAAAACAGGTCCGGCTTAGAAACAAAGAGGGAAAAATTTGTTAGAGGGGCGAAATTGAAGGGAAAACTGACGTCCGGGGCCATGAAACATTTAAAAAAAGTTTTTAATACTGTTAATATAAATTAATTATTCCTTATAAGTTCCATTTTTTTAAAAAAAATTGAAGTTCGTAAATATCGGATATTTATAAACCTTTTTACAATGCTTTTATTTCTTCATAAAAATATGTTGAGGTTTTGGGGTGTGGCTAAGAATCGATGGCAGCGTAGATTCGGAAAAAAAATCCGGGAGTTTTGAAATTTTAAAAGTTTTTCCCCAAAAAATAACCAAAAAATTACTAAAATGTACCCTTCTTTGTCTTTATTAATGCGAACCACATTTAAGAAATCATTGGAGTTGGGGGATTCAAACACCATTCCCTTACAGACCAACATACTTTTAATTTTTACCATAAAGATTACCCCGGGATATTTTTTTCTTCATGTGTTTGTGTTTTGAAATATTATCCTTTCCCCCATAAAAGAGTAATCCATTTACACTAATGTAAATAATGGAGTTTCTGTGTTGTACCTTTCATATTCTAACGAAAAGGACAGCTGAAATGCAGGCGGTCCGTAAAGGGAACACTGAATGACATCCCCACAAATGAATTTTGAGGGTAAGACAAGATTTGACCTAGTGAAGGTCGGAATTCTAGAGACTTCAAATATGCCCACTCCAGGTCTTTTGTGATTGCAGGTGTTGTTTCCGTTCCCCGTTGTGATAGCCAAAATCGATTGCTGAAGTTATGATTTCAGCTATTCACAGAGAATAATGTATCGCAGGATTTTTAAAAAGGTGTGGTCAAATCCATTTCGCACAGAAGCTTCAGAGGACAATGAGGTATTTCAGACATACTCCTGAAAGGTCACCTTCATGGTTGCAACTGTCCAGGGGCAGATAATTAACAAATGGAACTAGCACCGAAACTTCTACATTAACCACTGGTGTAGCTAGTCTTGAGTGGGCCCTGTTTCAAAGTTCCTTGGAAGCCCTTTCTAAGGGCTCCTTAATTTTTTGGGATTTTTTGCTTACACGTTTTGGGGGCCGATCATTGATGGGTGGTAGCTACACCCCTGACAATAACTGGCATTGTAAACTGTAAATGCAACAAGAACTGAAATGTTGTGCTTAAAATGTTACTTTTTTATTTTGAATTTTAATGGTGTAAATCAGAGGTTCACAAACTTTTTTTCTCATAGCCCCGTTGTCATGTTTTTCGGGTTTGGGTAGACCCTACTTTCCTAATATTGAATTTTGAGAAATTTACAAGCTTAATTGTCTTTTTAACAGCTGGTGTAGAGCTACTAACCTTTTTAAATTTTTAACTGTAGTGAAGAAGAGTATTTAAAATTTAAGAAAATATCAATTTAAAATTTAAAATTTTAATTAATACATAAAAAATATCAACAAAAATGTTTAAAATTGAAGGGAGAATTGGTTCTTCTAAATATTTTTCAACTTTTGGGCATCAACCCTGTTTTGGGGTTTAACCCTAAATCTCTTCGATTAGTAGTGTCCAGTCTTTTTCTCTTTCTTTCTTTTTTGCTTTTATTATTATTATTATTATTTTATTTTGGAGAATGACAACCATGTTGAAGCTCCTTCTCACTAAAAAAAGGAATTAAAAACTTCCTCACAATACTCCATAACTCGGGATAAGTAACAAATATGTTCCTTGAAAGTCAAAATTGCTGACAACCTTTTCTAAACTTTACTTTAAGATTTCCATTACTGCCTTTTCCTCTTGTAATATGACATTTTTTTTCTATATGACCATATAATTCATTGCCTACTGTGGTAATTCCAAAAATCAAAGCATTCTCAAACCTAGTTTCCGAATCTGATAAGGGCATTTAAATGTTTAACGAAGGTTTTTGCGTCATTTTTTGGCAGTTTTTTGGGGCCATTGGGAAACTGGGAAAATTTGCGACGTCCAATATTGTACTCCTTTAACATAATTTTAGCAAGGAACACTAAAATTAGGATCCTTGTTTTATTAAAATGTATACTGTCCCCTTGTGTAACTGCAAATTAACCTCATTAAATTTATTAAATAAAGGTGTTAGAAACGTAAAATTTGGTTTCTAAATGATTAACTTTTCTTTTAAAATTAATGTCACGATCTGGTTTAATGACTGTCGCAGACCCCATTTACACCTCATAGACCCCCAAATTATTTTTTCGCTGATGTCGACCCCTTGTAGGTCGTTATAGATCCCTGGAGGTCGATATAGACCACTTTGGGTATCACTGGTGTAAATAGTTTTATACCATCCATTCAATTATATATATATAATATATATGCAACCTGCCCAACAAAACATACATTCAGATTTTAAAAAAAAATTGAAAAAAAAAGAAGAAATGCAGCCGCACAGTTTTCTTCATCGATTAGTGTTAAAGAATTTTCAAGATATAATATTTTATGAGACTTTTTACTGCATTTTGTAATAAATATATTGGCCCACCAGTGCACACAAGGGAGGTGTCCTGGGGGTCCGGACCCCCCTCCCAAAGCCCTTGATATTTTTTCCGATTAATTATAATTCTAAGTATATAGTACGTAAAATTTAATTAAAGATTTGTTTTTAATGATTAATTTTATTAATTAATGCTAATTATTTATTAATAATTAGTTTTACTTGTTTTGTTCCCGAAAAACGACAAAATAAAAGGGAAAAAACAGGGAAAAGGGGAACTTTCGACCCCCCCTGAAAAATTCTTGTGTGCGCTACTGTGGCCCACTATTACAATTTTCTCAGTCACTGGTTTGAAAATGAAAGCTATGAATTATATTTTCTGTATGTAGGAGACAGCGGCACACACAAGAATTTTTCAGGGAGAGGGGGCAAGGGTCGAAAGTTCACCATTCTCATATCAAACCCTTATTCGCCGTCCAACATATTCCTTTGATTTTGCCGATTTTCGCGAACAAAAAACAGTAAAAAATTAATTATTGAACAAGTAATAAACCTTAATAAATAAAATTTATAATTAATAACAAAAAAACTTTTTAAAACGTGTTTAAAAACCCCCAGCATTATTAAAATCGGAAAAATGACTATGGGGGGTTTCGGCCCCGGGCATTTTTGTGCGCCATTTAAAGAAATTCCCATCCTAAAAAAGAAAACCTTTTTTAAAAACCCCTTAAAACCCCACAATATTACTTTTACGTCCAAAAAAAATTGGAAGATAATTTTAAAGCCAAAAAAAATATCACATTTTATAAACTTTTCTGTATCGTTGAAAAATTGTACTACTAAGTAAATAATGCTGGTAAGAAAGTAATTTCAGCTTGCACAAATAGATAGCGTTTGTTTTTCTTTTGTTACTCTTCCAATTTTATAATTTTTTATTTTTAGAGATTTGGTAGTTGATACAATTTTGGTTATCATAGAAAAAAATTTAATGCCCGTTCGCTTGTAAAACTGTATCCTGCACTTAATTTTAAAATGAAGTGGAAAGCTTTTTTTGACGTATTTTTTTTTTTTTTTTTTTACAAATGCGAGATTACGGCTGAGGTCTAAGAAGAGATGTGAAGTTTATAGTTTGAGTCCAATTTAAATATTTTCCTTGCAACGCATAATTCTTTAGGAATTTGAAAAAATAATTTTTTATAGAAAAACACAGAGGGAATGTTTTCAACATCGACTTAGAAACTATCCACTTTTTGTCTTTCAGTACGTAAATATGAAAAAAGAAAGAAAGGAAAAAAAAAAAAAAATGCTTTCACTTTACAGTACTGTTTTTGCATTCGTGGTATTTGTCTATGATTCGTTTTCTTTTTATAAAATTTCAACGATTCCTTTTTCTATTTTTTCAATTCCTACTATTAGTTCACACTCTCCGTATATATCTTATTCAAATTTTTTCCCAAACCTTTTTAAAATATTTTTTTTTCATCCCAATTTAAGTTCAAATACATTTTTTTTAACTTGTAGTGGATGACACTTGATGTTAATACAGATTTTTCTTATATTAGTACACTAATTTAATTAAATTAATGAATAAATAGTAAAAAAAATATTAGTCCAACACCATATATAAAAAGGAAAATTGCTACTTGTGTCCCTATAGCTCAATGGATAGCGCGTTGGACTTCTAACCCAAAGGTCGTGGGTTCGAATCCCATCTGGGATGGTCTAACTACTGAGAATGAGCTCTCTTTTTACTATACTATTTTATTGGAATAATTAAATTTAATTAATGAATAAATAATAAACAAAAATAATAGTCCAACACCCTATATCGAAAGGAAAATCGCTTTCTATTTTGCCACTTATATAATATTGGGATTCTGTCATATGTATATACATATTTATATTAATCGTAATTATTTAATAAAAATAACTAAAATGAAAATTTTCCTTGTTGTGCTAAGTAGGAATTGACTCAAAAAAAAAGTTTTTTAGCATTACTTGTTTTTAAAAAAAATTGCATACCACGTGTTGGAAAGATAGAAGCAATTCACTTTTCTACTGATGTTCTATTAAAGAAAAACAAGTTTTATAATTTCATTTCATTTACCACTAGCCGACATTTTTTAATACAAAAAATCCTAACGGCAAGTTATTTACAAAAATGTATAACCATAAATTTAAAAGGACGCATCTGCATTCATAACTCTAAACGCCATTATTAAAGCAAGATAAGATTTGCTTCAATGATTTCAAGAACCCATACACATGTCATCTGTCAATAACGAAGCCCCTAGTCCCTGCACTCCCCTATTCTGTTCCAATTAACATTAATGTTGCCTCGCGTAGTATTTAGAATAAACATATGTGACATGACACCCGGAGCGGAGGGCGTCGACAAATTGACTTCCAGCACACGTGCCTGCCTTTCTCTTTCCTGATGCACAGATGCAGGGAGACCATGTCATTTCCTGTTTTCCGCTAGAGCAGTTTTACATGGGTGAACCATCCTCTCCCCTGTGGCTTCCAGGATACTCTATTGACGTGTCTGGACGTCAGTCTCCAAATAGCCACTGACTGCTGCCCATTGGGATTATTATGGTTTTGATTGGGAATACATTTATGTTGTGTCGGATTGGTCAATGAGGAGTATAACTGATAGTTGTGAGGGATTAAATTTGTTGCATTCCAGGCAGAGGGGGCATAGAGTTGTGAATTATTAACCCCTAAGATATCCGACTACGTTGGGAACCGGGTTTTAAAAAGCGCAAAATGGAAAATTTTTCATGATATTTTTACTTAGATTAGAATATTTTATAAAAAAGTTTTTTTAAGGACAATGATAAAAAAAATTACTTAAATACAATATTTTGGAAAAAAAATTAGAAAAACCCTTTTACAAAACTTTCCCTTTTTTTATATAAAAGGCTTCTATAATAAAATATTTTGCTTAAAAAAAGATTCCCAGGGGTCTGAATTAGATTTCATTTGGGATCACATTATTTTCAGAGTTCCGCCAATTGAAATAATTATCGGATTTTTTTCTTAAAATTTCTCCCTCTTTTTTGTAAAATATATAAATCCCCTTTGTTTAAAAATTTCAAAATTTAGTTCAGTTTCTGTACAGAAGTCTGGGCATTACAGACAAAAAATTATTATAATAGAACCATTTTTTTATAAAAAGAGAATGTGTTTTGAAAATTGGTCATTCTATTTCATTTGTAGTCAAAATAGTACAAATAATTTTTTTTTGTAAAATATTTTTTAAAAAAATTTTATATACGTTTTCTAATCTAAGTGACACTAAACATCATAAATATTATCCATTTATAAGCTTTTCAAAATCACGGTTCCGAACGCAATGGGATACCTTAAGCCAAGGGGTACTCAACCTTTTTTTCTGCTGGGCCATATACATATGTCAGCTATTTAAAGGGGCAAAATATGAAAAAAAGGGGGGAAAATGGGGGAAAAAAATGTTTAAAAACCAAGATAACTTTTTAAAATTTAAAAAGATGGGGAAAAAATTGATTAAAAATTTCTATCCCCCGGTTTTGCTTTTTAATGCTTTTTTTTTTATATTTTTTATTTTTGTCACTAACACTAAAAAAGGGCATTTAAGAAGCACAATTTCTGCATCAGAAAAGGGTTTCATGTGATTACTAAAAATTTAAAAAAACCCTTTTTCAGGGGATATGTTTTTATTACCGCTGTGATATTCCACTGACAAAAATTTTGTTGTTGTTGAAATTTTTTCAAGAAAACCTATTTTCCCCCCTTTTGAAAGAGATTTTCGAGGAAATGTCTTGAAAAAAATTCCCCGTTTATTGTTATTTTTTTAAAATTTAATCATTTTCGTGACAAATCAAACAATTACTGATCCATGTTTGTTTTTCCCCACAAAAATAGTCAACCCCCCCAAGGTCTTAAAACGAAACAATTTTTGAATTTTTCGCTTGCAAAAATGTGAAAGATATTTAAAAAAATGAGTTAAAACCCATAAAATTGTTTTAACCCCCACTGTTGTCTTCCAAATAGAAAAAATACTAATTGAAAAAAAAGAAAAATTGATACATTGCATTTCGGAAAAAGAAATTTTCCCAAAACCAAATTTTTAATACAATGTTCTTAAATAAGTAAATTTTCCCAGAGCAATGGACCATGATTCCATTTAAAAAAAGCCCCCGGGGGGCCCACGTGGGAACATTTTAAAAAAATATGAATTTTAAAATATCCATTAAAATTACAAGAATATGCATTGTTTTCTTGAAATTTCATAATATATAGCAGAAATATTCCGTTTGGCATCGGCTGTATCCTTTTTGGCGACTTTATCGCCTGCGCTGGCAAAATGGAAAAGTACTGATTTTTTTTCTATATAATTTTGAAAAACTATTTGAAGCATCTTAATACTTGAAAATCTCTACTCAATTATCAACTTTCAAATTTTATCTGAATTTTACTACAGTCAACTTTGATTTCCATTTTGAATTCATTGGAGAACACGTAATTGTGTGCATCATGTGTGTGTGTTGTGTGTAGCCATCTTGGATTTTCCCTATTGCTACCGAGGCTCACACGCACCCATTCTAATAACAAAAATCGATTTTAAAAATTTGTTTTACATTGCAATATATGCATACTTCACGTGTAACAAATAGTATTATTCAATAGAAGAGCAGAATAATGATAAATAATTTAATATAATTATAATAGTAATGAAAATGTTTTACGGGTAGTCTACATATAGGTTAATAGGAAAAACTTCTCTTATTGTAGTAATAGAGAATTTATGACTTCTAACTAACAAAATACCATAACTTATTGCCATCATAATGATCATAATTATTACAATTACAGTCTTTTCAGATGTTTTCATCATCTCATCCCGTTGTTATTTTTGAAAACCATCATTGACAAGTCAGTATCAGGAAAATTAAACGTCTTTAAGAGAAGTTTTTTTCTCTTCCATTCTATATGTATGCAACATGACAACATGTATTTATTTCGTAACTCGGTTATAAAATTGTTGGGTTGTAATTTGGCAACGATAAGAAATTAATAACGACCTTGGTTCATTGAAAACTTCCAGAGCAACACTCGATAAAAGATCATCCACAAACTCATAAGCCTTTTTTTATATATAAAAATTCTTTCAAAAAAGAATTCTATTTTCTGGAGCGTGCCATTTTTAAGTCAAATTCATCTACGTCAGAGAGAATCTCTAGTTTCTCTTTTCTTCGACATAAATCAAATTTTTTTTTCGTACATATATAATTCTTCAATGAACGACTATCAAAGGCAAAATTTATGACATCAAAGTTCAAGAGAAGGCCTTGTAGACTTTCTACATAAAAAAAAAAAAGAACGATATAATTTTCTTAAACTTTCACCCAATCCTTTTTTTTTTCCAGTCAATATCATATTCTGTTTTTTCTTATTCGGTTCTTCAATAAGGTGAAGGCATTTGACTATGAAGAGGCCATTGACCATGCTGTAAAAAGACGAGCCCAAGATTGAAAAAAGAAAAAGAAAAATTGAGATCGTATTTATTACACAAATTATCGCTATCTCAAGAAAGTTGTAATGAGTTTGCTTGCTTTCACTTAAGATCCCGTGCGTTTCCTGCGGCAAATTTTTTTTTCCCTCTAAAGACGATTAATAGAAAGAACTGAAGTGATTAGAATAAACTGTGCCTTGTGTT
Source organism: Trichonephila inaurata madagascariensis (assembly GCA_019973955.1). Classification (NCBI taxonomy): domain Eukaryota; kingdom Metazoa; phylum Arthropoda; class Arachnida; order Araneae; family Nephilidae; genus Trichonephila; species Trichonephila inaurata. The sequence goes on along the minus strand of BMAV01026706.1, from coordinate 1,256 downwards.
TATTGTTGAAAAAAAAAGTATACATACAGGAGGATTATAATTCGGGCATTACACATTATTAATGGTTTCATTATAACTCACGGGGATGAATCCTTTGCATTATATGAATGCAGAAATTGGCCAGAAGAGGAACAATTACAGAAAGTGGTATACAGGAAGTTTTCTTTTTAAGACCTCTTACAAGAAAAATAAGAGATGAACGAATAAAGTGTTGTCGATTTTGAATTGGAATGTTTGTTGCTGTTTTAGGAATATTAAAATGCTAATGAAAATTGATGAGATAATATAATAGTTATTATTTTTATTTAAATTCACGTTTGTTTTCTGCATTAAAAAGATTTTTGTTTTCTCTTGAAGATATTAGTAGGTTATTCCTCTTTCAGTGAAAGTATGTGTCCTTCGTGTGTGCAAGTGTGCGTCTTGCATACAGAAGTTTCGAATTAAGTTTCGGAAATAGTACAATGGTCAGTGGCGTAACGGAGAATATTAGGACCCTCCTTCAAAGTCAGATTGTGCTGTTAATATGTTATAAACTAATTAATACGAACTTGGCTTCAGTCAGGCCTTAGACCCCCTAGAATCCTGGGTCCTCTCCGTGACGCAGGGGTGTATGTTATGCCACTGAATGAGGTTCTCGTCCTTATTGGACTATTTTGAAGCAAAAAAAAAAAAAAAGATATTTAACATCTAGTATAATAAAAGGTATAGTTTTAATACCTTTTTTCCGATATCCGTATAATTTTTTTAAAAAACATTATAATATTAGAAAGAAATAGATTTGTCGATTCGGGAGGACAAATATTCTAAAACATATATACATATATATATATATGCCTTTTGCATCGAATTTAAATCTATACTGTGAATACTAGTAGGCTATTAAATTTTTTCCTTATATTTAATTAGTACAGTGATTTTATTTGTAATATTTAAATTTCTTTTTAATATTATTTTTTTCCTTTCCCCTTTTGGGCCCGTGGTTTAGGCAAAAAGGGGGGAAGGTTTGGGTAGCCCTAAAACTTGTTCCGCAATATAGGCCAAGGCCAGGGGTTTGTTATTGTACTACGTGCCAATATTTCCCATCTTGAATAGTTATACTTTTGGGGTTTTTAAACTATCTGTATATATATATATTTTTGAGGTTTTTTTTCTAAAATTAATCCACAAAATAAAGCAAATTTTTTTGACACTTTTATGAAAATAAAATTGTTTTTTACTCAAAAATAAATTTTTTTTTTCTTTTTTAAATTAAGAAA
>BMAV01026705.1:62418-74854 GCA_019973955.1 Trichonephila inaurata madagascariensis | reverse complement strand
ATGTATTTTCTAATTCAATTGACAATAAATACAAAAAAAAAATATTCATTTACACGCTTTTGCAACATGACGGTTTCGAACATAAACACTGTAAAACGAAATAAAATGTATGGCATTCTAAATATTTCAAACTTTAGCATTAGACAGATTCTTCTTTTCTGTTTTTTTTCTAATTTATTTGCAAGTGTTTCCAGAAATATTAAATATATTTAATTTTGATAAGCATTTCACGATCAAAACATATATAATTTCTGGTAGATAATTAGATACAATTTCTAATAGTATATTTACACTGAAGAGCCAAAAAAACTGGTATGCCTGCCTAATATCGTGTAGGGCCCCAACGAGTACGCAGAAGTGCCACAACATGACGTGGCTTAGATTCGATTAATGTCGGAAGTAGTGCTGGAGGTAATTGACACCATGAATCCTGCAGGGCTGTCTATAAATCTATAGGAGTAAGAGGTGGTGGTGATCTCTTCTGAACAGCACGTTGCAAGGCATCTCAGATAAGTTCAATAATGTTCATGCTTGAAGATTTTGATGGCCAGCCGAAGTGTCTAAATTCAGAAGAGTACTCCTGGAACCAATATATAACAATTCTAGACGTGTGGAGTGTACATTGTCCTGCTGAAATTCTCCAAGTCCGTCGGAATGCACAATGGACATGAATGGGTGCAGGTGATCAGACAGGATGCTTACGTACCTGTCATCTGTCAGAGTCGTATCTAGACGTATCAGGGGTCCCATATCACGCCAACTACACACGCCCCATACTCTCACAAAGCTTCCACCAACTTTAACAGTCTCCTACTGATATTTAGGGTCCATGGATTCATGAGGTTGTCTCCATACCTGTACCCGTCCATCAGCTCGATTCAATTGGAAACGAGACTCGTCAGACCAGACAACGTGTTTCCAGTCCTCAACAGTCCAATGTCGGTGTTGACCATGTGAGGGCCCAGGTGAGGTGTAAATCTTTGTGTCGTGCAGTCAGCAAGGGTACACGAGTGGGCCTTCGACTCCGAAAGCTGTCGATGATGTTTTGTTGAATGGTTCCCACGGTGACACTTCTTGATGGCCCAGCATTAAAATCTGCTGCAGTTTGCGGAAGAGTTGCACGTCTGTCACTCTTAATGACTTAATGATTCTCGTCAGTCGTCGCTGGTCCTGTTCTTGGATGTACTTTTTCCAACCACAGCGATGTCGTAGATTTGATGTTTTACTGGATTCCCGATATTCACGGTTCACTGGTAAAATGATCCGCCCGTGAAAATCCAAATTTCATCGCTACCTCGGAGATGCTATGTTCCATCTCTCGTGCGCCGATTATAACAACACGTTCAAACTCACTTAAATCTTGATAACCTGCCATTGTAGCAGCAGTAACCTATCTAACAATAGTGTCAGACACTCGTTTTCATATATAGGTTTTGTCGACCACAGTGCCGTATTCTGATTGGTTCCATGTCTCTTTTTTTATATGCATGCCTGTACCAGCTTTTGTGGCTCTTCAGTGCATATAAAGGATAAAAGCTACTCACACACACACTCATCGTGATATCTCCGCTACTATAAGAAATACAGACTTAAAATTTAGTAGGCGTGTTTCTTTCATGATGTAGAGATCCGCTAAGAAAAAGTTTTGCAAAAATTAACCCCTAAGGGGGTGTTGCTAGAGGCATTAAGGATCATTATAGATAAATAATACACTTTCTGAACTGTAAGACCTACAGATTTGAAATTTCGTAAGCACATTCCTTTCACAAAGTACAGATTCACTATAAAAGTGATTTTGAAAAAATCAAAACACAAGGGGCGTTGTGACGGTTCCCATTTTCTAACTATTAAATCTACAGACTGGAAATTTGGTAGGCGTATTACTTTTGTAAAATAAAGAGGGGAGATTACGAGAGCGCAAAAAAATTTTACTTCAATTTTAATAATTATTATTCAATTATTTAAATTAAGAGGTGAGAGTAATAAGAATTTTTTTCAATGGAATCGAACGCTTAGTGCAAGGACTTAGATATTAATAATTTATTTTTATGTATAAATTTTATACGTCCTTTCTCTATCTCTCTCTCTCATACGTAAAGGCAAATATACTGTAAAATCCAAGCATTTCAAAAGAATTTATTATAAAGAAAGGAAATTATTATATAATAAAAATATATAAAGACACATCTATGCATATTTTTCTCTGGATTTAAAGTATGTATAATTATTTTAGTAATAAAAGTTATGTTAATTGTAAATTAATACTGAATATATTCAAGCTGTAAAGATACAATCTATAAATACAGTCTATACGAAGAGAACTGCAGATGAATTCTTTTGTTTTAAAATAAAAATATAAATTGAAAATTTTTTTTCTTGTTTATGATAATCATATATTTCGGCATATAATGTGCACTTTTAACACAAAAAATAAGATCTAAATTTATGGGCGCGCGTTATACCCTGGGTATAAAAATTATTGCTATAAAATTAAAGAAAAGATGAACATATAAAAGTCCAAGATTTCTACATATTCAATTTTCCTTATTTTGTAAATGTTTTTTCTCCTTCCAACTTCCACATATCCCACTGTTGCTTTCCATTTGTTATGCCTGGCTTATTGATACACACATCTGAAGGCTAAACTAATGGCGTTCAACCACTTGTAACAACTTCCATGTCTGTGTTACACTCTGTGAGCAATTTTTTCGTATTATCCGTAAGATGGAATCTGAACATGTCCTAAGCTAAAAAGCTTTCGGGAATCTTTAAGACACCTGGACACTTTCTCGTAAAAACTTACTTATCTACAATTTTCCTCCATTTTCCTCCATCTTCTCTTCTCATGTACATGAATGAAAACACCTTTCGGAAAATAAGATCTCGGCATTGATTTTTTTTTAAAAAAAAAATAACCATGTTGTACTGTCCGCTAAGCAGGACAGAACTAAGACGAAGTGAAATATTTCATAAACTGTTCTTTTCTGTCAAAAATAAAGTATAGTTTAAAAAAATTAGAAAAAAACACGCCTTTATAGTTAATCGAACCAAAAAGTAAAAAACAGTTCTTAATATAAGAATAAAATAGTTAAAGAAAAAATTAATGTCATTGTGGTAAAAGCGTGGAGTGCTTTGTACTACATTTTACACTAACTCTGCATTTTGGAACAGAACTCGTAAGAAATTATAACAATTGATATCGAGCACCCCACGCTTTTACCACAATGACATTAATTTTCTCTTTAATCACTTTATTCTTATAATAAGAATTATTTTTTACTTTTTGACTCGATTAACTATAAAAGCGTGCTTTAAGTTTGCGACATAGCCATCCTATGATGACTATGTCTTTCCGGATCCGCGTAAGCTAGAGGTGTGGGATTATCAAAATGATGAGACATCTTGGTTCTTAATACAACTTTTATTAAGAATAACTTATATTACTTAATTATAATTGACAACTTTCTTAAAGTGAGAGTTAACACCCAATTAAACCTTATATTCAAGTCAGATCACGCAACTAGATCATTTATCCTAATTATAATAAATTAACAGATTCGTCTAACTTCCTATACAAGATATTACCTTTTTTGTAGAGTCTCCTTCCTTCACCTATTGAGAGAATACCTATAACTTAATTTTAACTACGAAGATTCAGACTTCTTTATAATGAACGTAATCTTCTTTCAGAGATATAAGATATCTAAGACATCTAACTCGTGATCAGAATGATTCCACACTAAGTTATCTCTAAACTTGCCGCCCTTCTCATCAAAGCTTCTATCCTTTTAAAGTATATCTCATTTACATATTATATTCGTTTGTCTTCTTGGTATTGGGTTGGAAAGGTTTTGCCATTAATCGTGGCCGTCAAAGAACATAGGAGTTATGTTAGCAGAAGGACGCGAGAGACGTCACAAGCTGTTGTTTTTTTAAACTGTAAGGGCGTGTCCCTGGGGACGCTTCCTCTTTATCTAATCGACCTAAATCTGTGGGAGGTAAAGATGAATGTGACCCAGACTAACCATGATAAATCCAATTTATTATTACCAAAAATAATATTCCAAAGCAACCAAACTATAAAGAGAAACTTTAGAGTGATATAACGAGAGCTCAAACCCTATGTGAATAAGCGCATGAAACCCGAATAGCTTAAATTTAATCAATGTTACCTTAATAATCCTAACTTCCCAAATTTATTCCAATAGTTAAAATCCATCCTATAGTAATGCAGTGTAAATTCTGATCCTTACCGTATCAGCACTGCTTTCAGCGACTCCACTCCTTTTTCTTCTAAAATCCACGATTATTAAACTTTAACTATATATACACTAGCTAATCTGCATATCATAATTTCTTCTTGAGAGGGATGGCTGTGAAATAACGCAATTACTGGCCCAAAGATTCCGCAAGAATATTATTAGTAGAAAGCCTCATAAGGCCTTGTCACAAAACTATAATCTATTTTTCATTTTTTATTTCGATCTACAAAAAAAGTGCATTTCTTTTTTTAGATTTTTTAAGCTATCAATTATTTATTTCTATTTTCAGAAAAACTGAGCAATTGCTTATATTATGGTAAGAAATTGCTAATGCATCCTTCCTTTTTTACATAAAGAACACTTTTTTTGTTGTATTTGTATTAATCATGAGAATTTTCGCTTTAGGGTTGTAACTTAATCTTTTAGTTGCGAAATCTGGAATTAGTCACCCAATCTGGAAATATGATCTAGAATTAGTCGCCAAATCTGGAAATGGGAAATCGTTAATCCTGATGATCCTAATCTGGACAATGAAACAAAATTATTAAATTATTCTGTTATCATCGGTAGTTGACAGGTGTGCAAAATTTCGAATTAATCTGGCCATTTAAAGTAGGTAAAAATAGAGTTCAGATTCCGTTGCATACAGGTGAAGCTAATAAAAGCGTGTTAATAAAGGGGGCGCGTTTCATGGAGTATATATCTAAAAATTAAGCATGCAGTTTGAAAGTATAGGTGCGGGTAGTACGCCGTATGTTACATCTAAGTTGACCGATTTTCTTATAATGAAAAGAAAGACGAAGAATTTAATAAAATATTACAACTTAAATTTATGAAAATTTATTAATTCAAACAAAATTACACTAATTATTCTTTGATTCTTTTTAAATATTTACTTAGACAAGTATTTTTTCATTGAAGGGTTTTTTTTATCAATGTATCATTTTCTAATATATCGGAAATTTCAGAGCAAAAAATGTCCTTCAACTGTATTTTACATTAAGTGATGCAGTTAAAGTATTATCATTCAGTCTTGATTTCTCATTTGTCCAAAAATCATTACCAATTGAAAAAACTCTTTCAAATGCTGTATTAGTTCCAGGGCAACGCAACGTTAATTCGACCAGTATAAATAAATTTTCATATGGAATGTGTTCATTTTTGAAATGATTAAATATTTCCACCCATGTTTTACCAATTTCAACATGTTGATTTTCCCAACGTATTAATTTATCAAAATTTAAATATATATTCAATCTTCTAATTTCTTCATACAGACAATTGTCCTCGATTTTAATTTCAGATAAAAACTCAACACAGTTTTCTAAGAGGTGTTGATTGTACCCGGACATGACGCATAACAATTCGGCTTGGCATCACCGAATACAGCGATTAACAGCTTAGTTTCAAAATATTGAAAACGAGGACAAGAAGAAAGAAACTTTTCGAGGAAGGACTGTCCTTCGTCAAGGAGGAGGATTTGGTCCCCTTATTATATCTATTTCATACATTTTATTTATCTTTCTCTTATAGATTCTCTGAACTAGTTATTGTATTTAATTTTGTCGAAATTTTGTTCAAATACGTGAAAGGTTTAAAGACATAATTTAATCAATTCTGAATGTAAACACAATCATTTCATTATTTATTTTATCTCCAATAATTGTTCTGGCATTATTTACAATAATTGATCATAATTTGATCTTGTTATTTACATTCATAACCTCTGATCGTTTCATTACAGATGTTTTATCAACTCAAAATTACCAAAATAATTTCGCAACCAATAAATATGTACTCTAAAAGGAATTTATAAAGTAAATAAATTCGTATTTCATACAAGAAAAATTTAGGAATTTCGAATTCCAGTTTCTATTTCGCTTTCGTAATTTATTGCGAATATGTAATTTTTGTGTTTGCATCTTACTATATCTAGAACAATAACGTAAAATTCAATAAATTTTGTAGTTATTTTCTTATTTCAAGGTCCGCGCTGTTCAATTTCAAATATTCATCGCAAAATTTTCCTTCATGATTTTATTAACAAACCAAACCACTTAACATATAAAACAGCTACTAGAATGACAAATACAAAATCATACGGTTATGTTGCATACATCAATCGATTGAATAAAAATAAATCGGTACAAAAATTATCGTTGCCACAGGGGCAAACAAAATAATCTGTTACATCTTTCTTAACTCTAAATTTCCTCATTGAATAGGGAAGATGGGCTTAAAGCTCTCTTTCATAGGGATTATAAATAATTTTTGGCACGATTTCCCACAAACTTTTAACAATCCTAAATTTATCTTTTTAATAAATATATATTATTTTCCGTCAGTTTTTCATTTTTGTAAGTTCATTATTGAATTTGAATGAAAATGCGAAGCCATTTTTTTTTTTTTTACTTAAAGCTTAGATGTGTCGACATATCTAAAGTATTTTCATGGAGTGATTTAATGTTTCTGCGGCACAGTTTTTCCTTTTATTTCAAGAAAAAAATATATTAGAACGCAAAAAAAAAACCCTGGAAGTACTTCCTGTATAAATATTATGGAAGAAGAAACATCGCCCCAAGTCACATTTTGCATATCTGAATGACATTTACTGGATAAAAAAGTAAAGTATTCAGTAAATATATTCCATTAATGCAAGTTGAAAGATTTCTCTCGTTATCAAGTTGTCAACCATTGGTGATTTTTTTCCTCCCACTTGTCATTAAAAAAATGTTCTGTTGTCGAAAAGAAGTTATTTTTGATGGGTTCCTTTTTCGGAGAATTCATTCAGAAATCATTAAGATCTTTTTAAAAAATTGATTTGAATTGTAAAATATTCTTCATATTAAGTTTCGGAAGAATATTTTGATTTTAATATGTTAGAAATGTTTATTTCTAGGAAGTTTTATTGATGATGTAAAAAAGCGGTTGCTTAAAAATGGTGCGAAATAAAAAAAACATATCATTCTTACGCCTAGTTTATTGTAAATTAACGTAATGCTAGAATACAGCAAAATAATTTTAATTTGGTCAAACATTAATAATTTTAGAAAAGAATTCAAGCAAAAGAGTGTTTTTATAAAGAAAATTTAATTCCTTTATAAGAAAATGACTATTTATTCTTTAATAACTTCTTAGTCAAGAGTCTTCGTTTTCTATGAGGCAAATTGTTCCTTTTCATGCATTCATATGTTTAGCAACAGGAATCTTCTTCCGACAAGGATTTCAATGAAGTACTTCCTTGAAAGCATTTATGAGAGCTGGTGTTGTCATTGAGCATGAACAACCGCATCTAGCACAGTCTGCAATAACGTTGGTCTCAGAAAGCCTCATACTTGATCGATAAATGAATAACCATTTAACGACGAAATCTTTAAACACCTTAAAGTAACCGATTACCCTAAATCGTGAACTTTGCCAAAAACTAAAAAATTTTCTTTAAATTTTATTTTACAGGCCATCTTATTAGCTTTATAAAAACTACCTTTATTATTTTCCATTCACTAGAACAAAAACTACAAATGTTTTAGTAAAAGCGGAAGCCACTACTTTAAACAAGATGTCATACTTTAAAATGCATTTTACTCGAAATGTGTGTGAGTGTGTTTCTCTCTCTCTCTCTCTTTTAATGCTCAAACGGGGACAGCGTTTGCTCAAAAAGCTTTGTAAATAATGAACTGAAATTTGTTGCGTATGTTCTGTATAATAGAAGAAATGTTTTGCCCTTCAGATTTATCAATTCCTGTTTTATTACGAAATTTACAGTTCTTTATGTGAATATACTCACTGTTTTTAAGCATTTTCATATAGGAACTAAAATAAAGTGTTCTATTTTTTGTAAAAATTTAAATATCTCTCTCTTATCCAGAAAGGTCATTTCAAAAATGAATGGCAAAGTAACGCATCAAAATTGTTATGTAATTTTTTGTAAATTTTGACCCATTTTTTTCCATTTTAGTAATAATAGTTTCTTTTTATTTTCTTAATTTTAGCATAATTTTCTTAAAATTTACTACATAAATCTAAAAACCATAAAAAAAATTCCCATGTCTCCATTTTTTAAAAAAATATTTGTGACGTAAGTAGTCGGATACCTTAAAAATCTCTGGCGGGATTTTCTTTTCATGAACATGATAAGTAACTGCTGCCTACTTCAATTCAACATTCGATATACTGTGACTGTTTGGCATCCTAAAAGGCAACAGTTTTTTTAAAAAAAAATACTGGACACAATCTTCAAAGACGAAATTTAAAACAGTGTGCTGCGTTTGTGCCATTGTAAATTATCACAAATTTGTATATTAGAACTCAGGTCACAACTAGATATATAATAATTTTTTTAACATATTGCATTTCTTCAATTAGATTATTGCACTCAAGACAGGCAATAAAATCAAAGAAAATGTGCCAAGTTATTTTCAAGAAGAAAGCTTGCGAGATTACTCGTTACAATTTGCATTTATGAAAATAACTGTAGAAGTTTTTTAATCAGTAACTTTAAAATTTGTAATTTAGACTCAACCTTTGTGTTTATTTTAAAAATTATTTTAAAAATATACATCAAGTCTTATGTTTTCAGCTAAGACTATGCAATACATAAAAACAATTTTAGCAAATTATTTGTGTAAACAATTTTGTGCCATCAAAACATTTTGCATTTTTCAAAAAATGCTTCAGATTATTTTTAAGATCATTACTTTAAGCAAAATTCAAGTATTTACTTAAAAAAGAAAAAAAAAATTATCATTTTTTTAAAAAAATGTTGGTTAACAATCCAACAGAAAGAAATCAAATTAGCTCAAAAATCAGGTGTGTTAATAATGCACATCTTCAGATTACTAAAGGCATTAACAAAAATCTTTCCACAAAGACAAAATAAGATTTTTCTGTTTACGGAATATATATGTAAAGATAGCTGAGATATGTTTTCTAAATTAATATGCAGAGAAAAGATGTCCATTATTTTTAAGATGGCAAAATAACAATTTTTTCTTCCTTTTTGTTTAAATTCTTATTCAAAATTGACTTATGAGCTAAATTCATTATTGTTCGAAAACGTGTTTTTCAAGGTAGTCCCTTTTCCCTGTAGTACTTTTTTTTCCTGCTTTTCTTTCTTTTTTTAGTTTATACTTCATGATTTTGTACATGAACTATCTTTCGACTTACGAAGTTTTATCAAAGATTAACACATTTCACATTTGTTTTGCGTATTTTCCGACGATTTTGAAAGTGGTGACGGTACTTTAAAAATAATTTTAAGAGAGAGAAAAATGTGCTTTAATGATTTGTGTATTTTGTATTTATGCATACAGGGTGTCCCTGAATACCATGAACAAACTTGAAAAGCACGTAGAGAACAATATGAGGAGCCATAATTACATCGGAAATCATGGACGGAAAGTGATAGGTGGCGTTGCACGCGAGTCACAAGGCAGGCACGTATGGATTCGTCATTTCAGACAGACAGCGGGCGATGAGCATGAATCGTTATACGAATGTTCAGTTGGTGGATATTCACTTAACCTACGGCTTAACTAACGGACTGGTCGTCCTGAGGAGAGGATATCATCTCATTATGGAAGGTGTTTTCTTGAATATTTGAACGGAACATTTTCAAACAAGTGGATTGGTCGTGATGGTCAGTTGCTTGATCTCGCAGATCCCCTGATTTATCTCGTCTGAATTTTTTTCCCTGGGATGCCATGAAGAGCCTTGTGTACACAACACGCCTGTCAGTTCTAAAATGGACCTGGTGGAAAAAATATCCATTCCTGCTGCTACGAACGGTTTTTTCGAGCATGTTCGCCAATAAATATCATTTCTGTGTCGTGTGTACATGCCAATGGCCGCAATTTCGAATATCGCCTGTGATGCTTTTATGCCATATTTTTTTTTTATTTATTGTTGATTTTTGTGTAATAAGACGTCTTGCATTACATTCTGCACTGTGGTCTTACTCTCTTAGTGTCTCCTTATCTCGTTAGGGTTACGCTTCCGCCCATGATTTTCGGTGTAATTATGGCTCCTCAGGGTATTCTCTATGCGCCCTCCAAGTTTGTACATGGCATTCGGGGACACTCTGTATATAATTTACTTTTACAGTGATTATTCAGTTTTTGTTCAAATATTTTTCATTAAAATCCTCTTATTTTACTTTTATCAAATAATTATATGTGTAGGTATGATTTTTTGAAAGTTTGAACACAACTCCGTTATATTATTCAGAGTTCGCCAATTGCTTCTTTACAAATTAACTTTGAAAATTTTTCCAGGACCTATCACCCCTAGAACTAATCAGCGTAATACAGTGCTTCTCAAACTTTCAATGTTTACGACACAACATTCAGTCATAATTTGCATCGCGCCCCACTCCATATAATAACGATGTATTAAATTGAATAATACTATACTTTGACGCCGAACCTACAATTAGGCTTTAATCTATTAAGGCCCTCGGACGTATATAAACGTCTCACTCAGCTATTGTGTTAATTGCCCTGGACGTATATATACGTCCTTCCGAAGTAATATCTTTTGTGTGAATTAATATCCATAAAATTATTCCGAAGGCGTTGAAAAGCAATAAAATGACCTTGACAGTGTTTGCGAAAAATTTGCTTATTTCAGAGGATTTGATTATTTATTCCTTTTCTACCCCTCCCCCCCCCTCAATACATCATATAAGCTTACCTGCGAGGTAAACTGTGGCATTGGGGAACGAATCATGTAATTTTTAATCTTCATTTAAGGGATTCATTATAAACCGTACAAATGATCATGATAAGTGTTAATATTGGCATATAATTTTATACATGACAAGTCCATGGGATCACTAGTAATTATTAAACACGTCCTTAACTTACTATAGTTGAATTAATTATAAACTAGATTGTGCAGTACTGATACATTTATAAGTGTAAATGAGTATTTTATTTTTTTATTATGTCAGAATGTGCTTGTTTGTTTACTTTCAGTAAGTTGATAAATTTTTAAAAAATCCTTTTGTTTCTGATTTATCAATATCCTCGCGCCCCTTCGTAGGGTTATCACGCCCCTCTAGGGGCCTGCTCCCCATGGTTTGAGAAACACTGGCGTAATATCATTTTGTGTCCTAACATTATTAGATTGGTCAAGTTAGACCGTATCACTATGAGCGCTAGCTTTCAAATTCTATGTCTTAGTTCAGGAATGGACAATAAGTCGATCGCAATCGACCACCAAGACGTGCCTTTACTAAGACCTAAAACGCGCTTTCTAAAAAAAAAAATTGGAGCATCGATGCTAACTAGATTGGAGAGTCGACTTTTCACAATTGATGCGACTGCATTTACTTAAGCAAATGATTCGATGGATGTGTGAATGACACATGTGGCTTCATTAGAAGAGCACGACGACGCTTAACACGTTCATGTCACTGAAGGGAAAAAAGTGATCACTGCGATACCAGCCACAAAAAGAAATTTTTCCCCACACGCCGACTGAGGGGAAGAATAAATGCTGATGATCAGCTCTTCCAGCGGTAGCGCTATTAAAACATCACCTCCAACCCAAAGCTTCAACGGAGCTTGGTTCTCGTGCTGATATTATGTCTTGCGATGGAGCGGAACTCGGTAGCAAACAATTTAAATGCATACCTTGGGTTCAGGTGCATCAGTTCGCGTATGTTCTTTACTCGCTGCATTGAATACGTCAACACTCCACGGTTTAACATTCGCTCATAGTTGTTCAAGCATTCAACTTGACAGTTTTTGTTACTTGTGTCTTTGCAGTGAAAATAGTAATCAGTAATACTTTAAAAGAGGGCTACAATGTCGAAAACAAGTGTGGGGAAATAAAAAATACAATTTTAATACAGAATGTCCTTACGCCACTGGGTAGACCGCAACACCTTAAAAAAGAAGTAGTCCATTAAACATTTTTCAAAGAAATACAGAACTTTATTGAATTTTTATTTGTACGTAGCTTGTTATTTCTTAATTTTGTTACTACAAATTGAGAAAATTAAAAGGGAGGGGAATAATTTCTACTATTCAAAAGTGCCGGCTGGGTGGCGTAGTTGGTTTGTCGCTGGCCTCGTACACCCCCAATGTTGTGGGTTCAACCCCGGGTCAAGTTGATGGATTTTCATGATGAAGAATGTCGGAAGTGATCATGTCGTATGATTATGCAGCATG
>BMAV01026705.1:31281-62318 GCA_019973955.1 Trichonephila inaurata madagascariensis | reverse complement strand
CAGGTGCCTCCCTTTGGGTAAGAAACTGGGCATCATAATTACATGACTGTGATTGGTATTCCCCCTATATTGTGCAGCCCTTAAGGGCTCACAGGACCCTTAACAGGTATCCGTGCACTTGAAAAACATTCTTCTTCAAACCAATGTAACTTAGCAATAAAACAAATAATTAATTTGAAATTTTTACATGATAATCATATATATTTCCAATATTTCCCAAATTTTCAGAGAATTTGAAAAAAAATTTGAAAGGTTATAAAGAAATAAAAATTGGACAATTTTTCAAAAATATGAAAATCGGTATTTTACACCGCGCAGGATTCTGAAGTACAAAATTGATCAAAATTTACAAAATTAATTTTACTTGGTATAAAAATGCTCACTTTTAAAGTTATACTAACTTTTAAGAAATTTATAGAGGAAAAAAATATTTTTTAAAGTACAATTATAACGAAAATTTTAAAATTTTAAGAAAAAATTTAATTAAAATTCAAATAAAAAAAATTTCTGAAAATTAATGTATAAAATATGAAGAGCCTTATTTTAAACACGTATATAAAATTTCAAATCAATATCATAAATAGTTTCTGAGAAATCCTGCGTGGAAGCTAAAATTTTTTGTTTTGCGAAAATGAAGTTAAGGTATCCGACTACGTAGGGAACCATGATTTTGCAAAAGCGTATAAATGGATAATATTTATGATATTTAGTGTCACTTAGATCAGAAAACGTATACAAAATTGTTTTAAGAATAGTATTACAATAAAAAATTATTTAAGTACAATATTTTGACAAGAAATGAACAAAGAATGACCCATTTTCAAAATATTCTCCTTTTGTGAAAAATGCTTTTATTATATAATAATATTTTGCCTGTCTATAGCTCAGACCTTTGTACAGAGGCTCAACTAAAGTTTTTGATATATATAACATAGAAGTGGGTTTATCCATGTTTTACGACATCAGAGAGGAGAAATTTTAAGAGAAAAAAACGCTGATAATGATTTCAATAGGTTGTAACTCTGAAACCGATGTGAATATTTTACAAAAAATAGTTCAGACTCTTTGGAGAAGTGTTTACTTTATATAAACACACACAAAATGTTATTATTTTAGAAGCATTTTTTATTGAAGGAGATCATTTTAAAAAATGGTTAGTCTAAATTCATTTTTTGCCAAAATATTGTATTTAAATAAATAAAAAAAATGTCAAAATGTCCTTAAAACTATTTTATACATGTATTCTAATCTAAGTGACACTAAATATCACGAAAATTATCCATTTACACGCTTTTTTAAAATCACGGTTCCGAAAGTAGTCGGATACCTTAAGAATAAGAAGGAGATAGGGTTTTCATTTAAATTTCACTACTTATATTTCTCAATAGCTTCAGAAGTTTTCACAGTATCAACACAATTTTGGTACCAAAATACTCAGAAATATTAAGGCTTTAACACATTTTTTTTTTCAAAAAATTGAAACATTTCCAATTTAGGAGTTCTGTGAGCACTTAAAAATGATGCCAACTCCTGGGAATGTACTAGGAATCCAATGTTAAATAATAATCAGCAGCCGCATTGGAAATACAAATAAACTATTCAAAAACATTAAAGGAACATTAAAGATTTCGAAACTTACATTCAAATTCAAAACTTCCCAATTGTTTTAAAGTATTTGTTTGTACAAATTTAGGAGTATTAAGCGGAAATAATTTCTTTTTAATGTTATTTCATTAAAAAGTATTTCCTTGGAATAAATATAGACTCTTTTTGACTTATAGACACGGGGAAAACTAAACACAAGGCTCACAAAAACTGAATAAATAAAAAGTTATAGTTATTATAATCTTTTTTTCAACATCTATGGAATCAAATCAACTTTCATTAATAATATTATCTTTTATATATACAACATTCATCAAAAGATACTTTTTTTGACACATCAGTAAAGTTAGTTTCCTTTCACAAATGTTTCTTTCTCTTTGTTTTCGATGATATCTCTATGCAGGGGGAAAAAGTTTCCATTTCCTTTGCATTGTTTCTTTGTCAATGTTATCTCTAAGAAACATAAGAAAGTAGGAAACATAAAAAGAACCGTCGCTAGAATATTTAATTAAAAAGAACATCCTTCACAAGTTTTTTTAACCTATACTAAGAACATAAAATACTTTTTTATGATTTATCTTGTTCCCGTAGGCTTTTAGATAAAAAAAAGTCTTTATCATAGCACTGAGGGACAAGATTAATGTATACAGAATTGTTTGACTCTTATCAGTATTGGATAATAGTCTACACGTTTGGCCGTTTTTCATTTTCGATCCATAAATATAATCCCTCTGTGCAGTCTTTTTGGAATTAAAGTTTCTGTAAAAGTGCAAAAATAATATGAAATATCAGGAATGCTTGTTTGTAGATCATTTAAAAAGAAGATAACTGTAACTGAAAAATAACTGTTAGTTATATAAAAAAAATGAAGGAAAACTAGCATTTTAAAAATATTAAAATGGTTTTATATTTAATTTCTTATTACACTAGCTAAATACACAGATTTAAGTATTTTTACATAGTTCGGGGTTCAAGGATTTCATGCAAATGAAAGCAACAGGGTTTTTCAGTAGCAATGGAAATTCATTCTTCAAAAACAATCCTTTAAATACAATTTCAAGTTCTCACAAATTCGCTGAATAAATTTCAGAAGGCCTTCACTCCTTCTATGGTTTCAGATACAACTATCAGTGTCTAAAATACAAGTATGCTAAAGATTATTCACAAGCACCGGCTCGTCCTACATAACAGCCGAAGTAATAACTAGTCGCTGGTCGACTTTTCATGGTCAAATCTTCAAAGGTCAAAACAAGACTAACTCAGTTTCGGCGAGTGACTTCCTGTTTATAGGCCTCAAGGGTCCTTCGACAACACTCCGCTGGCTTCATAGATCGCGATATCAGTATATTTTTCCACAAATTTCCAGAATAATCCGTAGGGGCGGGAACAGGCCAAAAATGGTCTCCAAATGATACCAACTTGGCTCTATCGCCAAAATTTTGCTCAATCTTCCATTGAAATGCTATTATAATGTAGGGAACGGCGTTGCTTAAAAATATCACAATTTTAACAAAAAATAAAAACAACATAGATTAATATAAACGCATTACACGTCCAGATATACAAATTATTTACACTATTATATGTATTCTTAACAGAATATTAGTAACAGTATAATAATTAACATTTCATAAATTTTAACAATATTTAAAAATTATCTCTATGTGTAACTTTGCTTTTATGCAGTTTGGAATCTACCATAAGAATAAAAAATAAATCTACTTCAAAATACAAGGTTATTCAGGATTTGAAAAGCTACAGTAACAAAACAAAGATGAATACGGCATAAAAGACCATTAGAAAGAATACGGAAAAAATTCAAGCTTTATTTATATATTTTACTCGTAAACTTTACTGTGTGAAACCTTGGTTACACCTCATACATCAGTGCGATAGTTCAATATGATTCTATCAACGTTATTAAAAACCAGCGTTATCATTTCCGTGTAACCAAAAACTTGGTCTTTTACATAAGACCATGTTTTCATACTAAGTTTTAAGCGCGATGTATTGAAATCCCATGAAATAATAACAAGTGCTGTAAATTACGTTGATAGTACCAGGTTGAGTAGAGGGAGACAGGAACTGAACTAGCATGCTAATGTATGCCGTGTAACAGTAGCGCACACAGGGATTTTTCAAGAGGGGGTTCGGGGTTAAAATTTCACCATTCTTGTATCATGCTAATTTTGATTTTGTCGATTTTCAGGAACAAAACACAGTAAAAAACTAATTATTGAATAAATAATTAGCATTAATTAATAAAATTAATAATTAATAACAAATATTTAATCAAATTTTACGTATTATATACTTAGAATTATAACCAATCGGAAAAAAATCAAGGGCTTTGGGGGGGTCCGGACCCCCAGGACACCCCCTTGTGTGCGCCACTGCCGTGTAATAAAGGTTTCACACATAGAACGCCTGTAAAGCAGCGATTCTCAAACTGTGGGGAGTGCCCCCCCCCCGTAAGGGGACGTGATAATCCTACGTGGGGGGTGCGAATATGTCGAAAATAAATAACTATTTAAAAAAATTATTAATTTATTGAAGGGAAGCAAAGCAAAATACATTGTGACATAATAAATATTCACTTTGCATGTTTATTGCTATATGTTCCAGTTTAACAATGAAGCAGGAAAAGTAACATAATACTTAACATATTACTTAAAAGTATATATATATATATAACTTACTTAAAATGTCTATTACTTAAAAGTAACATATACAAAATTTAATACTTATCTTGATAATTTGTACGAATTTATAATTAAAGTCGTTTTGTAGCCTTGGTGTCAAAGTACGTTCTTATTGCATTCAATACATTGTTATTATATAGAGGGTGATTATGTAATACAACTTAAATTGTCTCTGTATTCTTTCAAATTTTTGTTCAATGTATTCGTCTTAGATTTTTACTATAGTACTTCGAAACCTCTTGAAGGGAATTATAAAGCACTTTGCACAGATTCCACTAAATCATTTTTAAATTTTTATATAAGTGGTTTAATATTATGGGGTTAGATTATTTGAATTGTAGTTTAGTCACTTTTCAATGAATGATTAATTAACTATATCGAAAAAAAAAATATTGTTAAGAAAAGAAGTTCATTGAATAGAATCAAGAAATCAGTTTTAAAAGATATCTCATTGTGTTGTTGATAATCCTATGGAGACTGACGAAGTCAGACAAGATCCATAAAACAATTAAAAAGTCGAACACAAGAATGGCATCCGCACAGATACTTCTTCAAGAAAAGTCCGCACAAACTTAAGATGGGCTCGGCAGAAACCTGGTGAACCTAACACTTGCCACAGGTGGTAAAGACTGTCTAACTGTCTAAGAAGGATTTGTACAAAAAAAATTCTTAATGACTGGAAAAGTAAGTTTCTAGTGGAAATGGATCCTAGAAACTCCCTCCGAAGGGTTCAGCAGTATGGTAGTAAGAAGGGCTTTACAAAGCCTTTAAGGAAGTTCTGGGACTTAACTTGACTGAAAGGGCTGCTTTTCTTTAATCTTTATCTATCTCTCAAGTAATTTAGATCGGAAGAAGCTGTGATATGTTAACCGATAGAGAGTTAACTGCAGACCATTCATTGACTGAAAAGTATAAGAATATAGTATGATTGTAAGGTATGTTAAAAGGACTTGTACCCTTTGAGCTACTTTCTTTCTTTATGTATTTAAAAATTATATTTCAGCATTTGATATAATGTTTCTATTCAAGAAAATGATATGAGATGAAATTTTTCACATACTATTCATAAATTTTAAAAATTAAAATTTTTTGAAGAAAATTTGGAAAGTTTTAAAATCCTACTTCTTTTGTAATTATTAATTTTTTGACCTGAAATTTTTTTGTAATATACTTATAGATGTTGTTAACAATTTTAAGGATCGAATTTACAATAACTTAATTGGTTTTTGAGAAAAAAATAAAATGTTGATATGCATGCTAAAAATCAACAGAAAAGCCAGTATCTCTTGCATTTTAATTTCTTTTAAAAAAAGTATTCAGTTTACAGAAAAATGGATCCCTAATTTTGTTACATGCCTTATATTTAACACACAGAAAAAAATGGAAGAAATTGGTAAATAGTTGTGGAAGGAGTAGCATTTGTCTAATGTTTCGAAAAACACAAACTGAGAAAAACCACTTTAAAGCTTATAATTCTGAAAAAAAAATTATAATAAGCTTAAATAAACTTAAAATACCACTTTAAGATATTAGTTATATATTTTCTTTAAAATAATTGCTTTTTCGTATTTTTTCAACCCATATATTTTTATAAATGATCCATTTTAAGAAGGTATTAATTGTGCAAAAAAAATTCAAGAAAAATGTTTAAAAAAATGTTTTTTCTGTTACGACAGAAAGTTGAGTTTTTTTTTCTTTACATATATTGAAGTATTACATTTGTATGAAAAACATATCAGGAATAAGAACTGAAATTATGAAATTATTAATATAAAATCCCTAATTCAAAAATTTTACATGCACACATTTCACAAAGAAGAAAAATTACATTATTGTATTGCCTCTGAAATATTCTGCTTTATGAATTACACATTCTTTTTTATAGTTATTATTTCTCTTTATAATGTAGATTTTTTTATCATAACGCTTTTTTTAGCTTAGTTTTCTAAAAAGGGGGCGTGGCCGAATTGTCTAATTTGTTTTCAAATGAAGTTTTATTCAATTTCTAAATTTCCGATTCGCACAAGTGATATATCAATCGAAAGATAATAATGTAAAGAATAAGATTAAATAAAAATAAAAAAAGCGTTAGATTTGTCATTTTGGGGATACCAAGTCCTCTTAACATAGCAAGGGTTGAAGAGAGTTGATCATTTTAAAATAAACAAGAACAAGGCTATGGTAAGGGACTAATGTAGACTGATCTTCATTAATCTTTAAAATGATGTATTGAAATATATATTGATGTAATAAGTGTATATGTATGTATAAGTTTTGTGAGATGTCATCACTTTATCCTGAGTGTAGTTTTAATTACAGTAATTGAGTAGTAAACACAAATTTCTCTTATTTATTACGGAACAATTCATAATAACAAATTTTATTTCGTTTAAAACATAGGTTCCCAACCTTTCTTCAACTGATACCCCCTTTTCTAGTGAATATTTCAATACCGCCCCTTCCCACCCAGAGAAATAAGAGCATATATAATACATGGTGAAAACAAGAATTAAATTTTAAAAAATTTCTGTAACTAATAGAATATATTTTTTTTTAATTTAGTTTTTTCTTTTTTTTTCCTAAAGCCCTCAACTTTTTTTACCTGCAAATCTTAAATAGCTCTATTGCCACGAATATATTTAAATGTGTGATATTATATATTCTAGTCGTAGATAGAATATTGTTGGAATTGAGACGCTTCTGAATTTCTTCTTTATTTAAAAGTGAGGAATAAAAGTTTTAGATTACCCGTTATAAGGACCAGTTTGATGATACAAAGTAATTTACAATGAACTATTGCTTTCTAAATAAATTGACAGTTTCAGCCTTTAAAGAATCGCACGTTAATCACTAATTAACAAAATTTTAATTATATTTCTTGGTTAATATAAGAAATGAAATGCAGTGGACAAAACATTTTTCTTACTGCTCACAGACTGCTTGAAAAAAATTTTTGTTAATATTTAAACATATAAAATTTTTAACAACTAATGAGAAGGTTGAATTTGGTGCATTTTAATGAGTTTGTGAATATCAGGCTCGATTTTACTTAAAAACAATCGTAAGTTGCCTCATTCAGTAACATGGGCTGATTTTTCTTTTTGGTTACTAATGTTACTAGAGCACTTAATTCACATTCTAAAATATGAAGATGGGAATGTTATCTGAAGTGTAAAACAATCAACCATAATCCTGGGTACAGTTGCAAAATCAACTTCTGCATCCAAAATCCTTGAATTGAATTTTTAATTCCTCATTTGTCATCAGTTCTATTAGCTCTAACTGCGATGAACCTACCTTATGTTAATTGTATGTATTTTTAAATTTTAAATACACATAATCAACATAAGATATCCAGTATTAAAATATACTTTTGTTAGTGTACATATTCAGCGTGTTTTCTTAGTTTTTTTTAGTCTATATTTGGTCAATCTGTCCATGCCCCTCCATACCATCTCAACACCCCCTAATTTACTCTGGGTCTTTTACTGCGCCCCTGAAAGCCTCAAACACCCACGTTGAGAACCTATGGTTTAAAGCATTATCATTTTATTACTTATTTTATATTTTATTGCTTGTCTATTAGTTATTCAATATTTTTATAAAACACTTAAAATTATAGCACGTAATAGTTAACTAAGCTCACGTTAGATGGCGCTTTGCTATCTATGCACTATCCGATGGCCTTGGTCATGGGTGGCGAACCTTTATGGATCAACGTGCCATTTTTTTTCTAACGAAGTGTTTAAGGAAGTATAGACGTGCCGTCAAATAATTTTAACTTGTGATTATTCGGAAATAATAAAACTGCATACTAACAACACAAAACATTATTTACGTTAAA
Organism: Trichonephila inaurata madagascariensis; assembly: GCA_019973955.1. Taxonomy (NCBI): domain Eukaryota; kingdom Metazoa; phylum Arthropoda; class Arachnida; order Araneae; family Nephilidae; genus Trichonephila; species Trichonephila inaurata. Next base: position 54,167 of record BMAV01026705.1, on the reverse strand, counting down.
AATGCACTGTATAGTTATAAATGTTTTAGTTATACGTGTAATTCAAATTAAAGAGTAAAATTAGTGTGACTTCTGCTGTTGCAGATAGAGTGTGTGGACAAATAATTTATATTAGAATTGTAAGATGTTACTTTTAGCAGAGAGAGAGAATGCATGCTGAATTGGAGCCATCTGTCAAACGGTTTCTAAGCAATTAATTATTTTTGCTGTGGTTCACTTTTTTTGACAAGAGGGCTTACGATTTCTTTCAAACCGTTTTACAGACAGTGTTCTGCACACCACTATTTCAGAACATAAAACACACACTGTTTTGTCGCCATTTCTAATAATGCCATGTTTCCCGGTCCATCAAATTTGAAATTCTCTGTTACACTTACTATCTTGCACATTTGTTGTTTTGCTGAACTAGCCATATTGAATAACAGTTAAAAATCGCAAATATAACACAGATAAACTTTAAAATACAGTTGTGTCAATGAAATTGACTATGCTATGCATAGACAAACTTTACATCATAAGCAATTATAGTCTACGACGCAAATGAGGCAAGACAATAATAAACGAGTGTGCTCTCCGCCCCCGATCGGACGTGCTTGTTCGTAATACTTCATAGTGAACTTTGAAATTTTGAAATAAAATACAAACCATTTTGATCACTAGCGTGCCAAAAATATTGTGTCACATGCCGACAATGGCACGCGGGCCACTGTTTCGACATCCCTGGCCTTGGTGTGTTCTTAAAAATGGGAAACCCCACCGTTTAGAACTAAAATAATGCAGGTACGTTAAGAAGATGTAAAACGATATCGTTGATTTTAATAATTATTTATACATGTTTTGTTTTGTGTAGCCCAGTTTAATCAGTAACGTTTTTAGATTTATTGAGGCTCTGGGCTCTTATGCAAAAGTAAGACCCACTGCAACACTTTTATATGACATTGTATAAGCACACTTTGACCAACACTCGTCAAATCCGTAACAAATAAATGCGTGTGACTCACAATCTCACATGCTTATGCACAACCCGACTCGTTCAACTGCAGCCTTTCGACTAAAGACTTTATCGCATACCCATGTCTCAAAACAACTCGAGTCACTTTCGAGCAATGTTTCGGTAAATTTTTCGTGCAGCTGTTAGGGTGAAGGGTTGCCGTAAATAAAACGACATGCTCTGACTACAGCAGCGCTCTATCTTCACATTGAAAAATTACTTGCCGATTTTATTTACTCCTCTCGCTCTTTTATGAACAGTCGTAAGTAGAAATGAAGTACTAATCTGTACAATATTATATGCCATTTCTAAAACGTTTAACGAATACAAGGTTTTGCCATCTTTACTTCCATCTTGTTCATTACGTAGAGAGACGACCCCATTGGCTGGAATTTCGACCAATTATTTCAGCTCACTAGGAAAAAGTTGTTCGAAGCCGTTGCAAGTGGGTAGAAATTGCCCAAAAGGGTTGAGGGAATGAAAAATTGCTCCGAAAACGTTTACGTGAGATAGGGTCTTAAATGAGTAATGGCGAATGAGTAATGTACACCTAGGCTTGACAGGGACATGACATAATGAAACAGGTCAGTGGGTATAAAGTACGAAATTTCTAGTTTTTTGAAGAATATGCCGGGGAATAACATTTGACGATTAAAATTGTCCGGATCATGACCTTATTGAGGGCATGTCCAGAAAGAGGCAACCCGCCCCCCCCCCCTTATATCCCTGATCCAAATGACCAATGACTTAAAACGTTCCTGTCTTGATTTATTACGCTGTAAAATAAATGATGCTTTGTTTTGAACTGGAATCAAAGACATTTTTCCACAATCTAATCTATCTGGTCAAAAATTAAATATATGGTGAATTCAGCTACTAAGTACTTTTTTTTAAAGCGGTGCTCATTGACATAAAATTTTTTTATTACTTCATAATAAACTATTGAACTCGTTTAAAATTTGCAAGCATATAGTATATAAAATTTAAGCAGTATAGCAATTATATTTTTAAGGTATAAATATTTTTTTTTTCTATTTTATATCAAAAACTCAAATGTAAAAACTTCTTTTATAAAAAAATATGGTTATCCAATACAAGAAGAATGTACGTTATTTCTTTAGGATAACGGATTAGGAATGTCATAAATTTTGCAATATGTTATACTATCGATAAGACAATATTGTTATATGCGTGTTTCTTCTAGACTTTAGTTTTCTGAAACATGTAGCTGTTATTGTTTCGAAAATGCAATATGCTTCTGAGAAATATTTTATCCTTGTTTTTCAATGGAAATGAAATATCTGTGCCCGTCTATAAAGAAATTGAGTTTAGTAGTAACAGAATTCTCTCTCTCTCTCTCTCTCTCTCTCTATATATATATATATAGAGAGAGAGAGAGAGATAGGATTTAAAGCATTACCTATCGAAAGTAATAAAATAAGTGGATCTTTTCAATTCATTTCATTCTTAATAAATTCATTTTGATATACTTTCTACATACTTTTTGTGTATTATCAGTAGAAACGTTTAGAGAAAGGTCTGAAAAGCTTAAAAATGTAGACTCTTTTTTTTCTATTTTAGTGAGACACATTTGTATTATAGTTTAGGTCTTCATGCTAAATATATCTCTCTCTCTTTAATTTTATTTTACAACTACTGCAAAATTCTTCTTTGTTATTATCTGCATTATAGTTTAGAGAGAAATGTCAAAAGTACCTATAGAAAAGAAACTATTTTCTTAGTGAGATATACTTATATTCTGGCTGTTGTATGTCCATTCCAGTGCCGGGTTATCCGTTGGGCGCTTAAGGTATCCGACTACGTTCGGAACCATGATTTTAAAAAAACGCATAAATGTATACTTTTCATGATATTTAGTGTCACTTAGATTAGAATGCATGTATAAAATTGTTTTAAGGACATTATGACAAAAAAAATTATTTAAATACAATATTTTGGCAAAAAATTAACTTAGAATAACTTTTTTTCCAAATGTTCTCCTTTTATAAAAAAATGCTTCTATTGTATTAATATTTTGCCTGTATATAGCTCAGACCTCTGTTCAGAGGCTCAAGTATGATTTTTGAAAAATTCAAATTATTTTCAGAGTTACAACCATTTGAAATAATGATCGGCATATTTCCTTAAAATTTCTCCCTTCTGTTTTCGTAAAACATGGATAAATCGACTTCCGAGTTATGCACTTCACAAATTCTAGTTGAGTCTTTGTAGAGAGGTCTGAGCTGAATACAGGCAAAATATTAATACAATAGAAGCATTTTTTACAAAAGGAGAACATTTGGAAAAAAGGTTATTCTAAGTTAATTTTTTTCCAAAATATTGTATTTAAATAATTTTTTTTTGTCATAATGTCCTTAAAACAATTTTATGCATGTATTCTAATCTAAGTGACACTAAATATCATAAATATTATCCATTTACACGCTTTTGCAAAATCACGGTTCCGAACGTAGTCGGATACCTTAAGGCGGGCGTCCAGGGGCCTAGAAGGCCACGGATAGGCTGGACTTGAACAGATTTTTTAGTTATAAATTTCGATCCTCCAGTGTCAAGGGGGCCTGGTATATCTTTTGTGCCGTAGGCCCGAAATGAGCTCAAATCGGCACTGGCTCATTCATGAAAATTAATTTTAATATAAATGCAAAATACTTTTGTGTATTATCTACAGTTTAGCTCAAAGAGAGGTGCAAAGAATTTATAATTTTTTATTATTATTTTGAGAGTGATATACAAGGTCTGGCTATTAAATAACGTGACTGACACTGCTACTTGCAGAAGTAAGCATGCGACAAACTCGAGCGATCTATAATTATTTAACGCGGAGCCTTCTTTTTCGAATGCAGTGCCTCTTGTTTTTGTAAACACACCCGTATAGCCGTAGCCATCTTTCGCATTAGAATTATTTTTCATTCTTTTGCCTGTTAAATGATAAGTGTAGCAATGGAGTAACGAATTGTTGAAAAATTTCACAAAAAATTTGAAAAACCCACTACTGAAACTTATTGCTTATTGAAAGAAGTATACGGCAAAAAAACAAGGTTTAACATGTGCAAGTGTTTTTGAGTTGTTTAAGCGTTTTCAAAATTACCGAGGTGTTGAAGATAATTCACACTCCAGTCACCCTTCCACGTCAACCACGGATGATGATATCGAAGAAATCGATAATTTCATTCGATCTGCCAGTCGGTTAAGTATTCCTGCAATTTTTGAGACTGTAGGGATTGACAAAAAATCCATACAACAATTTTTCTATAACAAGATGTAACTCGTTAGTCCACGAAGTTTCTACTAATCATCTTGGGTAAAATTATTCTTTTTAACTGTAAATTCTGTTCAAAAGCTTCCTCGGTGAAGAAAAGGAGATTTATAGGTAAATGAGTACTTCTCTTTAAATGTTGTCATTAAAGAATGTGATGATGGTAGATAATTGAGAGTTGGTGATTTAAAGTTGATTAAATTAGATTGATTGATTATTTTTTTAAAATCATGGTTCCGAACGTAGTCGGATACCTTAAACGATTTAAATTTGTAACTGAAGTATGGTGTTTAAAACTTAAAAACATATGAATTAAATTAAAATTTAATCTATATATAAAACAACTGAGCAACAAACAAATGCTTTTAAAGAGAGGAATAAATCTGGCGCTTCAATAAGAATTTTTCTACATTTGGAATCAATCGTGTCAGGTTTAACCCTAAATTTCCTTGGTTAGTAGGGCCCAGCAATTATTTCTCCCCCCCCCCCTCTTTCTTTTTGGTTTGGGTGATTGATAATCACGCTGAAACTTCTTCTCACAAGGAAAAGTAATTAAACTAATTATGGAGAGAGAGAAATCTCACGATATTCCATAATTTGTGACAAATAACAGGTATGTCTTTTTAAAGCCAAAATTGCTGACAGGGTTCTTGTTTTAATAAAATGCAAATACTTTTTTCACTGATGTGGACCCCTTGCAGGTCGTCATAGACCCTCTTGGGGTCGATATGGACCACTTTGGGAATCACCGCTCTACAGCATCCCAGTGTTGGACCATCCGTTTTATTCGTTGAATCTTGCGCCATGCGTGTTCTGTCTGTTTCCTGAGGTCAAATCTGCATTAAAAGGAACATGATTTGAGTCGGTTAAACCTGGGAAAGAAAAGGCGGCATCAAGGCCAAGTCTAGCAGTTTTGCCGCCCTGGACAAAAATGTAAAATGTCACCCCTCCCCTCTAAAGCAAAAAATTATTATTAAAAAAGATAAATTTTTCACATAGATACATACCTATAATTCTTGCGAACAAAAAGGCAACATAACAATTCAGCCTTAACAAGTCTTAAAAAATACAAAATATTTCGGAATTAAGCTCATAATTACCTGTCATTATTTCAAAAGAGTAAAAGGTAAGAAAAGAAAAAAGCGTTTATTTTAACTAATAGTAACTACATTCTTGACTAAAAAAACATCTCCTGTGGTTCTCTATCTACTAAAAACTCTTATTACACTTGTCTCCTTTTGGATAGTTGACCCTGGATATCGTATGGGTGAAAGGAATGTATGTTGTGACCCCCCTCCTGGATGAGAAGATTACTAGTGAAACATGTGTTAACATATCAAATTTTCTGATTTAACATATACTCCTGCCTCCAAACCTTCAAGTTTCAATATAAAAGAAAACTGACATTAAACATGCAGAGTACAAAATAAGGAAATAAGATATATTAAATGAAATACCAAATTCACATTGAATAATTTTTCAGATAATAGATAAATTTTTTTAAAATATTTTTTTTTTTTTTTTTTTTTTTTTCATTTTGATTCTAATGCCGTCCTTAAAATTTGCCGCCCCCTGGTGGCATGCGTCTCAAAGGAGGTGACACTAGAAGACTTCCAACGCAGTTTCGAGCACTGGGAGATTCGCATCGAAAGTTGTAAGGATAGAGAAGGGATGTATATTGAGGGTAATAATAAGCAAACATGTATGAAATCAAAATGAAATGTTTCATAGCATCAGTCTCATTATTTAATAGCTAAACATTGGATTTAGGTTCTTAATTTATTTACTTTTTAAAGTATTGCGAAATCATTTTACTTATTATCATCATCAATATCATATAAAAATAAATGGTAAAAGAGATTATATGTTTAAATTTTCTGAGGGAAGAGTATTTAGATTCTAGTTGTATGTCATCTGGCTTACTCTCTGATCGTCAAATATTGGACAACGACCATTCGTAAGAGTTTCGATATTTGTTTTTGCATCCCTATTTTCACATTCTCTTGAGTATCTGATGTTTGACAGGATCTAAAATGTTACGACAAATTACAGTTAAGTAATACACAGAAAACAGTTCTATTAAAGTTTTTAATAGCATTTTATTAATTGTTGTTGTTACTAATGCTATCTGTATGACATTGTCAGATCGAGGATCTGCGAAATTCATCGTAGCTAAGGGCCAGATGTACGCCTGTCGTTCGCCGTAGCTTTGAGCACCATGCAGGCGACAGTATGATTTCACTTGATTCCACCCCAATTTTGAGGGAGAACATCCTGGAATTGGTCAGGGGCTTCCCATATAACTTCCTTTTCCACCAATCTCACTAGAGAATTTGCGGCTGGACGGCTAATTAGAGTACCCTTCCTCCTCTGCCGCAAAGGCATTATACATTTGTAAACAACCATGCCATCTCCGAGATTCAAAACGGCAATGCTTTTAGCGTTATTAACCACTTACTGAATGGGCCGCTTATTTTGTTAATTAATTAATAATAGTTAATATGTTCTTAATTTATTCTTGCTTCACCTACGTGTTTGTATGGTTGATTTGTCGCTGGTCTTCTGCATCCGAGGTTACGAGTTTGACCCCGGCCCAAGTCGGTGGTAAATCGACAGCGGTCATTTCGTAAGATTATATGGCATGCAAAAGATCCCTAAAGTACCTGTTTGGCTTAGGTTTCTTCTCGGCAAAATTAAATCTTCATACAGATTCGCATCGGCAAAACTCATATGCCTCCCTATTGGGAGGAAACTGGGTGTCAAAATTACCTGGGGTGATTGGTATCCGTCTATATGGTGCCGCACTAAATAGAGATACCTGCTTCAGTGAATATACTAGGTCTGCAAATGGTAAGACACCTATCCACTTCTCATTAGAAATTAAATTTTTAAAAAATATGTACATTTGTGCGTAGTGTATTGTAGTGCACTGGTTCCGTTGCTTTGCAAAAATAGTTTTAAGAGAAGGAATTTGTAATAGAAGAATGAATGGTACACATAATGAAGGCAGAAGGGATTTATTTATTTATTTGTATCTATATTTTGATTGAAAATGAAATAAATAGATCAGATCTTAAGGCTATCTTCGGCTGATGTTAAAGAATAAGGGACAAATTCGGAATATTTTTTCAGATATAAAAGTATCCACACAAACACTAATATTATATTCTGGCTACACTATCCTGTAGAGAATCACTTATTTTATCATACTACTCATTTTTATACGAGTTGACACATTTTTTCTTTTATAAAATGGGGTTTGCATTTTTTTTTTCCTATACCGTAATGCTAAATGAGCTATCCCTTCACATATTAAAAAGAAAAACTAATTCATTTTGAAATATTTTGAAATTTTAAAAACACTATATTATAAACAAATGCAGGAGTTACAATGTCACAATTTTTTATAAAATTTGAGGCTTTTCTGTCCGAAAATGTGCTCCGCGTCAAGTTCACGCTCTCGTACATATGGCGCAAACAGCCTTAAAATAAAAAGTTAAAAATTTTAAAATATTGCAATTATATTTTTATTTTTACAGCATTTTACAAAATAATACGTATTTCATTAAACATTTGTTTTAATTTCTTTAAATCAGTTCTATGATACGATATATACAGAGATAAGTGCGGCCTACATATGAATTAGGTCATAGATAATTTCGCATGACGTTTCAACACAAAATTCTTTCACACTCATGATGCAAATTCTACAAGAAGGGAAGTAATTACTTCTAATGTGCCCATCCACAGGGCAAGAGTAAAAGGTCTTCTCATTTATTTTTATTAAAAATTGCCTCTAGCACCTAATTTGAAGGAGAGGTCTGTTATGGCCTGTCTGAAACTACTGAAACACGTGCGAGGAGATCTCCGATCACAACATCATCATCTTCAAATAACATCATAACAAATGGGAGAATTAATTAAAATGCCTTTGGCTGCACATATATCAAATCACTTAACGATGTACGGTTGAAATACTTTTCCCTTAAACTCCCTATTTTACAGGTGTGGGGGATGTGAAATTAATTTTAGATTAGGATGATGTCCACTTATTTCGAAAGCGCCTTGAAGATAACAGTTCTAGTGAAATTGAATGTTGACTAAAATATCTTGGGTAGGATGTAGGATCTTTGTCAAATTACGTAATTATTCAAGCATCTGGAGTTGATAAAGATATTCTTAGCCTTTTAATTGATATTATAGAATTTGGAAATGCATTCTAAAGCAAACGGAAGCTTGTATTGGTTTATTGAGGGCTTAAATAAAGAGGCATTTTATAAATGAACAGCTTTTATTCAACCGAACATCTTAATATATTAATATCGTAATGAGAGAGAGAAATCACATGATAGCGAAATAATCCTCAAAACGAACCATTAATAAAGGTTCACCTAACTTTAACAACTGCAGTTATGAATTGTAACCTAACAGGCTCCAACTCTAGAGTAAATCTAAGCAGAAATAACATGTATTTTCAAGAGAATTTTAATCTAATACTTTAATTCTTAATAACAAATAATCAAAGACGCTCTTTCAACTTACGACGACCAAAACCTCTTCTTACAATTACAATATCAGCATCCTCTACGATCCCACTTCAGATAACTTAAAATAGCAAACCTAATCTGCATATATTACGGATCCTTTGGAAGGTGCATTTCCAAATCAATGAAATAATTCATTGAACTGGTTTTCCAAGAGATTAGTTGAAAAGTTCATCCTTGTTCATCCCTAATTATCATATGAAAATCTTGCAGCTATGAAATGGTTAAATTAATTTTAATAACTGAATACATAAAAAGATAATGTCAATTACTTCTTTTTTCAAAGGTAAGTTCTTGATGTTTTAAATAGTACGTCGATATTGCTATACGGGTGAGTGAGTGCGAGTTGGGGTTAATGGCGCAAGAGCCAATTTTGGCTAAGCTACTTCAAAGACTCGTGTAAGTATATAAAATAGTTAAAACGGTCGATAAAATCAGTAATTGTAGTAAACAAACCAATGATTTTGGTAAAAAAATAAATAACAAGTAAGCAGTACAAAAATTGAATTAATAAATAGTTTGTTTACTTTTCATAAATTAATGATTTTCTTAAATAATCTTTTGTAACTTTTCAATATGCTCGTGCCTCCCTAAGGGTGGGGTGGGTGGGAGGCGTTCCACAGTTTGAGAAACGCTAGTGTACATGGATAACTTCACTTTCTTGTTCAAAGTTAGCCTGCAGTTGCTGCAAAGCAAATTATATTTCTATTCCTTGTCTTAATTCTTTGATACCTATTTCTTTCAAATTAAAACTTAATCTGAAAGAATTAATTGCTATTTTAATGGGACTTGTTAAATACTGCTCAATTTCTTCTATTGTTTTTTATGAAGTTTTTTTAGTAGAATTTATTTACGTGCCGGCAATCTTCTGCCCCCTTTCCCCGTCTGCAATGTTGATTTTGAGACAAAGTGAAAATACGTTCTCGATTTAGCTTAGAGACAGAAAAAGAAATAAGTAAATGTGTGTGTTTCATTAGACTTATGTAGAAACTGAAGAATAACTTTTAAGAAACTAACTTTTGCCCCTAACTATTTTATTATAGTTTTTTTTTTAAATATTTAGTTAGAGATCCTCAGAATCTTTATGTAATTATTATATACATGGTGTACAAGTGCTAAATATAATGAATGCTTTTATACATAAGTTTTATACACGGAACACCATACATAACCTACTCTACGAAACAATCCTAACTAATATTGATAATCGTATTTAATGATTTTTAATTAATAATTAGTAACTTGAGCATTTAAGGAACTTTAAGAAATCATATAAAATAATTTAATTGCCAACATTTCGTTTTATGAAATTATTATTTTTTTAAATAAATAATAACATTACGAAATTCCAAAGAGGATAAAGGTAAACCAATTTAAATAGTATGCAATGAAACGTTTAATGTCATGAATATTAATATGTAATTTGAAATTTTTTCATAATTGTCGAAATGTTTATTGAAATTTGACACAAACACTGCGGTAAACTTTGAGTTTCTGTACCCACACATCGAATTATATGTATGTTTTTTTTTCTTTTCGTATATTTATTTTCTATTTATTAACGAATGAATAACAATCACGCAGTTACGTATCTAGCAAGCATGGCGTCGAAATAAGACTTTCACTGCTATGGCTCCACCTGGTGAGAGAAAAAGAAAGCTGATCTTTCTAGTGGAATAAAGCTGCAATAGACATACTCGTAAAGAATGACTATGCAAAGAAACACAAGAAAATTTAATTACAAAGACACTTACAGAGTACTGACTCTATACTTAAAACATACATCTTCCACTCAGACACAATTACCTGTCAAATTAAAATGATTTCTTGTACTAGGAAGTTATTTCCCTTACAATAGAGTCGAGTAAAGGAATGTAATGAGCTTTAGCAGACTAATTATACATCACGAAATGGATCATTTGTCTGGAGAGGAATTTTACATCTATTTATACGGTCGAGATAATAGTCTTCCTTTTGCTTTATGGCTCACCTGAACACCATACCAATAAAATTACTTTTATTCGAGTAATTAACTGTAACTTAACTTTTTTAATTTTAGGACTGGCTTACTTGACCATTCGGCATTTTTTTGTCACTTGGGATGCTGTAAAAATTCTTATTTTTATTATTGCTATTAAACATTTCTATAAGAACTTGCTTCGTTACATGGATTCTTAAAATACAATGAAAAATAATTCTGAATATCAAGAAGAACGTGTAAGAAAGGAATGTGTAAAAATGATACCAAAAAAAAAAGGGGGATGGAATATTACGATAGTACACTCGGTCTCAAAAAATAAGCAACCGACAGACAAATGGCAAGCAAATGAAAACAATTTATTGAAATGCAATGAAGTTTTCACAGGCTGTTGCACAGAAGAAGCATTGAGACTCAAAATAACAGAAAAAATTAGTTAGTTTTCAACTAAGCTGTATAAACAATGTCCTTAATTTGGCGAAGAAATGTTTAGTTGCAAACATTTATCAGTAGGGCGTGTGGCTACCGCTACAGCAGATACAGATTCAACAACAACGATTCATACCTGCGAGCAGGTCGTCAATCGCATCTTGTGGGATCTGTACCCGCTCTCGAAGAAACCGTGTTTTTTTGTTTTAAAGGTTAGGAGAGAATTGCACAGAACAGAAGTACATCCCTCAAGCAATGTTCTATTGGGTTTAAGTCAAAAGAACGTGCGGGCCATTCCATTTGAAGCAGATTTCACGCTCCACGCATTGGTTGACAACAACGCGAGCTCTATGTAAACATGCGTTATCGTCTATAAACATGGCATAAGGATCCATGGCTGCCAAATATGGAGGATTATATGAGTTGAAAATTTTATCCCGATAAATAACTGCTGTCACTTTACTGAAATGAGACTAGGAGATCAGTTGGGCCACCGACTGATTTTTCTATCCCGAAACATGACAACAACACGACTGTAGCTAAATTCTTCAGCCATATTTTGAGCTTGAGATCAAATTCTGGGATTCTCCAGGTCCGCATTCGTCGGGAACTCTTGTTTATACAGAATTGAGACTCATCAGTAAACAATACATTGATCCACTGCTTTGGTGTCCAATGGATGTGATCCGGAGCCCTCTGTAACCGAGGTCTTCTTTGAGATGACGTCAATGGTGCCCAAATTGATGGTTGTTTGGAATAAAGATGACTTTTATGCAACCGTTTGCAAAAAATTTGTAAGGATATCCCTATTTTGGATAACATTGCGACCCTCGAAGATAATTAAACTTATCTGATAACACCACGGTTACACGAATAGATAAAAATATTTATTGTAACAATCCACCCTTTCACACAGCTTTGATTCGCCTTATATAATCGATCGTGCGCCATTAATATTCACGAAATATAGCCCATTAAAATGTTGAAACTTGTCAATGGAATATTGAACTGTAAAATCATTAACTGTTTTTTTTTAATTCCTCCAAAATAATAACGTGTAGTTTTATTAGTAGAGAATGTGAGTAGTTTAAGGGAGTTATTGGTAAATGTGAGACAAATATCTCTTCAGAATATCTTCCAAAACAACATTTTATTTACATCACTTTAACTAACTGAAATTTCTGTATTGCCAGAAAACATTTTACATTAGCCAAGAAATAAATTACAAAATAAATCGTGTCTGTTAAAAAATAACATTTGTCAAATAAGAATTATATTATTATTAAAATATTAATACATACACAAATTATTATCTAGTTATTGAATAATTAATTAATTAATTAATAATTCCTTATAATTAATTAATAATTTCTTATAATTAATTAATAATTTCTTATAATTAATTAATAATTTCTTATAATTAATTAATAATTAAATAATAATTAAGTTAATTTTAATTATAAGTTCAAATCTGCAAAAAATATTTTCCCTTTCCAATTAAATCAGTTGACAAGAAAAAAAGGCAAGAGTTAAATTTTCCTCTACAAAAGGATATGGGAGGAATAAACATAATTTTAAGATGAAGGAATTAGTATAATTTTAAGATAGTACGCGCGCGCGATAAAAGTTTTATCAATGAAGCAGTATGTTTTTCTTTTAGGCGTCTAGACATGTTCGGAATATATTTTTTATAAATAACGTAAATAAAAATATTTTTCACAACATTCTTTTATTTCATTTCAGTCAATAATCCTTAAGGTATCTGACTACGTTCGGAACTGTGATTATAAAAAAGCTCATAAATGGATACTTTTCATGATATTTAGTGTCACTTAGATTAGAATACATGTATAAAATTGTTTTAAGGTCATTTTGACAAAAATATTATTTAAATACAATATTTCGGCAAAAAATTAACTTAGAATAACCTTTTTTTCAAAATGTTCTCTTTTTGTGAAAAATGCTTCTATTATAATATTTTGCCCGTATATAGCTCAGATCTCTGTAAAGAGGACCGACTAGAATTTTGGAAATATATAACTTAGAAGGGTGTTTATCCATGTTTTACGACACAACAGAGGGGAGACATTTTAAGAAAAAAACGCCGATAATTATTTCAAATGGCTGTAACTCTGAAAAAAATGTAAATTTTTCAAAAATCATAGTTGAGCCTCTTTACAGAGGTCTGAGCTACATAGGGGCAAAATATTATTATAATAGAATCATTTTTCACAAAAGGAGTATTTGAAAAAAGGTTATTCTAAGTTAATTTTTTGCCGAAATATTGTATTTAAATAAATTTTTTTGTCAAAATGTCCTTAAAACAATTTTATACATTTATTCTGATATAAGTTACTCTAAATATCATTTATGCCCTTTTTTAAAATCACGGTTCCGAACATAATCGGATACCTTAAGGAGTTTTCCTATCATTTTACACAAAAAATATTAATTTACGGGGCTATATTTTAAGATTACTCTTTAAAAAAATCTCAAAATTGGTAAATAGAAAATAAATTAAATCTCGTAAAAATTAATTTTACTTCATTTTCTACTTTAAAACTTCTTTACCTTAACTCCTGCATCTCTCTTTTATTACTTTTTAAATTTAATACCCCCTATAATAAATAATAACACCATGAAAGACCTAGAATACATTGTACGAAGTAAATAGACATCGTTTTAAAAGAAATTAGCAACCCTATGTTAAGTTTTGAAGTTTTAGTTATGAAATAAAATGTAAAACCTTCAATTTGACGCATGCTAATTACTTATTTTTGGCAAAAACTGCATAACTACGAATTAAAACAATATAGATTTATTAACTCTGACCGTTTTAATGAAAATTCTTTAATTACTGCTAATCTTTCTTTTATGCTAATTCCTCTGATACGTTTCATTTTCAGAACACACTTTCAAGCATAAAATCAGCTTTGTAAAATATTTCTATTCTTTCTGAGGCTTAAAATTAAGATTCCTCATTCATCTTAAAACAAAAAAAGAGCTCGATAAGTATTCCCTGAGGTTCCATTGCATTACTTCGAAAAGATTTGGAAAGTGTTGCCAAATTAACCAGTTAAATTGTGTGAATATTTGGTTACAAAGATGTTATAACATTTAACATTCTTTAAATCCTTTAAAGTATCAATCTTTTTCTCTTTTTTACGTTTTTATTTTTATTTTCTTTTTTCATTTGTTCTTCTTAAATTAGTCGCTTCCATTTATTTCAATCAAGGGAGATATTATTAAATGAAATGTGACATTTGTATTGTTTTAATTCATTTATTTAACAGTCACGTGCCTTATTCAATTCCTACTATTAATTCACTCTCTCCCTATTTAAATTTGTATATATATATATATGTATATATATATATATATATGTGTGTGTAATATATGTAAGAACGTTGACCGGTGTTGTTATTTGTTAACCAGGGGTTTCACAGAAAACATCTTCAGAATTATATTTCACCTTGTTCATTCACACACATATAACGAAGGTAGGCAATTCACAGTTGTATTTCACAGATATTTGATAAGAGCACGAAAACACAATAACAAAAGCGAAAAGCAGCAGTGACATTTCACAGGACGAACACAAAGACAAAGAGAGAGATCACAAAAGATTTTTACCTTATATATACCGGCAATGACAATCGCGTGACTATTTTATAATAAGAGCTCTGATTGGTTAAAATGGGCGGGACAGGGATTTCGGATACTAGTTGATTACGATTAAGACTAAAGCGTTAGTTTTGAATCAAAGAATTAAAGCTTGTTTAAAGAGTTCATTAAAAGGATGCTAAAGAGAATTATTGCATATATATATATATATATATATATATATATATATATATATTGCTCAAAATTTCAACCGTTAATAAAATACTTTATATTCATCCATTCAAGTTCAGATACATTTTTTTTTAAACTTGTAGGGGATGACACTGGATGTTAATACATTTTTTCAAATATTAATTCATTCATTCACTTAAAAAAATGAATAACTACTAACAAGCAAAAAAATAGTCCAACAGCATATATAGAAAGGAAAATCGTCGTGTCTCTGTAACGCAATGAATAGCGCGTTGGACTTCTAATCCAAAGGTCGTTCGAATCCCTCTTTGGATGGCCTAATTTCTGAGAATGGGATTTCTTTTTTAATATACTATTTTATTAGAATAATTAAATTTAATGAATGAATAAATATTACCAAACAAATAAAAAAGCACTCCAACACACCATATAGAAACCAAAAAAGAAAATTGCAAGGAAAATCGCTTTCTATTTTGTCACTTAATAGTTTGATTCTGTCATATGTATATACGTATTTATATTATTATAACTATTTAATAAAAATTATTTTAAATATTTTTTTTCTTTCTTGACCAAGTAGGTATTGACAAAATATTTTTTATATTACTTCTTTGTTCCATAAGTTTGCTTTTGTGATAACTTATATCATAATTTCTATATTAATTTCATGTAGGTGCTATACAGGCTGTCCCGAGACTCAACTTCGAGTGGGAACGGGGAGAAAGGGGGATCAAAAAAGAGAAAAATTTAAAAAAATCACTATCACTGTGGGAAAATTGATACCCTCCTTTACATAATACATACTAAGGTACCTAATTTCACAATTTGGCAGGGATTTTTTTTCACTAACGTCATCTTACATAGCCGTACTCCCGTTGGTGTGGTGTAGTAGTTAGGAGAGTGGGGTGCCAGCTCAGGTGTCATCCACGTCACTTGACCATGGTTCAAAATTACGTGGTCCGTTGCCAAAAGCCATCGTGTAGCTGAACAGTGCGACGTTAATATTCACTCACTCACTTACATAGCCGTACACAAATAAAGGAAAATAAAGGAAACCCCTTTCCCAGGTTTAATTAAAATTGCTGGAGTTTGACTTGATCTGTGAAAATGATGTCACCTAACTTTGTGATGGATCTATACGCGATCTTCTAATTAATCCTCTTGGGAAATCTTTGGGCTATCAATTCGTGTTATTCATAACCAACCCTTCAGCAGAAGAGAATCGTGATATGTAAATTAACTTACTATAAATAAGCGAGGTTTTCTAGCTTGAAAGAGAGAAGGAGCGAAGATACATTCGAGACAGGTGAAATTGCTTCTAAAGGTATAATATTAGAATTAGTGTGATTTGATTCTTATTAGAGGGAAACCTTAAAGTGACGATTGTTCACTAAGATTGAATTAAGATTAGATTAAATCGGATAATAGGATATATCCTTAATTAAGAAAAAAATCAAGTTTGTTAGTCGCCTAGGATCTCACGTTTTACTGTCGTTGTTCCACTTTCAAGGTTTTCATTGAGACATTCTCTTAATATTATTAGTTGAAATTGTGTCTGTTCTTAGTGTTGAAATAAATAGATTATTTGATTCATGTAGAGTGTTTCTTCCCTCTCCCCCCACACACACATCTAGGTGCTAGCGTGAGAAGCGCGGGAATTTCATAACTTCGACTCTCCATAAAAAGAAAAATATCACACACTACTCTAGGCAAGTTATTCAAAAGATGACTCATTTAAAGATTCCTAAATGATACAACACTTGCTACTTACTTTTTTATCTGTAAAAATTATCGCCAAGATCTTTTAACAAAAGGACTTCATAGCAAAAAATTCAATCTTAAGAGGACTCCCTTCCCCCAAAATGACCGAACTATAATTTTTTTAATTTTATTTAATTTTAATTTTTGCATTATTTTCTTTCGATTGATATATCACTTTTGCGTGTCGGAAAATTAGAAGTTGGATAAAACTTCCTTTGAAAAATGTAAATCAACAAATTAGGCAATTCCTCCACTCCCCTTTTTAGAAAAAGAAGGTGAAAAATGTCTTTTGATAAAAAAAATACAATTTAAAAAGATGAATAATTACAGTAAAAAAAGAAAGTGCAGTATGTAAAGTAAAATATTACCGAGGCATTACACTAGTATAATTTTTTCTTTGTGAAATATGTGCATGTGTGAAATTTTTGAATTAAGGCATTTTATATTAATAATTTCATAATTTCAGTTCTTATTAATCATATGTTTTTCATACAAATACAATACTTCAATATTATGCGAAAAACAAAACTAAAGTTTCTGTCATGACAGAAAAAAAAAAAATTTTAACATTTTTCTTGAATTTTCTTGTGCATTTAATACTCTCTAAAAATTGATCACTTATAAAAATGTATGAGTTGAAAAAATACGAAAAATGCAATTATTTTAAAGGAAAATGTATAACTAATGACTTAAAGTGGTATTTTAAGTTTATTTAAGCTTATAATTATTTTTTCAGAATTATAAACTTTAAAATCGTTTTTCTCAGTTTGTGTTTCTTTCATACATTAGTGCATTCAAAATGCTACTCCTTCCACAATTATATACCAATCACTTCCATTTTTTCTGTGTGTTAAATATGTAATAAAATTGGGGATCCATTTTGCTGTAAACTCAATTCTTTTTTCTTTTTTTTTAAATTAAAACGTAGAAGATATTGGCTTTTTCGTTGAATTTTAGCAGCATATCAACATTTTATTTTTTCTCCGAAACTAATTAAGTCATTGTAAAATCAATCCCTGAAGTTATTTAGAACATCCTTAAGAATATTTCAAAAAAATTTCAGGTAAAAAAATTAATAATTTTATACAAAAGGAGTAAAATTTCAAAAATTTCTTCAAAAAATTTGAATTTTTACAAATGTGTAAATAATACGTGAAAATTTTCATCTCGCATAATTTTCTTGAATAGAAACATTATATATGAAATACTAAAGTACAGTTTTTGAGTACATATATGAAAAAAATTGTTCAAAGGGTACCGAGTCCTTTTAAGTGTATAACTTTCAAACTAAGCAATACATTTAAAAACTAAACGGTAAACATTTTTCTAATAATTATTGTGCCAATTCCTTCATATAATTCATTTAGTCTGTAGTAAGTCTAAATATTGTGGAAGAAATTAAAAGTTAATGTAAATTTTCTAAACATTTCAAAGTGTTCAGAATGTTTTATGTACAGTATTCCTCGAAAAAGGAAATCGTTAACTTTCAGTTCAATTAAACTGTCTGGGCTCATTCTAAACGAGGACGCTGAAAATATTTTCTTAAGTAAGTACTTACTGACGTACTTAATGAGAAATACTTAAGACGTATAATGAGAAGCACGATTTCTTACTTAGTAGATCAGTTATTTGATCATTTGAAAAGAACTGAAGCTAATTTAACTTTCCTTTTCATTTATAAAGTTTTTATAAATAAGTTTATTTTAAGTTGTTTTTAGCATTTAAATAATTATTAAGAATGTTTTATTGAAGCTTTGTTAAGACTGAAAATTTGTTTAACTTTTTAATAATTATTTTCTAAAATAAGGTCCATTTATAAATGAAATTATTTCTTATAAAATCGGTTATTGATTCAAATCGTTTGCAGTTTCAAACTTTGTATCATTTCTAGAAATATAAGTTTCGTTATTTAAATATTAGTCCTTTTTGGAGAATTTATATTTAGTATCATAGCTAGATCGTATACCCGTTCTTCGCACAGGTGAATTGAAAAGTTAAACAATAGAGATTGAAGTTTAAAGAAGTTTTTAATGAGTTAGTTTTACGTGAATTGCAAGTTAAACAAAAAAGAAGCTTTTTGCATATCTCAGCTGAACAAAAAAAAACCATATTCGTCAAATTTTAAGTCTATAAATCCAATATCTGATAAAGAGGAATTTTTTTAAATTTATAACTCTTCCGCAACTCGTTTGGGGGTCGATTTTTTAGCTGGTATCTGCTCAGAAAAAGTAACACATTGTTACAAATTTTGTGTAATGAACGCTTAAAATAGTATTAATAATTTATATCTGGGGATGTGTAATATGTTAATATTACTTTCTGTTGTATTTATTTTATGCTAAAATTGTAATATTCGCAAGCAACGCCGTTCCTTACATTATAATGTTGATTCAACGGAAACATAGCGAAAAGTTGGCGATAAAGACAAGTTGGCATCATTTTTGGCAATCATTTTGGCAACTTGACGATTGATTGAACGGTGCAGAAGTTGATATGCTGTAACGCCACTTGGTGGGGAACTGCAACAAAGACGATAGTACAAAAACCTTCTCCACAAAAGATTGCAAATACATGCCAAATTTATAGTGATTGGTTAAACGGTGTTGGAGTGAAGCGAGGTCCTTTTTACACAAACATCCATTTATTATAGACTAGCCACTACCCACCCGCTTCACTGGGAGACGATTTCCATAAAATCCATTCTTAGTGGATCTCTGTTCAACAATAGAAACATGCTTAGCAAATTTCAAGTATGTGGGTCTAACAATTCAAAACTTTTACTTCTATAACTCCCTGCAATTCCCCCCACCCCCTTGTGAACTGATTGTTGCAAAATCTGTTTTTAGAAGAATTTTACTTCATGAAAGGAGCATGCCTAACAGTTTTCATATCGGTAAGTATAATAGTTCAAAAACGAAAATGTTTATTTATAATGCCCCGTAAGTCCTTACAACGTCCCTTGGGTGGGGGGGTCAATTTTCGCGAAACCCATTTTGTAGTGGATCTCTACTCCGTAAAAAGAACGTGCCTATTAATTTTTAATTTTTATGCGTTTACGTCTCATGTAACAAAAACGGAAATATTCAATTATAACTCCACTTTAGGCCTTGCAACACCCCTTGGGAGTTGGTTTTGCAAAATCCTTTTTGTAGCAGATCTCTACTCCATGAAAGGAATCTATCTACCAAATTTCAAGTCTGTAAGTCTAATAATTTGAAAACGGAAATAATTATCTATAACGCCCCTTGGGGGTCGATTTTGGACAAACCTCTTTTGTATTGAACTTCTGATCCATGAAAGGAGCACTCTTGCCAAATTTCAAGTCTGACAATCTAATAGTTTGAAAAGCGGAAATAATTATGTAAAATGTCACTTAAGTCCTCGCAACGCCCCTTGCGGATTTATTTTCTCAAAACCCCTTTTGTAGTAGATTTCTATCAATGTAAGGAACCTACTTACCAAATTTCAAGTCCGTAAATCTAATAGTTGTAAAACGGAAGTAATTATCTATAACAATCCTTAAGCATACGCAACGCCCCTTGGAGTTCTATTTTCGCAAAATATATTTTGTAGCAAAATTCTATAATCCATGAAAGGAACATGCCTACCAAAAATTACAAGTTTGTAGGTCTGGTTCAAAAACGGGAATATATATATATATATATATATATATATATATATCTGACTCCCCTTAAGTCCCCACAACGCCCCTTGGGGTCTATTTTCAATAAATCCGTTCTTAGCGAAACTCTAATCCATGAAAGGAACATGTGTACCAAATTTCAAATCTATAGATTTAATCATTAATGAGATATGATGAGTGAGTGGGTCAGTCGTTTTTCTCCTGTCTATGAATTCAAATAACTTACAATTTGATTAAAAGTATATTTAAAGTAATGTTACATAGGTTTTTACACTATAAGTAAATACAAACTCACAAGCGCATTTAAAATATTATAACTGAAACAAAGTAATAGAATTAAATAAAATGATGGATCTAATTAATCAAAAAAATGTTAGATATGCTTCTATTAGCAACTACAGAGTGAT
Source organism: Trichonephila inaurata madagascariensis (assembly GCA_019973955.1). Taxonomy (NCBI): domain Eukaryota; kingdom Metazoa; phylum Arthropoda; class Arachnida; order Araneae; family Nephilidae; genus Trichonephila; species Trichonephila inaurata. Next base: position 33,321 of record BMAV01026705.1, on the reverse strand, counting down.
TATAATTTAAGTTACACTTTAAAAATTCTGTAAAAAAGAAACCACTTGTCAGAATAACTTCACAAACTTGAGCTGAATATACATAAAGGACATAAGAAAGAAAATACCAAAGTATATTAAAAAATGGTACTGTAAGCCACAAAAAGAAAATAGATACAGCTGCAAGTGACATTTTGAATCAAATTATGATGAATTTGGTATGAATTGTGCACATAGAACCAACTGCACTGTTCTATGTGCATGACTGTTTAAGTTTTTGATGGAAAAGGTGTAACTGGTTCTAATCGGGTCTTCTACTAATCCTCTTGGGGAAAATTTTCTTTAACTGTGATACTAATTTAAAAACTGCCTTCCGTAAATGACTTGATTTTATGCAAAAGTAACTACTGTTTAACCCTCCACTAGGCGCGCGACATTTCTCAGATGCATCACCTCATACTTACGTTTGAAGATGATTTAATCATTTTATTGATGAAATTTGACATTAAAATATGTTTGACATAAAATAATATTTTAAATAGAATCACGAATTTATATATTTATATGAAAAAACATCGGAAAGATAATGGTTAGTTATCACCGTGTCGTAATTATTGATGTTTTAAGATGGCTTGGTGCAGTCTTCACAAATCACCTTACAATGTTCAAGGACATGACGAGAGGGAACAGTACCTTCTTTTCCAAGTACCTGGTGATGTTTCTCTTGGTTTTCCGTCTTGAATAAGCCCTTGTGTAGAAAATATTTCTTCAATCCTGAGTCAAAATGAACGAGGCATGTGAATGTCACACTCAGAGCGTCTTCGAAGGTGCTCTTTGAAAAGTTCGTGACCTATTTTTCCTAGATATGTACACAAGGATCTGAGTGATTTTGATTCCCGTGTAGGTATTTTGGAAGTTTATTTCAGCTTATAACGAGCTCATTGCGCTTTCCATTAACTGTCCTCTTGGGTTATTTGGGGCCGAAAAAGGCAAATTCTTTCCAACCAAATCCAGGAGCGAAGCTTGATTATGCAAATTAAGAACCTTTCAAATAGCAGAAGTTTAGCGTAAGCAGTGTGGCCTTTTGGGAAGTGATTATGCTAGTCTGTGTTTAAGCGCGTAAGTTAAAGTAAGAGAAATTAGCAGATATTCAAGAGTTCAACTATTCGTGCCAGTTCGTTCAAACGAAGGTGAATACCATTCCACGCGAGAAAAAGAAAAGTCATTTAGGATCCGAGTTGTTGCTACCCAAGATATAGAGGTAGGATCTTTCTAATAACTACTAGTACTGCGTATATACAGAGGTTAGGGGTAAGCGGTAAAGTTAAATATAGTGGTCAGGTTCGCGCTTATTGGGTAATACGTATTGTGTGTTTCCTTACCTCAGACCCGCTGAGTTAAAATATAAATATTATCATTCTATAGTGTTTAAGATAAGATCTTAATAAAGAGATATTAAGAATATGGCAACGCCTGGTTCTTCATTCACTCCCACAACCATAGGTTACGAGGATAACTTAGAAGTAAGGCATTACCCACGGGCAAATGCCTTACAAGCTACATTTAGAATTGAATAAAATACAGTCACTCGCTAAACACGCAGAATCTATCAGATGTATCTCAAATCCCAGCCAAAAAAAAATCTATTAAACGGAAGTTACAAATTACTGGTTTTGGATTGTTTTCATATAAATCTGAAATCTAAGCTTATAACGCGCCCGATTGGGGGTGCCCCACTTCTACATTATCCTCGCGACCTAGATCTGTGGAAAGGAACAAAGAAGCAGCCATATCGCTTATCTTAATATCTCTTAATTAAGATCTTAACTATACAATAATAATAATATTCTTAAATATACAATAATAATAATATTCAATTCAAGTGAATCTGGAGTAAAGAGACACACAATGCGTATTACCAAATAATCGCGTAACTGACCGCTATATCTAACTCTACCGACTATTTCTAATCTCGGTAAATACACAATTCTTAATAACTTAATTTAACAGTCTTACCGCTATATCTTGGGTAAACAGCAATTCGCTTGATTCTAAATGACG
>BMAV01026705.1:10510-31181 GCA_019973955.1 Trichonephila inaurata madagascariensis | reverse complement strand
ATCGCGTTTAGTCATAAACATAGACCTCGTATATTTACTTCTCACAGCTACCCTGCGTACGCTAAATTTCTACTATTTATAAGATTCCTAATTTGAATATTCACTCTTCTCTTCTCGAGTTGGTTGAAAAAATTGCCATTCTGGCCCCAAAGAAACCCAAGAGGAAAATTAGTTGAAATCGCGATGAACGCGTCACACACCATTTTACAAGAAAATATATCAAAATTAACAAAATAGTACTGAGTCAAAAAAAAACTGACGTAGTTGAGTGCTCTGCATCTATCAGATTCAATGGACCCTGCCACCCTAAATATGAAGAAATCGCCCTCGTCCTAAGCACTGAATCCTTGGGTGAGTGAAGAAAGACAGATAGAAGAAGGAAGCGCGTGTACCAATCCACCGTATGGACGCATCAACAAAATTATTTATATTATGCATCTAAGAGATTCGCGTGCCTAACGGAGAGTTAAGTACCTATCCCTGAGTATGCGAGTTAATGATTAAGCGTTGATCGTTAAGTTGAATTCTAAGAGTTAGTGGACAGCGACTTGAATAAATATAATAAAAATAAAAAATAAAAATTTCTGTAATGGAGTTGCGTATTGGTATTTCTACCTTTGCAGACTTAGTATATTCCCCAGGAGCTGGCATCACTTTTTAGTGCGGCATCATTTAGTTGATACCAATTACCACAAGTAATTTTGTCGCCCAGTTTTTCCCCAGAATAAGGCACCTAAGCTCTGCCGATGCGAAATTTTGTACTTAGGAATTTAATTTTGCCAAGAACATCCAAGCCAAACAGACACTCAAGAGGTCTTTTATATGTCGGATAATCATACGACATGGCCGCTGTCGATTTTCTTCATCAGGAAAATCCATCAACTTGGGCCGGGGTCGAACTCGCAACCTTGGGTACAGGAGGCCAGCCACAAACCAACTAGGCCATCCAGCCGGCCAAAAATTTTGAAAAATATGTCAAATATTTTAAAAAATAAAACATAATTTGAAAGTAATTATACTCTTACAAAACGTTTTGGGCATATATAACTTAACCGGCCCAAAATTTCCAAAAAAGGGCAGTTAATGGGTTAATATCATTAAAAATGCAATTCACTTGAAATAGTTTTTGCTGAAAGAGAAGTTGAAATGTTAGAAGACTTAACTAAACTAAATTCAGTGGCGCAACAACCCATGAGGGCCAAGACCTATTGTGCCCACCTCAGTATACTTGACCTTGGACACTGAGATGCACGAGCAGATGTGCCGGTCAGGTGATTAGTCTGACGCAAATGTTAAAAGACTGGATAGTTTTAAATGAGAAAACTGAATTTGAAACTTATTTCAATTCCTACTATTAGGTCACACTCTCTATATATTTATTTATTTATCTTGGTGGAATTTTCAATCGTTAATAAAATACATTTTAAAGCGCTCAATTGAGCTGAAATTTTCTATACATGATTATTTTGGATGACAATACAATAATTTAATTATAATTAATAAAAATTAATTGATTAAAACTAATTATTTAAAGAATTACAAATACAGCCACGTTGACATCATTTTTGACAATTGAGCGACCCTATTGGTGACTTGTGTCAATACTTGAAAACGCTTTTTATTTCTCACGTTTTAAAGCATTCAGTTGAACTGAAATTTTATCTACACGATTGTTTTGGATGACAATACGATACTTAAATGATAATTTATAATGTTGTGATTCTGTCCTATGTATATACATATTTATATAGTAATTGTAACTACTTAATAATAAGTAGCTAGAATAAAATCTTTCTTTGTTGATCTAAGTAGGAATTGACTTAAAAAATTTTCTTTATATTACTTGTTTTTTTTAATTGAAATTGATCGAAATGGTGTCTTCCCCTTGTATCTATGCAATATATATTGTAAGTGTTTTTAATAATTAAAAGACTCAACTTAACTAATTTTGATGATACTTAATATGAATGAAATATTTAAATAACAATATTGCTACATTTTGCAGCTATATAATTACCACCAAAAGATGAATATATCACCTGTTAAGTTATTGAATTTCTGAAACAGGTAGAATAAGTTATTCTAAAAATTAATAATAACATTAAATTTTTAGCTATCAAAAAATCTTATATGCGTGATTTAGTTTTTGTGACTTTTCCATTCTATGAACTAAAAAATAATTTTAACTATACAAAAAATATTTTCTTTCTAATTAATAAATAATCTACAGCATGAAAAATTTCCCTTTCCGTACAATTAACTAATTTTTAAAAATAGTTAAAATGTATGTTTATTTGAGGAAAAGTAACTGAAAAAATTGAACAACCAGTTTTGTGACTGAACTAAGGATATATACTGATTTTCTACCATTACAGAAAAACACTGTATATTTTTTCATTCAAAAGAATAATTCTTTTTACTGTAGTTACATAACACAATCAAATCTGACAAGCGGGAAAAGGTTTTCATTTTTTCTGAAATCACATGATTTAATTTCACTGACACATAATTCAGTTGTCACTGGGTCACCGTGGATAAAAGGGTTAAACTCGAATGAATGATTTTAGCACTTCGTTTCCACGTTTCAGAACAGAATAAATTTAACGAAAGAAAAGAATTTCGATGAAATAAAACATATCCCCATTGCACATGAGTATCGGTAGAGTAAAAATCCAAAGTGTAAAAAAAATGTAGATTTCCTTTTCTATTTCGATATCAAAATAAAATGATTCCTTGGGATATAAAAGACAAAAATAAATTCGCAGGAAATATTGTCTGGGAATGCTAAAAACTTTTTAATAACCAAAACTTTATCTTGGAAGTCAGAATATTTTTCTCATTATTTTAGATTTCAGATTTATAAGAAACAAAGCACAGAAGATGAAAACAATATTATTAAGAAATACAAATAAGTAGATAAAAAAATAAGACTGTAAATAAAAGCAAATTGATTCTTAAAATCTACTTTCGGGATTTAATAAGATTAACTGATAAAAAATGTATGTTGATTTTTGATATTATATGAATTACGGAATAATAAGTCGGATGTAATCAAAAGACTGTATACTCGTAAGTTTAAAAGGAAATTAAGAAAAAAGTAGCTTGTTAATGTTTTTCTTAATATTTGATTCAAACACTCTTATGAAGTATGCGTGAGAGATAGTTGGAAAAGTAGGGAGAGAGAGGAGAAAGAGAGGAAGAGGAGAAAGAATAATATAAGAGATAAGAAGAGCAGAAAGAGAGAGGAAGAGTAGAAAGAAAGAGGAAGAGCCGAGAGATGAAAGGTAGAAGAAGGGTAAAAAGAGGGAGGAGAGGGAGGGCAGAAAGAGAGAGAAAAGGGAGAGATAGGAGGAAGATATGGAGAGAGAAGAGAGGGAGAGAGAGGAGGAGGAGAGAAGGAGAAAGAGAGGGGAGAGAGGGAGAAATTGAGAAGGAGAAAGGAAGAAAGAGAGAGGAGGAAAGAGGAAGAAAGAGAGGAAAATCAAAAAATAGGGAAAGGGGAGAAAGAGATCATCTATCCTCCGCACAACGTAATTGATCTATTTGTTATCATTATAATGTTGACCAAGAACTGAAACGTATTTTTAATTGTATATTTATTTACAAGGTTTTCAATATGAGAAATAAATAACAATCTAACTAAGCTTCGCTCTATAAAAAACTTAAGCAACTTAACTTAGAATAAGCAACAAGTATATTGATTATGCAAAAAATTGAACCGCTGTAATGATTGAAAGCAGTGGAAAAAATCACTCTTTCATTGATTCCATAAAATCATCTAAAATATTAAAATGACTTCATTTAATTTTTCGAATATTTATTTACTTATTACTCTTTATACATTTGCAAAAACTCCTTTGGGAAAAAAAGGTTATTTTTGCCACGCGAAGTAGAATCGATTGAGCAGAATTAAATAATGCAAAATACCATCGAACAAATCTCCTAAGCAAACATATTTAAAGCAAACACAAATAATCTATATTTCCGATGTTAAACAATATATGTTGATGTTCCTTTTATGATGTCTGAGATTCATTACATAATATATGCATAATATGACTCTATTTGGCCTAAATTCTATAAGGTATTGTTTGCTAACTAACTGAAATTAAAGTACTATCTCGGTCGTTATGATGTCACTGTAGATATTAGGAGACTCCATTTTGATTAAAGTTCTCCTGATTTCCACTGATATTCGATACAATGCTAGTTTCAACATTGTTTAACATATATCGACGTTGTAATACATCTTTATGCATACAACAAATATATACATCACAGTTAGGGATTGCAATATCGAAATAAAAGTTCAATACCGGTATTCGGTACTTCTTAGGTCTTAATACCGGGATACCGGTTTTAATACCGGTATTAGAAGTTTTAGAAAAAGAAAGAAAATATAGGTGTTTCTTTGTTTTATTTACCAGTTTTATTAGAGAGTGTAAATATTACAAAAAAATGTGTATTTAATTCAGAAAAAAGCGTAAATATCATCAGTATTTACACTTTTTTTTATCAGTATCATCAGTATCATATAGCATTTTCATCATATAAATAATGAAACCAAACCGAAATATTATCAGCTAATTTTTCATGTTCTTTAAAGTTAATCTTATTCATTATCATGGGTTATTATATATGAGTATATACATATAATAAATCTGAATATTTTGAACCCTGAAGTTTGATATACAAATACAATGTGAATAACGAACTCACCAATTTAAAAAATATCGAAATATTACGCACTTTCTTCACAACTACAACCTTGTTTTCACAGATACGAATATCAAACTGCGAATAAGTCGCGTGTGCAGTATCTCTCTGAGCTGTAATAGGATAGTTTTGGCCCTCTTCCTTGGATGATTCACATATTTTATCACTTCTCTTGATTGTACGATAAAACTTTGTATCCACAGTCTAATTAATTTCGCCTGTTAGGGAGACATAAAAACAAAAGCGTATACTATTTCGCTATTTTGGCGATTACTGAACATATAGTGGAGAACAATTTTAAAAAAAATTCTAGAAAATACCCCAAAAAAACGGTATTTAAGCTTGTGCATACCGGTATTACAAAATTGTACAAATGCCTCAAAATGCCGGTATTCAATATCCCGGCATACCGGAATTGCAATTTCTAATCACAACTTAAGGCACCACATCATTTTATGAGTTCCTGAGCTTCTTCAGCAACTACATGTGAATTGTTTTATAAAGAACACATTTTTTAAAGTACCATTTCTTTCTCCAGAAGATTGAAAACATACCAAGCAATGAAAGTGGATACCATACTTCACCGTTTCCCGTTGCACTGAAATCTTGATTTTAACCCTGAAGGGGAACATTATGTAAAACAAGCGATAAAAATATTTACTTATTTGACACCGGAATGCTACAGTCTCAACTTGTAAAAGCGTAATAAGAATTTGAAGCTTGGTGATCCAAATAAAATTAATTTTCTACATACTCTCTCTCCAATAGTGGCTGTGGTAACCTAGTGGACATGCTCACGAACTCGTAGCCGATGTTTCTTAAGTTCGAACCCTTATGCCATTGAAGACCTGCCGTATAGAGGGTCTGATAATCATTAAATCACTCAAAGCTCAAGATTCAAAAAGATTCAAAACTACGTCAAGATCAACACTACAGTCAAGGTTCAAAACTACGAGATCCGTCACAAATAGCTCTCATGTTGCCTTTATTTCGACGTTAATAAACATTCGGTCTCTCCATTAAGAGGGCTATTGACGACGGACCTCCAAACTTCGAACCACGAACTAGTTACAAGGATGATACCTGAATTGGTTCCCCACTCTCTACACTTCCACACAATGATAATGTGATAGCTTTGAGCCTTGACAGACAGCAGCACCCTCCCCCTCTGCTGCAAAAGATTCGTGTGTCGCTCCCTCCTTTTTTCTGTTTCTTGACCTTCGAATCTTGCTATTCTTTTTCAACTTTTTCTAAAAATAAAACTGACTTACTTCCGACTTCTTACTGGTCAACTTTCGTCTTTTGACGAGCCACCTCACTTTCTTTCTACTATTCAGAAAGTTTTTGGCTTGCATTCCTTCTCGACTGTTGCTTCCTTTGCCTTGGGGTGCACAGATTTTGGAGAAGGCAGTGGAGTGGATGCGGTGCCTCTTCCTCTTTTGTCACCGGTTTCTTAACTACCCACACCTATTGGCCACATGTCCAACTCCTGCGACTATTTCTTCCTCTGTGAGGGTCGCGCATCTGTTGCTGTATGGGATCTGGTCTGTTGCTCTCTTTCCAAAAATATATTAGAAAAAAATATTTGGACCTTCACTCTCTTTTTTCAAGCATTCCTCTCCTCCCTAATTTTACATTACCTAGTAGGAATGGTATCTCCATGTATCTTATTTCTTTTTCAAGGTCTCCTGTCTCATTAGTAAGACAGCATCTATGTGTTTGTGTGTGTGTTGTTTTTTTATTTTGTATATGCATTCTTATTGTGAAAACTTTTTGACGGGACTTGACCACGTTTTTCCTATTAATCCTCTTGGGGAATCTTTAGGACTAGCATTTAGTTAATTCACAGCCAGTCCTCTCAAGAAGAAACCTTGATATTCAGAATAGTTAGTAGATATATAGTGAAGGTTTTGTAATCGTGAAGAGAAGGAGAAAGGAAGCTGAGATGCTGAACGCCGTGAGCTGATGGTAAGACATTAAACTTAGAAGTGTAATTATAGAACGGGCTTTAGCCTGTTAAAGAAATTAAGGAAGATAAAGATTCATAGGATAACTTTGTTTAAAGATAGTGGTTAGGCCTCCAGGTGCATATTTACTTAGAATTTAGGAATACGTTATATCTCTCCTGATTGCCTTCCTATAGTAAGACTTGTGTTGATCAATATATCTGGATAATAATAAATTGGAATTATTATGGCTAAATTGGGTGATGATCAATCATTTCCTCACCCAAATCTAGGTCGCGTAGATGAAGAGATGGTACCCCCAGTCAGAGGGGTATCACAACTTTTACTCAATCTTATATTTTCCCTATTCTCAAGAATTTGGGATTGGGTCGCTCATTCAGGACCATTTTATATGTATATTTTGTTTAGCATATGAATTAAGTATCTTCTCGGAAGGTCGGTACGCAGCTCGAAACCGTTTCGGTGAGCTCGATTCTCCTAAATAAGTACAGAATCTTTTGCACAACCAGGACTGTAACTCAAATCTCTACAGAAATTACACCGGTCACTAGTTTGCGACCATAAAGAAATATGATTATTTAAATGCGCACGTGCGTGTAGAGTTCTACTAAAATTTTTGTCATCTAATGTAAATCATCAAATAAAAGTTGCGCTAAATATGAAATAGTGTGTGCATTTGTTTTGCACCTAAATCCAACAATTGCTCTCCTCCCCTTATTACTTGCTGCCACGACATAAATAATCTTATTTCATACTATTGTTACTGGCAAATATCAGTTCAAATTTGTCACCACAGAAAAAATACGTCACAGATAAGAAACTGCTTACATCATCCCTTACAGTTTTAAAAATACGATTATATAAATTTCCTATCATACCAGTTTCCAAATTCTTTCTATTTAAGCTTGTTAGGAGACTCAAAGGTCATTCAACAAAAAATATTGTAGGTGTCTTAGGTTGTATTTAATTTTTGGAAGTCTATAGGATTTATTATGGCTTTACGAAAAATTGAGTCTTTCTTTTTTTTTCTAGGAGTAATACAACAAGAGTGAAAGCCGTTTCCTTTTTTGAGAATTGAAAAAGCTTTCTTAAGCCCTTTTAAGCCTTTTTCTGATAATGGTAAAAGAGCAAATATAAAACATGTCTTTTTCCCATCGTATTAAAGAATGAAATGTTGTGCTCTTTTGCTTGTACTTTGCTTTATAAAAAAATAAGATTTTTAAAGTATATTTTTTATTTTATTTATATTGTTATTGTGGCTTTTAACTGTTTTCGTTAACATTTCTTTTTTTATATTTATTTTTATTCATTTTTTATTGATATATTTTATGATATTGATTCCCGGTTCGTCAAAAAAAGCAACTCATTACATGCAAAATGGGGGGAAATTTATAGTTCTATGTAGTTATTTTTTAATGCTTTTAGTGTAAATAATAATTCAAGAATTTTCAAAATTGAAAACGAAAAATAGCCATTTGTATATAATTTTTTTTAAAATCTACACCATTATTTTTAATTTGTAAGAGATTATTGAGAGGTGATAATTGCATATATAGACTAAAATTATCCAAAAAATGAATACTTTGATGAAAGCATCCAATATGCGAGGAAGTTATGTAGACATCTAGGAGGATACCTCTAATTTATTACTCTTCAGTGAGCTCACCCACTTAGACCGGGTTTCTCTCCCACAAACTTCTGAATGCTACGCAGGCTTTAAAGCAGCGATACTCAAACTGCGGTCTACCATTCGAATTAAGTGGGTCGGTCATGGCCCACTGCTTTGAGAAATTTACTTATTTAAGAACACTGTATTAAAAATTTGGTAAGAAATTCTTTGTCAAAAATTCAGATAAATCAATTTTGCTCTTTTCTGTCGGTGACGCACGGGTACGAATTGATATTCTTTTTCTATTTGGAACGGTTACGGTTAGTGATAACAGACAATAGTGGTGTAGTGACAATTTTATGGGTTAAACTAATTTTAAACTATCTTTCATATATTGCAAGCGAAAAATATTCGGAGAAAATATATTGTTTCAAGACGATTGAGAGATTGACTATTTTTCGGTGAAAAACAAACAGGAATCAGTGGTTGTTTGATTTGTCACGAAAGTCCTTATTTAAAAAATATCAACAAACAGGAATCATTCAATGACACTTTTCCTTGAAGATGTTTTTCAAGAGGTGATAAATAGGCTTTCTTGAATAATCTTTGCAATAGCAAAAGTTTTGTCAGAGGTAATATCACAACGGTAACAAAGACATTTTATGAAGTTTGTTATATTATTCATAATCATATGAAAACGTTTACTACTGCAGAAATTGTGAAGGAGTGTTTCTTAAATGCTTCTAATTTAGTGTTAGTGACAAAAATAAAAAATATAAAAAGAAAATAATAATTAAAAAAAGGCAAAACATGAGTTATAATATTTTGATCGATTTTCCACATTTTAAATTTACAATGCTATCTCGGTCTTAAAGCATCCCCCCCCCTTTCTCCGTTTATTATCATGTTGCGGCCCGTGTGAAATAACTTACATATGTATGCGGCCCGCGTGAAGTATCTGACATATGTATGCAGCCCAGCAGAAAAAAGGTTGAGTACCCCTGCTTTAAAGTGTTGTATACAAGGTGTGTTCAAAAAGTATACAACCTTTGGCCAGAATAAGTATCTTAGTTACTTAGTAGGATTAAGATCCTAATCTAATTCAAAGCAGGCTCCTTGACCTTCACACACTCTTAGCCCAATATTCCTTCAACTGCCGAAAACACTTCTGGAAGGCTTTTTTTTTACTGGTGTTCAACTTTGCCGTCGAGTTCTGTCTTATATCATCTCTACTCTGTAAGCAGAATCCTGTCAATGACATTTTCCTTTTCGGGAACAGAGCCAGAAGTCACTTGAAGCCAGGTACAGCGTTTATAGTGTCCGGTAGGTCCTGCGCTACCGCAAGACGGAGTTTTTCTGATGCACGGACAAATGCTTCGGAAAAGATTTCACTGCCGCTCTGCGCATGATCCTGCAAAATTGCATGTGGAGAACTTGTACTGATATCAACTTGTTCAGCAGTCTCTTATAGGGTTAAACGACAACCTTTCACTACAAGATTTTCCACCATTTCAACAACAGCTCTATTTCCAGCGATTTGTGGCCTTGCAGAATTCTGGTCACTCTACCAAAGTGCGGCTACTTTTGTGAATCGGTTGAAACCCTCCGTAACTCGTTACCTTCATAGCATCGTTTCCATACACTTTCTGAATCTTAAGAAGGTTTTTACTTAGAAAACCACCAGGCTTTTGACAAAATATTTGATGCAGTACATCTGCTCAAGTCGTTAAGACAAATAAAATGCGATGAACACGTATAACAGCACTTCCCTTGACTGCCTGCAGGAAGCGACTGGTGGACTGGAACGAAGAGAAAAAAATTCAAGTATGTACATTAAACTACCACCTCTTACTGTACACTGTGACACCCTTTTAGTATCTACTGTGAGCGGGAACATTAGAGGCTGGATACTTTTTGAACAGAACTTGTATATACATTAAAGTGACTATATGTGAAATGTCTATGCACCACTGAATAAGACTATGATCGTATGTATGTATTTACAACTCATTCTAACAAATACCATCATGATTTTCTAGTTTTTCGTTTGATCTTTCATCTTTTTTCCCATTATCAACTTTCACAAAACAAAGATATTGAAAAACATTTATCTTCATGTTTACTTGATTTACCAATGTATCTTTTTACGTACATAATTAATTCTTGTTCGTAATTTCAGTTTGCCTTTCTGTTTTTTCAGTTTACTTAAAACTAGTGGCTCATTTTTTTAAAAATAAATCCCTCGTTTCGTTTTGTTTCTATTATGATTGAAACGAGTTTTCTCGAATTGTTAACCACAGAAGAGTCTTCTAATCTAATCGCGCGTGCCTCCTTTGGCGTTATGGAACTCCCTTCACTTTGTATAATTACGTTGGTCTTTCGCTCAGAGAATCACAAAAGCCTTTTCATTACCCTTAACTATTAACTGCCAACTATTACAATCATTAAGGTTGTATCTTTGCATAATAAAGTTGCTACTGGCTAAATACTTTAGAATAATAAAACTTTAATAATATAGTCAGCGAAATAGTAATGAGCTAAAGTTCACACACACACGCAATTAGGAAAACTATACATAAATACTAATACCAGGTGTTTCTAAATGACTATTGGAGTTTTAACGCTTTATAGTATTTATCACTTATAAGTTACAAGTATAATTCATACATTAAATGAAAGAGTAATCGACACAGTTTTACCTACAAGTTTACAAATGTTCAATGTGAGCCCCATTCGTCACGCGACACAAATCAAGTGGATAGGCGAGTTCATCCCAAACTTTTTTCGGTGTGTATGAGGAAATTCCTGCAACATCAGCTTCCATCCTGTATCTTAAGTCTGAAAGGTCAGCTGGTAGACAAGGAACGTACACATAATTATTTATGTACCCCCACAGATAAGAGTCACATGGCATCAGATCGGGTAAACGTGGAGGCCATGTGATGCAAGCTTTATCGGGAGGCTCTTTGAGGCAAATTCATTGGTTGGGTACAGTGATATTTAACTAATTGTGAACTAAGAGATACCAATGAGGCGGTGCACCATCTTGCTGCCAAATGAAGTTATTTGGTTTACTTTCTTCCAATTGAGGAAAAAGCCATAGTTGTAGAGCATCAAGATAGGCATCAGTTGGTTACCAGTTACAGTCTTGGTCGTCCCATACTTTTGCCTTTACATACACAGACAGTTTTTTCAAACTGATGATACCACCCAAGAATGTTACTATCATTTGGAGGTTGACAACCGAACTTAACACGGAACGCTCGCTTCTCAGTAATAGCAAATTCTGTCTTTGCAAACCGGAGAACACATAACACTTTCTGTTTACTAGTCGTCATTTCATCATTTTTCTACTAGCGCGTTGATAGACAAGAAAGGGGGAAAATTAGCATACGTTTCGTGCACACGCGCACACATGCCAGAAAAAAAACTGTTTCAGTTGCTCTATCATTCGATGTATGAGTCATACTAATATGTTATATATAATGAATACTATAAAGCGTTTAAACTCCGATATTCTTTTAGAAACAAATTAAATAATAAATTATAAATTTGTTGCGTTACATAAAAATAATACAAATGCATTCAGCAGCAGTACAATTAGAACCAATGTAACTCGCGTATGAATCGTTCTCTTGAGGGTGTAATTGCTTAGCTTTAGTTGTATTGCAATCACCACAACATGTGCATGAGAATGACAATGTATTACGCACTATTTGAGTGCATCTGGTTTTGCCTACGAAAATCAAGTTTATACGTCGTGAATTTATGTATATATTCCAAAAATATTTATTGATTGTTTTTTTTTCTTTTCTTTTCTTTTCTTTTCTTGGGTTTTTTTTTTTTTTTTTTCAAGCATTTTTGGGTATAATTTTTATTTCTTTTTATGTACTCTCATTGCCATACAAATTTGAGCACGAACAAAGAGTTGACAGAATAAACGAAATTTTAGCCACGCAAATACAACGTTGATGTAAGTAAATTATTACAAAATCAAAGCCTAATGTTTACTTACTGTAGAAAAAAATTGCGAATTGATGAAAGTTTTAATACTCAATTGGACGACCTCTAGCATAATGCAATATGGTCGAGCATACAGGTATACAAGTGCCGTATTGTGACTTATCGTTCCGCATTTACTGTAAACACGTTTCTAATTCGTAAACTCGTACATTGTCCAATTTGTCGACCTAAATGAACCCAGATATGTTCGATTGGTGACAAATCTGGGGATCAAGCAGGAGAGAGAAGAGTGAAAATGTGGGGGAGGCAGTCCTGTGAAACCCTTGCTGTGTGTGGATGAGAATTGTCCTGTTGAAAGATGGCTCCTGGAAGTCCTTCCGAGAATGATGACATATGTGGCTGAAGAATGTCACGAACATACCTTGTGACAGCTCTATCCGTGATTCTTCAACCAATCCTCTTGGGAAATCTTTGGGCTATCAATTCGCGTTATTCACAAGTAAGAAGAAAAAATCGTGATATTCAAATTAACTTACTATATATAGTCGAAGTTTTCTAGCTAGAATAGAGAGTAGGAGAGAGAATAGGCCAGAACCACAGGTGAGACTGTTATTGGAGGTATCATATTTGAATTATTGTGATTAAGAGATTTATTAGGAGGAAGCTTTAAAATGGCAATAGTTCACTGAGATTAAATCGATATTAGATTAAATCAGATGATGGGTTAGATTCTTTATAAAGTAAAGATCAAGTCTGATAGTCTCCTAATCGTTCATGTATTAAAGTCGTTGTTCCACTTTCACGGTTAGCATCGAGACATTCTCTTACTATTATTAGTTGAAATTGTGTCTTTTCATTGTGTGATAAATAAATAGATTATTTGGATCATGGCGAGTGTTTCTTTCGTACCTCCTACATATCTAGGTGCCCAAGAGAGAGGTGAAAACCTCTCACAACCTCTGGATTGTCATAGTTCTATGGATCAACAACAACTCTGTATTTGCCTTGACAGCCCTGCAATCTTAATTCCTAAAGCTAAGAGGTTAAATATTTTTGACCTATGCTGTCTAATATTTCTATTTATGGCTTTGCTTTTTTAGATTTATGCCAATTTAGTATATACATATTGGGTGACTGCAAAAGTTCTTTCCGTTTTATATAATTACCCATAAAGAACAACAAATAAACACAAAATGAGCATTACCCATGATTGTGCATTGTCCTCATTGCTATCTAATACATATTGCCATCTTTCTGGTAGGAGATGAATCTCATAGCGGCAAAATTCCGGGTCTTTCGAGTCAAAAATATCTTGAATGGCAGTTTTCACAGCATCATGATCATCAAAGATTTTCTGACTGAAGGAATTGTCAACCCTCAAAAAAGATGACAGTCAATTTGAGCCAAGTCAGGAGAATAGGGAGGGTGGGTAAGACCTCCAAATCAAAGCTCATTAACTTTTGAAGAGTGATGACAGCAGGCTGGTGTTATCGTGATGACTGATGAAACCTGGTCACTTTGTGACGGATCTATCCTCGACCCTTTCACTAATCCCTTTGGGAAATCTTTGGACTATCAATTCGAGTTATTCACAACCAACTCTTTGGAAGAAGAAAATCGTGATATGCAAATTAAGTTTACTATATATAGTCGAAGTTTTCTAGCTAGAATAGAGAGTAGGAGAGGAGATAAACCAGAAATCAGGTGAGATTGTTACTGACTGTTATCATTATTGAATTATTGTGAGTTAAATTATTATGAGTAGAAAGATTTAAAGGGACGATTGATCATTGAGATTAAATTAATATTAGATTAAATCGGATTATAGATTAGATCTTAAATTAAGTAAGGATCGAGTTTGATAGTCTATTAATGTTTATTGTATTTCGTCATTGTTCCACTTTCGCGGTTAGCCCCGAGACATTCTCTTTCTATTATTAATTGAATTTGTATCGTTATATTGTGTGATCAATAAATAGATTGAATGGATCATGTCGAATGTCTCTTCCCTACATCTTACATATCTAGGTGCCTAAGAAAGAGGTAAAAACCTCTCACAACTTTGCTACCCAATTTAAATGCAACCTGTTTAATTGTAGGCAGTAGAAGGCAGCAATGTGATGGTTTGGTGGAGTATCAGGACCTCCCAGTAAATTATTCCTTGCACATCCCCCCACCACACTCAATAGCAACTTCTTGGGATTAAGTTCAGCTTTTGAAGTCAATGCAGGCGGATCAGAAGGACGACACACAGTCCTGAGACCTTTTCGTTACGGTACATACCCACTTCTCATCTGTCACAATTCGTGCCAAGAGTGGGTCTTTTTTGTACCGAGAAAACAAGGAAACCCAGGTGACGATTTGGTCATCCCATTTCTTAACAGTCAAGTTGTGTGAAGCCTAACGTAAAACCCAAGTTAACCAGCCCTCTTCCAACCATTGTCTGATGTACGTTGAAGGTCTCCGCTAATTCTTGCACGGTTGGGTTTCGGTTATTCTTTATGGATTAATGAATATCGTATTTAACCTTTGATGGCATTCCACTCCGAACCTGATCTTAGTAGCTTCTGTCTCCTTCCCTAAAATTACGAAATCATAGACGACATGTGTTTTCGTCTATTGCATCCTCAACATAAACTTGACAAACATTGCGAAATACTGCAATCTTTTTATCCAACTAGTATAACAAACAATGTTTCATATGCTCCTTCTTGCTTTCCTTATTACACTCTCTGTGAGATTTTTTTTTAGATTATTAACTGTGTGAGACACAATGATTTTATTTGTTAAGCATCCACACGTTTGATTTTGTGATACCCCACAGCCCGGGGGTATCATCTCTCCATCCACGCGACCTAGATTTGTAGGAATAAATGATTTATCACTCAAATTCTCCATAATAAATCTAATTTATTATGTCTAAATATATATTGATTAACGCAACACAAGTCTTACTAGAGGAAATAGATCAGGAGTGATACTACTTAATTATCCATTCTAAGTAAAATAGCGTCCAAAATCCTACTCACTATCTTTATGAAAAATTAACCTCAGAATTTTTATCTACTGTAGATTCCTTAATAAGCTAACGTCCGTTCTATAATTAATCTCTTACCAGTGTCTCACTGGGAACGTTCTGTCTCTTCTTGTATTCTATTTTTCCACTATTATTCTATTACTATCCGACTTCTTTTCAGCTCTTATTCTGCTAGCTCGCGAATGCTAAAGATCCAATATATGTCCATTAACTAATCTACATATCGTGGTTCCTTCTTGAGAAGGTTGGATTGAATAATGCCATTCTGGTCCCAAGGATTCCCCAAGAGGATTAGTGAGAAGGCTCGATAAAGCCCCGTCACAATTTAAATACGATTTCGGTCATTATAATGTCAAGCGTGACGTCAATTTTATTGCAAATCTGCGTATGCAAAATAGGGTAGAACTTTTGTTCACACCTAATATATGATGCTGGGCAAATTCTTACAATGCCAGTTCTTCGTCAGTGTCTAAGTTTAAACATATCTTAAAAGGTCTACTTTCTTCTTTATTTTGTCAACATTGCTGGTCTGAAAAAAAAATACAAAGAGAAAATACAATACTAAAAATAATGCTACATTCTATATTAATATAGCACTATTATAGTTAATATACAATAAAACTGTATAACAACAGATTCTAAGAACATCATGATAGTAAATTACTTCCATGTGTCCCATATATATTTATGCATGTATATATAAAGAACGAATGAGTGGTGGAATATATATATGCATATATATATATATATATGGCGGCCTCGCATTCATATAAATGTGTGAGTGGATGGCCTATGTCGTAGACATTGAAAATAATACTCTTTATTCTCTTGACACTTGTATTATATGTAATACAATAAATGGAAAGGAAAAAGAAGTTCATTGAGTTATGCCGAAGGTAAAAAATTGCTTGCTTAAGGTTTATTTCGATGTGCAAGACATTCCATTTTAGTATCAATTCTATTTAGTGCTCCGTTAAGTAATATTTCCTTCCCTGAAAGGATTTGTCCTTTTTCTTTACGAAAGTCATGAAATTCTATATAATCTTATGTATAATCAATCTTCCTTTTTTCTCACTAACTCATTTATTCTCTATATACATAAGTTTAAAAATAGGAAGTCATTCTGCCAAAAGTTTTCAGTTAATCTTCTCCATAATCGTATTGTCATTGTTTAAACATTTTTCTTTGATAGTTTGTCATTAATGTTTCAGTTTATAAGCTTCGATTTCCGATTTATTTATGTTGATTCAATTTTATTTATTACATTTTAACGTCTTAACTGTAATAGACTTAACATTTGATTTTTAACTCCTGTTATGGAATTTATAGTGGTTATTTTTATCATCTTTCTAAATGTTTTTTTTTTTTCGAATGGGGCTGTAGATTAATTTTACCATTGCAGACCTAGTATATTCTCTGGAAGCTGGTGTCACTTTTTAGTGCGGCATCCTATAGGTGGATACTAATTGCCAGAATGTAATTTTGACTCTCAATTTCATCCCCAGAGGGAGGCGCCTCAGCTCTGATGATGCAAAACCGTACTAGGACTTTCATTTTTGCCAAGAGCACCCAAGCTAAACAGGCATCCTATGGATCTTTAACATGCTGTATAATTGTTTGACATAGACGCAGTCACTTTTCTTTATTATGAAAATCCACATTGGGCCAGGGTCGAATTTGGGTGTGCAAGGCCAGGGTCAAGCCAAATACGCCATTCAGCCGGAATCTATATAAATATTGATGACAAAGATAGAAGAACAGAGACGCACTCATTCATCCATCTCAGCATTTCCAAACCTATTAGACTTTCAGACTTGAAATTTAGCAGCCATGAATATTTTGTTGAGTAGATATAAAGTAGGGAAAAAAACTAATATTTTTTTTCACATAAGCATTGAGTTAATTTCAGTTCATAAATTCCCTTCTTAAAAAATACCTTTGAATTGGCCCTTCTTTTTGCTTTATTTACTAATTAATTCTTGAAATAAGAACTGAATATTTGTTTCTTCTAATTCGTCACTTTTAATTTTTTTTTTTCCATTACATGAAACTTGTCGATTTTTTTATCAGTTCTTAAATTGTTTAAAGTCCACTTAAATACAGAGAAATGGTTACATTGATCACTTATTAATAAATCCTCATATCAATGATCCTACTTATCGATTATAGCAATATTAATTCTATAATTATATTATAATTAGTTGGAGGTCGGCACGAAGGTAGCTGTCAGGCATTTACTTGTTACTGAAAGAAAGTTAAACGAGTATTTTCGTGAATATTATTCACAAGATAGAAATATATATATAATGCGATTTATTTAAAGATTTAATTTTTTTTTACAACATAATATATAATTTGATATTTTATATTTTCTTAACTCAATTTAAGGTATCCGACTACGTTCGGAACCGTGATTTTGCAAAAACGTATAAATGGATAATGTTTATGATATTTAGTGTCACTTAGATTAGAAAAGGTATATAAAATTGTTTTAAGAATAGCATTACAATAAAAAATTATTTAAGTACAATATTTTGACAAAAAATTAACAAAGAATGGCCCATTTTCAAAATATTCTCATTTTGTGAAAAATACTTCTATTATAATAAAATTTTGTCTGTATATAGCTCAGACCTCCATACAGAGACTCAATTTGAATTTTTTAAATATATAACTTAGAAGTGAGTTTATATCTGTTTTACGACAACACAGGGGAGAAATTTTAAGAAAAAAACGCCGAGAATTATTTTAATTTGCTGTAACTCTGAAAATAATGTGGATTTTTCAAAAATCTTAGTTGAGCCTCTGTACAGAGGTCTGAGATATGTACAGGAAAAATATTATTATAATAGAAGCATTTTTCACAAAAGGAGAACATTTTGAAAAAAGGTTATCCTAAGTTAATTTTTTACCCAAATATTGTAATTAAATAAATTTTTTTTATCAAACTATCCTTAAAACAATTTTATACATGTATTCTAATCTAAGTGACACTAAATATCATGAAAATTGTCCATTTATGTGCTTTTTTAAAATCATGGTTCCGAACGTAGTCGGATACCTTAAGGTATCGAACTACTTGCGACAACTTTTTTCTAAAAGAACTTTCTATGGGAACTTTTGTAGTTTTTTAGATTTATTTAGTACATTTTTAAGAAATTATGCTAGAATTAAGAAAAGAAAAAGAAATTATTATTACTAAAATGGGAAAAAATGGGTATATATATATAAAAATTTATAGAAAATTACATAAACGGGAACCACTCTGAACAACATTTTATGAACAAATTCTCAATTTTTCAGATTTGGTGTGTTACTTTGGTATTCATTTATGAAATGATTTTCAGGATAAGAAATATTTTAAATTTGCCAAAAACTAGAGCACTTTATCTTAGTTATTATAAGAAATTGCTTAAAAAAACAATGATTATATTCACATAAGAAACTGTAAATTTTTTAATAAAAAAGTGATTAATAAATCTGAAGATTAAAACACTTCTACTACTACACAAAATATACACAAAAATTTCACTTAATTATTTTAAAAACTTTTGAGAGATCGCTGTCCTCTTTTGAGCATTTTCTAAAAAAACACACATTTCGAGAAAAAACCCATTTTAAAGTTTGATATGTTGCTTAAAGGATTGACATCTCTCTCTCTCTCTCTCTCTCTGCTTTTACTAAAACACTTGTAGTTTTTGTTCTACTGAATGAAAAATAATAAGCTTGGTACTTTTATAAAGCTAATAAGATAATCTATAAAATAAAATCATAAAACAAATTGTCGGTTTTTTGCAAAATTCATGATTTTAGGGTAGTCAAGTGCGTTAAAAATCTTATTCTTGTTTTTTCCTTTCTTGAGTATTGTTCAAACCTTTTGCTTACTTCTCCTTTTCCTATTATAAAAAAAAAATATCGGAGAAAATTATGTTATGTGTGTTGTTTCCCTGATTCATCTACATATCATTTTTATACACACAATTAATTTTCATTCGAATCTTTATTCAACCCGTTTTTTCAGATTACATTCTAACAACATAATTGTTTTCCCTATTGCTGAAACAAGCAGAAGCAACAATGTTTCATTTTTTTACCTTACTTCACTCGATGCTTTTCTCTGAATTATGACTGGCTTTCTTGAAATACAACTATCATTATCTCATGTGAATCTTCGAGAACCTGCTAGTCTAGTCGTCTGCCAAGTTTGGCGCCATAGTATTTCTTGCATAATTGCATCAGACTTTTGCTTCTTTTTATATGACTTCTGCTGGACCCAATAAATTGTTAAAATGGCAAATATGTATTAATCGCTCAATTGTGCATTTCTTATGTTGTATATTTCATATTCATTTTCTCTCTCCCTCATCTAAGGTTTTTCCTTGCTGGTTAACTATTTAAGCAATTACACGCATATTTCATGCCATCTCATAGTTTTATAATTAGAATAGATTGCTCATAAAAAGGAATAATATTTCAAATCGTTTCGTGGATCACAAAACGATACGAGAGCTATAAATAACATAATGGTTGGTTGGTTGCCGTGTTTAAGGAAATTGAAAGATATTATATGTCCATGTAGATATACGTAGAAAGATGAGATTATGTAGATTTCATGTAGAAAGTTATTTTCATACCCCTTCGTCAATGTCCAGGGGTCCGTGGATAGCTTAGTGATTAGAGCAAAGGACTTCAAAGTGGAGGGCCTGGGTTCGATGCCCGATCCCACCAAAT
The DNA here is from genome assembly GCA_019973955.1 of Trichonephila inaurata madagascariensis. Lineage (NCBI taxonomy): Eukaryota > Metazoa > Arthropoda > Arachnida > Araneae > Nephilidae > Trichonephila > Trichonephila inaurata. The sequence continues at coordinate 11,158 of BMAV01026705.1, read as the reverse complement.
ACCCTCTAAGTACACATGGAGTACGTGCTGGTTAAATCAGTGGGTCCGAAAGTCCAGTGGGCGGTCGCAGTATAAATTATGGGTGCTGGGTTCTGGCGAATGTTTGACTCCCCTCTAGTCCATAACTAAATTGTGGAGGTAGTGATAGATGGTGTCGCCATCTATCGTGTAGAAGTTCAGTCAGGCTCTGGCAACTTTCCTTCCTTTCTTCCTTCACTTTGGGAAGGATACTGCAAAAGCAACAACAAAGTCCAGACATTTGTCCGAGTACAGATTCTCTTGAGGACAATCACTCTTCCGCTGCAAGATCCACAGAATGGAAGGACAGAACAGGTGATCAGGAGTCAGTTCTGTGTCAGGGCAGTTCCTGTTCCATCTTTGAGGATTTTCTTCCATCCCAGGTAGCTTGTCCTGAGTCTGGTGAGGGTATATGCATATTTATGTAAATAAAATGTACTGTAATACACTTAATTTTGTTGAAAATATGTTTTTTTTTTCAATTACCATTAACACGAAATTCTTTTAACATGAAAAAATATTTCAGTCACCCTCAGTGCATTGTTAAACGATTCTTCTATTTACATGAAGTTCTGGGGGGTCAGAACCATTACAAATAAAAAAACTCCCGAAATAAAATTAACGTGAATT
>BMAV01026704.1:0-10508 GCA_019973955.1 Trichonephila inaurata madagascariensis | reverse complement strand
GGGCCCCGGTAAAGTCGAGGGTTTTTTCGTCAGAAAATCGACAAGCGGTCATGTCGTATGATTATACGGCATGTAGGAGATTCCTAGGGTGCTTAGCAAAATTAAATCCTATTATATATATATACAGGTTCGCATCGTACGAGATCAAGTGCCTCCCTCTAGAAGAAACCGGGCGTGTGTCATAATTACCTATGGTGAAGGTATCCGCCAATATGGCACCGCACTAAAAACATATACTAGCTTTCAGTGAATGTACTAGGTAGATTGATAAACTCTGTTAATATATAACTGTTCATAATAGGCCATTAGAAAAAAAATTTAAAAGCTGTTCATTTTAAAATCACGTTTAAATTACCATGCATGAATATTGCAGTTTTATATATATGTGAAAAATTGTTATTAAAGAGAAATTAAATCATCGAAAATCAAGTAAACTCCGACATTAAATCTAAACTCTATTTAAATAAGAGATTAAATAGTATAGATCTAAAATAAAATCTCCTATTTATACCATTTAACTTTTATTTTCCATAACATAATCGAGTCTTAAGTGGAACGCCTTATTTCTGAGGAAAGATATTCTAAACATAAAAATTTTGATCCCAGCTCTTTAAATTTTATAGTTTTCGCATGTACGATATCACGCTCTAAGTTTGAATGGAAAATATAGGTAAAAGAATGTTTAGCATTTTTGGAAATAAGTATAGAGCCCAATTAACTTTTTCAAGTCAGTTGGCATTGATTTTCTCTAAGTTAAAGATGTGTCAATTGCTCAATGAATAAAACTGTTTCTTACAAAAACTTCATATTGACTTTAAACAGTACATACAAATATATTTACTTTTACTTCATTTAAATACACAGTACTTGAAATAAAAATTCTTAGGTGTTAGTGCATTGTTGAAAAATATTCCAAACAGAAAAGGTGAAAAGATTTTTTTTTATTTATTTATAAATCTTTCACAATTGCAATATTCAAAAATAAGCACAACATATTTATACATCTGTTTATTTAAAACACCATTCTTTTTGAAAAGAATATTAACAACTTACTACAGCTATTAGGTATTGACACCAATAAGAAATCTTTTAATAATCTTTTTAGTAATGTTTTTTTTATCCATGTTAACACCAGCCTAAAAATGTTTTTATATACTTTGAGTGAAAGAACAATAAAAAAATTCAGAACGGTTAAAAAAAAAGTTTAAATTAATTTGGAGGCAAACAATTCTTACTTTAGATTTTTGTCTAGAAAAACAGAATTTAAAATGAAGTATTAAGTCAGCCGTAGTAAAATAATTTCAAAAATGTATACTGTTCCTTTAATAAGAATTAGCTGTGTATAATAACACTTTTTTTCGTAGAGCTAACATCTCATTTTCCATGTAATTGTGGAAATCCATTCAACTTGAAATTATTAATAATAAATTGCTAAAGAAAAAAAATATTTGCCTCTGACTTGTTTTCAGTATTATGTGATTTCACATTGTAAAAACATATATTTTAGCCTTATTTGTAAAACTGAAAGGGGAAAATATAAAATGTATATCAAAACCTAATAAAATATTTGTTGTAGTATGTTCATAAGGAAAATATTTTTAATTAACTTTGTTGCACATTAAGAATAACACACAACTAAAAAAGTATATAGACTTCCCAATAATTAGCAGTGAAGTCAAATATTTGCCTTGTGAATGAAATCCTGATTTAAGCTTAACGTATTCGTAGAGTAATAATAATATTGAAAAATGTTAAAATGTTTCTAATGGCTAGCATAAAATAAATTTTAAACTAGAACAGTAGAACGTCTTTTATCCGAACACTTACTATCCAGAATGTCAAATATCCGAGCATTTTTTTTGTCAACTATATATTTTTTAATGAATATGTTTTAGAACAAAAAGTGTTGGGATTCACTCAAAAGACAGAGTTGATGCATGAAATAAGCTGGGGCCCAAAATTTAGAAGAGGGAAAAGACTTCAATGACGCCCCAAAAGGGAGGAGATTACCGAGTGTTTCAAATTTTACTCCCGGCAACCCAAATTTTCAATCATAATTTTCATCGCCCCCCCAAAAAAGTAATAATGTATTGATGCAATAATAATGCACTTTGAGTATTAAATTTTATATACGTTACTTTTAAATAATATATTTTTAAGCAAATTATTTTTTAAAAAATATTATAATGTTATGTTATTTTTCCTTTTTTAATTTTTTTAAATGGGAACAGATTGCAAAATGATATTTAATTAAAGATTTATTGCCTCCATCATCCATTTCTAAAAGTAAAAATTTATCATTAGAACAGAAGTAAAAAAAAAAATTTTTTGGGTAAATTTCCCTATACTTAGGCCAACAAAAGAAAAATTTATTTTAGTTACTTTTTATTAAATAGTTAAATTAAATACAAATATGTAATACATATGACAGAATCACAATGTTAAGCTACAAAAAAAAAAGCAAATTTCCTTGAAATTTTTTCTTTTTCCCTTTTCTATAAAAGAGGGGACTATTCTTTTGGTGGTGTGTGTTACTATTTATTCAAAAATTTAAAATTTTAATTAATGCAAGAAAATAGTATAGAAGAAAAAAACCACAAATTCTCAGAAATTAAAAAAAAAAAAACAAACAAATGTATTTGAACTTGAATGAATGAAAAAAAAGTTTTTTTACCAACGATTAAAAAATTTTGGAAAAGAGTGTATAGAGAGGGGAATTATAGTAGAAATTAAAAAATAGTCTACTTTATGTTGCGCCCCCCATCATATCCATCACTTTCCCCCCCTCGCGGGGTTCGTGTCATTTCCCCAAAAAACTATCAGACGCCTGCGCAAAACATGTAATAATGTTAAAATTGTAAAACCTAACGTCTTGGTCGATTCGATGCTTCTACCTCCAAATCTTTTATCCGAATGTAATTTTTAAAATTTGTTTTTTAGTTGAAAATTCACGGGTATTAAGTATTTACTGCAGAAGATTGAAAAAAAAATCAGGAAAAATTTTTTAAGTCGTTAGCGAACATTCGACGATAATAAAGCACCAACAAGTGAAACCAGACGAGCAAAAGTTCCGAAAAATTAAATCAAGGAAATATTTTAAAGTATTCTTGATTTTTGGGATTTACCATTAGGGGAAGGGTAAATGTGTGTGTGTGTGTGTGTGAGAAAAAAAAGGCCCTGTGTGTTATTTTAAAAAAAAATATTGGCAAAGACAGTATAAAACCCCAATAAACTTAAGACATTTTGAAACGCTTCATGTGTGGGTGAGTCCATTAACAAAACGAGGGGTTCTTGAATCAAAATTAAAATCATTTGAAAAAAAAAAAATTTTTAAAAAAACTTTGTCAGTGAATAAAAAGTTTTACTTACTTTTTAAAAGTATCATATAAAATAAGCCAGATGAAAAAGCCTCACACTATTGCCGAAGAGCTTTTTTTTCCCTCGCAATTGAGATTGTGGTTTTTTAAAATTTTTTGCCGGGAGTTGAAAACCATACCCCTATCAAATGATACTTTTTCCCCGTCGAATTGATGATACGCTGAAGATGTAGAGCAACAGTTTTGGTAAGTTGGGAAAAATTTTTTTAAACCCCCGACGAGGGAAAACAAATGGGCAATAAAGATGTTCATTTCATTGCGTATGTCCGATTTTGGGATGGTATGTCAGCAGTAGAAGAACTACTTTGTAGAAAAACCAAAAAAAATTTTTAAAGCAACAGCAAATAGCATTTTTTGATTTTTTAAATAATTTTATAAACGAGGCAAATATAGAGGGGAAAAATTGTAAGGGAATTTTGCACCGAGGGGTTTTTAAATAAATGTCGGGAAGATTTAAAAGATACAAGCACTTGTTAAACAAAATCTCCATTTGGCATCTGGAAAACCCATGATCCACAGAGAAAGCTCGGGGTTTCCAAAGAAATGAGCCTGGTCTGAATATTGTTAACGACAGTTGGGGACTGTAAAATTACAAAAAATGAGCCCCCTAAAATCAAGAATCTTTTTCTGATTTTTGAAAAGACATGGGCGCAGTGATTCATCATTGCTATTTTATTGCGAAGAAAAGATGGTTATCACGGGGGAAAATTTTTTTGCAACGGGTTTATAAAATTAAAGGAAAATAAAATTCCCATTTTTCTAGAAGGGGAAAACCCGGGCTGAAAAAAATTTCGAGATGGTTTATTTCGATGAAGTTGAGCTACTTGGTCGATATATTTGAGAAATTAAATATATTGAATCTTAAAATTTCAAGGATTAAATTTACATATGTTTGACACGAGTGAAAAAAATTAATGTTTTTTTGTAGAAAATTAGAATTATGGAGCCGAAATTTAAAGCAAAAACCTAGAAATGTTTGAAAAAAGCGGATAAAAAGTGTACAAACTTTTTGAAAAAATGAAGAACAACATTTGGGAAATTGTTCATAAAACTATTGAATATCCTTTTTTATGTTGGCACAAAGTTTTTAAAAAAAATTTTTTTTTGAGGACAACTTGATAGCAAAAAAGAACGGTTAGAAATCCTTTTTTAAAATACCCCGGGGAAAGGGCCCCAACCATCGAAGAAGTTTTTTAAAATTTCACATTCCCGTGGCGAAATTAAAAAACAATTTTGTAATAAAACTCCCCTTCAATTTTTGGGGAGAAGTGATGATGAGTTTTCGCACTGAAAAAAAAAGATTTCGTATACCACTACCATTTTCAACATCGTACCTTTTTGGGAAAACCGGGTTTTTTGGGGTGGCTGCTTTTAAGATGTTTTTAGATCTCGGCTAAATATAGAAAAAGAACTTTAGAGTGTCAAATTTTTAATATTAAGCCTTCATTTGAAAAACCTTTTCTCTGCAAGACAAGCCCATGGAAGTCACTAATAATTTTTTAAACTTGTTCTTAAATTAATATTAATAAATTAGTTATAAAAACACGGGAAAAAATACATTTATAAGTACATTGGCTAAAGTACCGTTCTTTTATTATTTTTTAAAAAAAAAGTATATTATTTCCTTTTTATATAATAGCTTAATTGTAAGGGGAGTAAAACCCAAAAGCACAAAAAAGTTACAAAAATATAAAAAAATTTTTAAATGAATGTCCTATTATAAATAGTTTAAAAAAGAACTTTTGTGTGTGTAATTTTAAGCCTCACAGAATTAAACATTTAGGGAAAAATTTAAAATTAAATAAAAAAAATGAATGTAAAATTCCCAAAGAAGAATAATTGTGTTATTTTTTTAAAATTTCCCAAACGAGAAACCTTCAAAAAGTTTTTAACCGGGGGCAGGGTCCAACCCCCAAAAAACGTTAAAGGTCGCAAGGGGGTGACTAAATCACCCCAATCCTTTTTTTTAATTATTTTTTCTATACACGATAAAAAAAACAATTCCAAATGAATAATTTAATTAAAAGAAAATATACTTACCTACTTTCAAGGGCTTTTTTTTTTTTCTTTGATTTCCCGAGAAAACCAATAAAACTAAAAAAAACTGTTCCAAAAAGTGGTGACTTTTAATAAAGAACATAAATCACAGACACTTTTCACTAATAATACAAGAAATTATTTGCAAGCAGAATTTTCCCTATTTTTTCTTTACGTTATTGTAATTTTGTTGTTTTTTATGATCTACAAATGGCATGTTGAACCCCTTTTCTTGCTTGTGTCTTTTTGGCAAGGCGAAGTGTTACATTTATGGCTTCACAGTTTGATAGAGTTCTTTAGGCAGTATTTGAAAATTTCAATTCAACTCAAACGTTTCCCTGTCTATCGTTTACCCCATATTTACTTTTCTATCACGATTAATAAAATTTTTTCATCAGGTTTTTAATTGCTTGATCAGTTTCAACTTCCTTCAATAGCATTTGAATAGCATTCCATTTTTTTTTATTTTACTCATTTACATTTGTAAACCATAATAAGTCGTACAACACAGTAATGAAAACCACAAAGTTAATCATAGGGGAAAGTATAGCATATTCATAGAAAATATTTTTGAACAATAGTGGTCGTAGGGGAAATCGATCAAAACAAGTACCTTTTGTAAAAAGTTTTTAATTTCAAAAAAAAGGCATTTCATTTACAAATTAATTTTAGTTTTCCCCTTAAGATTGTTACTAATAGGGGAAAATTTTCGCCAAGGTCACTGTTAACGAATTAAAAAAGTTTTACCAGAATTAACAATTTCGTGAGCCTGGGGGGTGATTCAGCGCCCCCCTGGGCCGCTCCCCCTATAAAAAAGGTATTCGATACAAAAACATCGATGTCGTTTTAAAAATAATTGTGTAAAAAAGTTTTTTATTATGTTTTAATGTTTGAAAACTCATAAAATTACATCTTGACCAAATTTAACCTTCAAAGTGTTTTAATTTTGTGCTTATCCATTTATCAAAAACTCATTCAAATGGGGAAAAGCAACAGAAAAAAATTATTTTTCAAAAATTTCCTAAAAAAAAAGAGACTGGTTAAACATACCAGTAAGTTTGAAGGTTAAAGAGATGGGTTAACCCTTTTTAAAAAAGGGGATTTTTTGGGTTATAACACAGAAAAAGTAATACAAAAAATTCTCATCGGGGGTTACAGCAAAACAAATAAAAAGTTTTTTTTTTTGGTTTTAGGATCAAAAAATAGCCAATGAGCGTTTGAAGGGAATCTTTTGAAAGGGGAAAAACCCGATCATATATATTAAAAATTTTATCAGGGAAATATGCATTTTTTTTTTTTTTCAGAAAGCATTTTTTTACTTCATTCCAAAAAATTATTATTTTAAACCTTTTTTTTCAATATGTTTTGTGCCCCTTGCAGGGTTTTCGCACCCCCCCGTTTGGGGAAACACTGGGTTACCGACTTTGTCCAAGAGCGATGCAGAAGACCCGTGGGGTTTCAAATGCTAAATGATGGGCGAGATTGTGACTTCCGTGCAAAAAAGAATCCGATGCTGTCGACTATGAAACGGATGAAAAAAGGGCAACAACAGCGAAAGTAGCATATGTCCATCAAATGCTGACCCTTTTCTGAGTTAAAGGAATGATACGAACAACAGTCAGAGGTTTTCTTACTCAATTTCTTTGCTCATGAGATTCAGAGATTTTGGGAGCGAAAAACGAAGATGTAAAGGTACAGCGAAAAATAAGTGATTATTTTCCCCAATAAAGGCAGAATTACGACATTTGCACCTATTTTGCTTTTTTTTTTCACGTACCCTTTCCCGTTGTGATGATGTACAATATTCGTAGAGTGTCCGGTTTCATATACCCATTTCCGGGTCGCATTTGGTTTTCCGTTTTTTGGTTGTTATAACAGTCGCGTATTCGAATGGTGACCGGTCCCAATTGATTCGATGAACGACGTTCTACTGTATAAAAAGTAATTTGATTTCAAAATATATTTATTGTCAGTAGAAGAAAGATAAAGCTGTTTATGGTGAAAAAATTTTTCACATAAACATAGAAATCTTAGGGCTTTTTTCTGGTAAATTTGCGGGTTTTTGTTTAGTTCTGTAATATTCTTTTTTTTAAATTTTTTTTTTAAAAAGAAACATTGTTCTGAAAAAAAAAAAGTTGACTTTTGTGGGGGGTTTCTTTCCAAGAAAATTTTGATTCATCTTTTTTTAAAATGTTTATGTTTGCTATTGTAATAATCTTCGTTTTACTTTTTTAAAAATAAATAGCAAAAATAAGTATTTTGTATTTTTACTGAAAGAGAAATGTATTTGTAAAAATCAGCAAAAAAACAAAAGAGGAATTGATTTTTTTGCCATATTTCTTTGTAATCCCCTTGAAAACCTAAAAGGGTAGCGGAACCCTATACCGACAATGTTAAATTGGCTGTTTCGAGGACATTTTTTTCAAAATTTGTTATATTTTAGATGCTTGAAATTTTTCACAATTAAAAAAACAATTTCATTATACTCAAATGAGCTTTTTGCTAATTTTGAATTTTTTTATAACTTTAAAATTTTTTTCCTTTTAATTTAAACCCCCTTTTTCATAAAAAAAATTTTTAAAATAAATTTTTTTAGTTTTTCGCCATTTCAGTATATATTAGTCATCATTATAAATATATCATAAAAATTTACATATCTTTTTAACAAAGTTTCTAAGAAAAGGGAACATCGAACAAAAATTGACATTTTGAGAAAATTGATTTTAATGTATAATTACCTTTTTTTTAAAACATTCCTGCTCCATAATCTAAATTATCAGATTTTAGTATCTCATCATCTTCTTCCTTTTAAGCTTTTTTTTTCCTAACTTCCTTTTTTTTTCTGTAAACAAGATATTTGCCGTAAAGCCCTTTAGTTTTTTTGAGGCGCCCATTGCCTGTATCGTGTAATCACCAGGCTCAATGCATAGTTTTCAATATTTTTAGTTTTGATACATTTCCCCTGTTAAATGAGGAAACTGCATCATATGTACCCAATGATAGAACTTCTATTTGTACAAATGTTTTCTTCTACACGAGACCATATTACATTATTTACATTTTTCGTTGGGATTTTGCGTCCCCAATTTAAACACTTTTTAGCAATTTGATTAACTAAACCCTAAAAAGGTCGATGGCTCCACAACAAAACAGGTAATCTATTTTGTGATGATAAGTCCCCCCAAGATTGACTTTTTTAAAATTTTCACCGTATCTGTATCAGAGGGGCAAAATCCATGCTGAGGTTTTTCATCGGGCGATAGCTTGTGCAAAAATATTGCCCATATGGTTGTTGATGTCCTTCACGCTAGACAAATTTGCGAATGGCGACCTTAAAAGCTTTTAGACGGTCGATTTCGCCCTGTCAACTTTTTTTTCCCCATAAAAGGGTTTTTCCCTCAGAAAGTTTTTGGGCCCCTTTATTTGTCTTGCGCGGAAAAGTTCCCCATTTTTTTCATAACATGACCCATTCCAACTTTTGACAAGCAATGGTCACCAAAACATTGTTCTCGACAAAGAAGTAAAGCCCTTTGAGTCCCCCTTCCTAAATATTTTGATAGCGAAATTATAGAGAGACGGGAACGCTGAAAAAATGGGTAGAGTCCAGCTACTTCCCTCTTTATATAGCCTTCAAAAAAATTTCTTTCAATTTTGAAGGTGTTTGGTTTTGTTCCGGACAAAAAAATGTTTTGAAAAACTTCAACGTCAATAACTTTGCCGGATAACCCCGTGACTGTCACCACCCCATTCTTCGAAAAAAAAACCTGCTTCTGCCAGCTACCATCAACAGCAACAGCAATGTCCTTTTTCCCATCTTTTTCATCAACTGCTTCACGAACAGCTTCCCATTGTTCACAGGTTTCCTTTGTTGCCTGCAGAAAAAATTTTGTTGTACTTCGAGAACTTTGTGGGTGGTGGGGAAGTTTCATGATACCGCAAAAACATCCTAGCAGACCCCAGCGCCTTTAATGCAGCGATAGCATACACAACCCGATATTGAGTTAAAGTTCTCAACATCAATTTTGAATTTAAAAGTGTAATTATATTTGAAGAAGGATATTTTTGGGAAAATTTACAGCCACCCAGTTACTTTCTTAGGTGCACGGGCCTGTTTTTCACAATTTTAAAAATTTCACAGCTTCAAAACAAAAGCTGGTTAATGTCCACAATAACATTTCTGAAACCAGAAAAGTTCATCCGAATATGAAATATCCATATTTAGAATTTTTTTCACTGGAGATGGGTTTAGTTTTATTAGTACAAGGCTTTTTACCATCAGCAAAAAAATTTTTTTCCTCCAAGTTCTCGTAGAAATGCCTTCTACACAACCATCATTAATTTTTTTCATCTTCCTTTTTTTAAAAAATCCTCTTTTGTTTCTAAATACTTTTTTTTGGGTGCTCTAAATGGAAACCGATATTTTAAAACAAATTTTATGAAAGTTTAAGCTTAAGTTGTTAATGAATACTGGCGAATTAAAATAACAACGCACTTTTAAGGGAAACAAACATTGATTTACCGTTAAAAAAAAACAGTGAGGCTTCTAATGGGTGGGGAAAAAAAAAATAAAAAAGGTTTAATTTACAATAAAAGATAAATGTTTTGATTTATACCAGACGCTCAATTTTTTAAACAAAAAAAAAAAAAACTTTGTTTACTTTTTCGGTCAAATGGGCGGGCCCAGCAACGATTATTTAAAATAGGTTTTTTGGGGTTCTAATTGCCCAGAGGAAAAATAAGATATTTTTGAAAGGTTAAAATCTGTACAATTTAAAAAAAAATTCAAATTGTCAAAAAATCAGATTTTTTCCTTCCGATGTCCCTTTAAAATAAATTTGAATTGCAAAAAAATTCAAATATTTAAAGTTTGATGTTCGAAAGCAATAATAGTTCTTTTTTAAACTAGTTTTTTATTGCCTTCTTTTTTCGTACTATATTTTTATTCGAATCGATTTGTTAATTTTTTGAAATCAAGATTGATTGTTCTATATTTTTTTAAACATATGTGGGCTAAAAAAAACCGTTTAAATGCATCTTCAATTACCCCGGGAAAAAAATATTTTAAATTTAAAAACTTCAATGCTAAAAAAAATA
>BMAV01026703.1:115075-139103 GCA_019973955.1 Trichonephila inaurata madagascariensis | reverse complement strand
TTTTTTTACTTTATTTTTTTAATAAATTTCGAATTCTTATGAATATCCTTTATGATGTGCTTTTGATTCCCTGTGTGGGGACTTTCTTTTCCTCCTCCTTTTCTGTTGGGGGTCCCCAAAAGCAAGAGGCAGTCAAAGATGTTTTTAAAGCAAAAAAAAATATTCAGGATGGTGAAGATAATGGACAATGTATAATTAATCGTTTGCGAATGACAGAACTATCAAATTTCAACAAATGGGTAACGAAAATCAATTCAATAGGAACCCCTTTTTTTCAAGAAAATGGCAACTGTAATATTTTTAAACATTATTTGATCATTGCATTATTATATTATATAAACATTATTATATTATCTATGTCTGTGTCATGAAAAATAATGAAACAAAAAAATAATTAAATTCTGTTTTAAATTTTCACCCAAAAAATTTTTTTTTTTTTTCCAAATCTGATATCGGCCTTTTTACCCGGAGATTTTTGTTTTTCCGAAGTGGCCGCAAGGTCATTTGGGTTGGAAACCCCTCCCAAAAGGACAAACAATTTGCACTTTGAGCGCGTGAATAAATATGAGCTTTAATAATAATAGCCCGAGTGGTGGCGCATCGCGCTTCCACACCACAGGTCCGAGGCTCAATTCTCGAGCTGGGCAAGGTTGACTCAGCCTTTCATCCCTTCAGTGAGTCGATAAATGAGTATCAAACTGGCTTGGGGACTAAACACGGGGGGTTTCGCTTCAGACTGCCCACCTGATCGGGACATCTACTCATGCACCTCAGTGCCCAACGGTCACGTATACTGAGATGGGTACAGTAGGCCTTGACCCCCATGGACTGTTGCGCCCCTGAATTTAGTTTATAATATAATAAAAGAAACTTCAAGCATTGATATTTTTAAGTAAAAGAAGTTAAAATGAGTTGCACTAAATTTAGTAATACAAACACACGACAACCATCAGAAAATAAAAAGTTCCCTTCTTCGATGATTAAAGTAATAAACGTCGAAGATTACCCCAAACGCCTCTTACGCCAATCTGAATTTAACAACCATTCCGTGTGAGAATCACGGTCCCTTAACTAATCAAAAATCGCACGCATATTTATCAAATGTTCGTGTATATACATCTTAAGTTATTTTATCAGATGTGCTGAAAAAATGACTGCTTTCTACATTCACACGAAAATAGCTTTTATACCCGGAGGAGCAACAACAACAAAAAATTCTTCTTTAAACCTAATCAACCATTTTCTTATTCTCAAAAAATAAATGGGGAAAAAAATCTTAAAAAAAATAATGAAACTAGAGGTATAATCAGGAGGTTAGACATCTCGACAAACAGCACATTGCATCGATTGGATCGCATTCTCCTCCCCTCCCCCCACTTCAAAGGAAGAGGGAGAGAGGGGATCTAAGCCTGGATACAGCTAAGAATGTCCACACTTAATCGTGCAACAGGGATGGGGGATTCTTTTACTTCAGACGCAGAAGGGAAGAGAAAATTGCGTTTCCATTTGATTTAATCGAGACACAAAGTGGGCGGTACCGGCAGTCCCTCCCCCGAGACGATGAGTCATCACATGGAAGAGAGATGATGGTAGATCCGTGAGTGGAAGATACAACTGGATGCGTCTAGGAAGAATCTTTTTATGAGATTTTCGAGAACTTCTATATAGTTTGGAATTTCAAGCAGTTTTTTCTTTCGAGGAATTTTTACCAAATAACATGGTTGAAAACAAACTCGGAAAATCTTTACTGAATTTCTAAAGGAAATTAATATGTTGGCTTTTTTTTAGATGCATTTGACGGGAGTATTTGAATTCATTTTAAAACACTATTTATTTAATATATCATTTAAAAAATTAATTATGAGGTTACTATACGATATTACTACTTGTATAATATTTATTCACAAGCTGCGATTCATTTTATGTGGAGATTTAAATGGAAATGGAATGAAATTTACGACAGATAAATAAAAGATTACAACTAATATGCATTTGTTCAGATAAAAAAAAGGATAAAATAAACAATATTCCACATAAAAATTACATAACTTTTTCACATTGGAAAACAACGAAAATATTTAAATTTTTATTATTTACCTACGGATAATAATCCGTAACGATTAATTATGGTAAAAAATAGTGTGCTTGTATGAAATTACGTTACCGTTATTTTAAAACATTTAATTACGGTAGTGAGGTAAACAAAAAAGGTGTCAGTGCATATTATAAACTTGTAAACGTGTATTTCAATTCTATGGTGAGAATCTTTATTTTAATTTTCAGGCTAAATCGGTTGTAAAATATACGTAATTCAGACTAATTCATCAGAATGCAAGCGTTCCTTGTGGTCTGCGATACATGAACACACACACACATATATATATATATATATATATATACACACACAACCAGTTACCACTAGATCTTTTCTCAGGCTAATGTAACCGTAAAAAGTATGCAAATAAGCAAACATGTTTAACCGAGAAAATATTCCGCGTTTTCGAAAAGCATAACTTTAAAAATCAAAACACCGAAACTATGGTTCATGAATAGTATCACGCATATTTTTTAGAGTACACGTAAAGAAAGGGATACACAAAAAATGCAATTATTTCAAAGTCCTTTTTGTCCCTAAGCTAAGCTTCGAAATTCCCATGTATAATAATATTTTCATAAGCAAATAACGCAGTACTACAAACTCATTTATATGGTCACAATAATAAACTGTATACTCAAAAGAAACTTCTCTAAAAGTAAAATCTTGATTTAAGTTAGTCTGACTAAGTGTTCAACCAAAGTATTTTGTTTACAAATGATACTCTTGTGATATTTCAGTGTCACCTAGATTAGAATACATCTATAAATTGATCCAAGCGACATTTTGACAAAAAAAAACTTATTTAAATACACAATATTTCAATAAAAAAATAACTTATAGAATAACCAAAATGTTCTCCTTTTATGAAAATGCTTCTATTATAAAAAATATTTTGCCTATATATGCCTGTATATCCACAGAGGCTCAACTATGCCTTTTGAAAAATACACATTATTTCAGAGTTACAAACAATTGAAATAATTATCGTTTTTTTTTTTCTTAAGATTTATCCTGTTGTCACAAAACATGGATAAACCCATCACTTCTAAGCATATATATCTCTAAAACTTCTAGTTGAGCCTCTGTACAGAGTAAGCCATATACAGGCAAAATATTATTATAATTAGAAGCATTTTAACGGGTTATCTCTATGTTCATTTTTTGTCAAAAATATTGTAAATAATTTTATTTTAATACTAATTCCTAAAACAATTTAATATACATTTTTTCAATCTATGACACTAACATCATAAAATATTATCCATTTATACACTTTTGCAAAATCACGATTCCGAACGTAGTCGGATACCTTAAAGAAGAGTAAAATACCCTTTTGTTAGTTAATATATATTTGAATGCTTGAAACGTGATTAATACTTCATTTATGAATTATTATGAATCATTATGGAATAATTAAATACAACTTAGAAATATAGACACACACACACAAAAAAAGTTATGAATTATTATAAAGACACTTTCTGACTTTTACTCGACATTTGATTCGTGAACTCACAATCTCTGTTCAATAATATTTGTCCAAGTGGAATCTCTATCACATTGAAAGAACGTGTTTGACACGTCGCTTACACAGCTAAAGTGACGACTGTCTCGCCTTCATTCCTGGTAGCATTCTAATCGGGACGATTCTGCATGTTAACAAATTCACGTCCTTGCGGGATATCCGCACCCCTGAACGAGAGGCGTCGGCGTTCTGGGGCGTCTCCATGAAAGGTTACGGCTGCTCCGTCTGATCGTCTGAACGTTCACCTTGAGCGAAGGGTCAATGGACGACGTCGCAGGTAGAGAGGAAAACCAAGGTCAACCGATCTCTCGCACTCTCAAGGTGAGGTGGCACTTTAGAAGCAGGGAGGATGTGAGGCCCCTGTGGATTACACGTCGCGTACATGAAAAGCAGTACGTACACTGCAGGCGCAGGCTAGTAGTAGTAGTGTCGTGTGTTATGAGGGCTTCTTTATTATTCACACATACTTCAATTCTGCTTTTGTGACACTATTCACATCTCGTTACTGTCTTTACATTATACCCTTACTGCTCCATATATTTTATGCTGGTGTCGCTTCTCGCACAAACTTAAGGCCATTCGGCCAATGTTAAAGAATAAAATGAATTCGAATATTTTTCAGATATATGCTATACTCACACACAAACACAATATTATATCCTGGCTACACTGGTGAGCAGTGATCCGCAATCCCGGTTCAGGCATCAAATGTGAAAAGCCGCCGCCTAAAGAATATTTGGAACTATTGCCATTTTATTTAAAGTACCGGATTTGCGTAACTTCCACGCAAACTAATTTCATATTCTACGTTGGCTAAACCACTTTATCTATTTAAAACTAAGTATTTTATATATATATTCTGAACTAAATTAAAATTGTGCCAACCAAAACGATCTACAATTATAAACAATCAACGTGTCCCAATCTCAGCGGGCTCGCGTAAAATTTATCAAACGTTGGATCACAACCGGCAGCGAGGGATAAAGTGTCGCTGCTGTAGAGAACCGCTTATTCTTATCACACTATCTCATTTTTTTAATCCGAGTTGATACATTTTTGTAAAAAAGTGTTTTGCATTTTTCCCCTATACCGTAATGCTAGATGAGCTATCCCTTCACATGTTAAAAAGAATAACTAATTATTTATGAAATATTTTGAAATTTTAAAAACATTATATTATAAACAAATGCATGAGTTACAATGCCCCACATTTTTATAAAAATTGAGGCATTTTTTCTGTCTGAAAATGTGCTCCGCGTCAAGTTCACGCTCTCGTACGTATGGCGAAAACAGCCTTAACGTCAGCCGTCACTGAAGCATGATTTTATACGAAGTATCTGAAACAGCGATACTCAACCTGCGGCCCGCGGGCCTTTTAAATGGCCCGGTCATGACCCATTGCTCTGAGAAATCCATTTCTTTATGAAAATTTGGTGGGGAAATTCTTTGTTAAAAAATCAAATATATCAATTTTGCTTTTTGCTGTCGATGTCGTATGGGTACGAATTGATATTGTTTTTTCTGATTATCGGTAATAGACAACAGTGGAATAGTGACCATTTTATGTGTTGAACTAATTTTTAACTATCTTTCATATCTTGTAAACGAAAAATATTCGAAGAAAATAGATTGTTTCAAGACGATTGGGAAGTTGACTATTTTGCAGTGAAAAACATGCATGGAGCAGTAATTGTTTGATTTGTCACGAAAGTGTTGTATTTAAAAAATACCAATAAACAAGAATCACATTTAATGACACTTTTCTTCAAAGATCTCTTTCAAGAGGGGATAAATAGGCTTTCTTGAATAATCTTTACAACAGAAAAAAAGTGTTTTTTCAGTGGTATGTCCCCGCGGTACAAAAAGGGACCCTTTTGAAAAATTTTTTATGTTATTGGTAAAACATATGAAACCGTTAACTGATGCAGAAATTGTGAAAGAGTGATTCTTAAATGTTTCCAATTTAGAAAAATTTAGTGACAAAAATAAAAAAAATAATTATTAAAAAAAAGTAAAATACGAGTCTTAATACTTTGACAATTTCCACATTTAAATTTTCTATGTTATATCTTTGTCTTAAAGCATTTCTCCCCCCAACCCCTCCATTAATTCTCATGTTGCGGCCCGCGTGAAATAGCCATCATATGTATACGGCCTGCGTGAAACAGCTAACATATGTATGCGGCCCGTCAGAAAAAAGGTTGAGTACCCCTGATCTAAAAGATACTAATGTTCGATGTTGGACTTCGAAAATCAATTGCTTTGTTTACTGGCATCACTGGACAACAATGAGTACAGACACAGATGTATAAAAAGCATAAAGTAAATTTTAAACGCGATTCTTAAAAGCATAAACATTAGTAAATATTACTTTTTACGTTTTTTTATTGAAAAGAATCACCTTATCAATGAAATGAAGGTGTGATTACCAACAAATATGTTGAATAGAATTTGAATTTGAACTTACAGAAAAATGGAAATAAATATTTAACCGTATTTATAAGAAATAAATCGTTTCTATATCATAAGATAAATTACACTGTTTCTTCTATTTGTGCTTGTTGATTTGCTGTTATAATGACATCTCATTAAATCGAGGAAAGTTTATTTGACATATTATGACTTTTTTCACGCAAAAAATCAATCGGCAAAAAGATAAGATCTCAATTTTTGAATGAACCATTTATTCTATGATTCCAAAAAATATATTCAACTCATATTTACCAGAAAAAAAATTTAATCAAAACCTTATTTCGACTTCAGTCGCAATACGACATAATGTAGAAAACAAAACAAAAAATTTGAGTATAAAATCTATAATAACTGAAATTAAAATCAAACAGTTCTTTCAATGCTTAGGAATTTTTAGAATTTATTTAATTTGCAGAGAGAAAAACTATGTGTGTGTGTGTTTATTAAGCCCTTGACACAGATTAATTCAATTTTAAATAAGGAACTAATTCATTCACAGTTCCACCAAAGCTATTGAAATAAATTCTTGAAAATTTCGCCATTCACTTTTATAATTCAAAATGGGGACCATTTCTTTTAAATAATAGCAATTGAAATATACATAGAACAGGCTTCAGTGATTTAAAAAATTATGGATAATGAGACGATGAAGTCCCTGAAAATCTAGTCCATTAAAAAGAATGTGTTTGCTCAAAAAAATGCACGAAAATAATAAGCAAAATTTCCACGCGGATATGAAGAACATGAAATACATATAATGATGCGATTCACGAAGGTAGTAAAACTGAAATCACTTATTTAAAATTTCAGACCAGAAACTGAAACTAGTAGAGACGTTTACGCATTATTTAACCTCATGTTTTATACCATAAATACCAAATAATTAAAGCTTATGAAACTTGACAAAGTGTATTTTAGTTCATGAAATAACACTGCATATTCAGTATTAATGTATGAATTATGAATATAAATCGCAGTCCAAACATTTATCTTGGGAAAATAGATAAGTGCCAGTTAAAATATCATATTTATTAGAACCCGTTTGAGAAATGAAAAATTCAGGATTTAATTCTGAAGTATGTTTTAGAGTAGGGATTTTCAACCTTAACGCTCGCGGGCCAAATTAAAAATTTACAATGACCCGTGGGCCACATCAATGAAGTCAGATTGATTTGTGGGCCACACGATTGTCGAAAAAATATTGTAGTCAGGAAATTTTATATAAAAACTGAAGGTTTGTTTTATAAGACTACAACTTATTTGAAGAGAAGAGATGGTGTTTGTGTATATATATATATATATATATATATATATATATATATATATATATATATATATATATATATATGTGTGTGTGTGTGTGTGTGTGTGTGTGTATCAATTTCAATAAAGTCGAATGGAATCGAATTAAAATAATTTGCAAACCTGTTGATATAAGTCCACCTTTTTTCTCAAAATTTCTGAGATCTTATGCACTATCAGGTTTTTTTATATTTAAAATAATTTAAAACACAGAGAAAATTTTTGATAAATTCATCATTTCCAGAATTTTTTTTATCTCAAATGGATATTAAACACATCACTGAAATGTTTTAAATATCAAGAACAGAAAAATGGCGTTTTTACGACTAAACCAGACATGGCAATTTTTTTGAAATTGCCTTAAATTGAAATGAAGGGCCAATGCAATGTCTTCAGCGGGTCACGGGTTGAAGACTAGAGGGATCTTTCGGCACTTGCAGGGTGTACGCTATCTTTGGTGCAAAAAGAGGCGAGACGCTCCAGGATGTCCCGGCAGTATTGTCGTACTTTCAGACCCTCCTTTTCAATCAATACTTACCTTTTCCCTTTCATCCTTTATCTTATGTCTAGGTCCCAGATATACGTTTGTGATAATTATTTACAGAATTCACTTGGTGATTAGAAAAAGACAGTTTGGCGACATATGGTCTTTGTGCAACAAAACAAACATATAAAATCCTTTTAGCAACAAAAATCTTTTATTAACAAAAAGATGCATCGGAATAACAGATTATGTTGCTTCCTCATTCCTTTACATAATCAGCATTATATGTAAGCATCTTGAGAAACAAAGATACACGGAACCGCCTAAAAACGAAATTGCGTAACAGCCCAGAGTGTGACGTCATGTTAGCAGAGGTATCTCACCACCCAATGACTCACCTCCCGGAACCACCGTTGTTTTCACCTTTCACCGTTTTCTGTCCACCCACCCACCAAGCAGCGATCCATCAGAGCTCCCGGGCGGAAGTGGACCGCTAACGCTGGCTTTGAAGTCACCGGTCACGGAGAACGCTCCTACATGCCTACGGACACAACACCGCGAAAAGATGCGGTACAGAGCAAGAGATCTGGAACCGAAACTAAATTCATGACATTGCATGAGGTAACCAGCCATCCACCTGATGACAGGAGTATTTATTCTTGGGCGAGGTTAATTTCTCTGAAGCGTACTTTTTTTTTGTGATTCAATCTGGTTGAGACATAGTTCTTTGAATCAGAATTGTTATTCTCTCTGTCTTGTCAAACTGATTATCATTTATCACCATCATATTTTGTAATTAATAAACTAAGAAACAACAGATGATTGAGTTAATGTGCATCGTGTGTTGACAAATGTAAATAAAATTGTTCAAAAATACTAAAAAGCACGCAGAAGCTAGTAAAATAACAGAATAGCTGTGGCGTAGCTTCTAAATGGCCAGGTGGTGCCGTACACCGGGGCCCTCAGACCTTGACACCACCAAGCAAGCTAAACTTGTGAAAAACTTTTCCCCCATCTTTGTACTTTCGTACCTTTAAAACCGAGGTGGGCATTACGATCGACCGGTGAACCGCCAAGATATTTTGTTGTGACCGCCTTCACTAAGACCTAATAATCATTCCGTCATGCGAAGGTCTAGAAATACCGTATTTATTCGAGTCTAATCCACCATCGATTGTAAGGCGCGCCCCAAATTCTGACCAAGATTTTGTACAAAAGTAAAACTAGCGTAAGAAGATTCATCGTATCCAATTTTTTCGAAATTAAAATAAATTTAAAAGGAAAACTAATAAGAAGTGAATAATTAGTTATTCTACGCGAGTATTACAAACTTTTAAATACATGCATGAAGCTGTAATTGCTCTACATACCCCCATTGAAAAAATTTTCCCCTTCGATTCTAAGCTGCACCCGAATTTTAGTAGCATTAACATTGGAGAATAAGTGCGGCTTAGATTCGAGTATATAGGGTATTTTAAAAAATACGGAAAAAAATCGGATAGTCGGAAGAGGTATTACGCCATTGGGTGGACCGCAACACCTTGAAAAAATTAAAAGTAGCCCGTACCTTGGAAAAGTCTGCCCACCCCTGCTTTAAAACATTTATAAATTTTTATTTTTTATATACTTGATGAAACCTAATCTGCTTAGATAAGGCCCTTTTTTTGTATTAGGGCCCTCGGATACCTGGCTACGCCACTGCAGAATGATACTAATTAAAATGAAAGTTTGACCATTTATGGAACATAAATTTATTCCGAAAAAAAAGAGATGAATCGCCTGAGAATTACTTTATTACTTTCATTGAACAATCTTCGAAAATAATATGGATTCGTGTTTGCTTTAATGACAGTGCTTGTATTCATAAACATATTAATGTTAATGCGTGTGTCGTGTTTTGACAAATGTTGATGGAACAGTTCAAAGATAATAAAAACTGTGTAGAAGTTAATAAAAGAACCGAATGACAGAAAAGATAATATCTAAGTTTGACCATTTGTAAAACAAATTTATTCTAGAAAAAAAAATTTATTAATAACCGCGAAGCATTAATTTAATTCATTACCTTAATTCAAAATAGCACGAATTAGTGTTTGCTTCAGTCTCATAGTACATAACTATGCTTAAACTCACTAACATACTTCGATAACTTAAAAAAATCATGACAAAAAGGAAAGTTTCGTGTTGTCAATAACATTAAAAAAGGATTTATTGTTTTGTGAATCTACGCAACGTATAAAAACATTCCGTGTATGTCACAAATCCGTGTTTTTTTGGGTGAAAAAGAGTATTTTTCAAAGCCACAAGTGATGCAAGAAAAGGTGCAGATATCCATAGAATTTATTTGTATGTATTTTTTCCTCCAATTTCAGCAAATTATTTTTTTAGCATCATAATTTTAAATAAAGGATATGTAAGTCTCTCGTAAATAGAACCAACTGTTTTGAATAAATAAGATAGTATATATTCAGAAAGTCGAGGTTTTTAGTAAACTGCATTACGATAATGAATTTATTACTTTGTAGGAAAAAAAATATTTTGCTGATATCTATTCCCTGAATATTTTAATACATAACAGTAATGAGAAGTACCCGTTTGATTAATCATTACAAAACAGTGTTAGTAGCTTAAAAAACCTTATATATTATGGTTATCTTACAGAAATGCTAGAAAGTTGGATAAGATTACCGTAAAATCCGACGTACAACACGCACCTGTACTATCAAACTGCAGTTTTTTTAGTCTTTTTAGTATACTCGGCGTATAACGCGTATCTCCTTTTTTTACAAAGGAACCTGAATTGTGCAAGTGCAATGCTCTTATATTTTGAAGCCATTTTTGAGGTATTATCTCAGGCTTTTGAAAAAATAGTATATTCTAGAACTACATAACCCTTTAAGTTCATTAAGTACACATCATTTCTTTTAAATAAACAGTATTCCCTTTAAGTAGAAGTCTAATTTTTTGGAGTGCTTATCCTTCTGTTTATTTTTGAAGGTATCATTTTTATACCTGGCGTATAACGAGCACCCGTAAATTTCGATCTTAGTTTTTGTGTTAAAAGTGCGCGTTATACGACGGATTTTATGGTATTTGAGTTTTAGGAAGAAATTCCCTCTAGGGATATTCGAACTAAAGTAATAAACATGCAAAAGACAACACAAAGAAGAAAAGAACGCATTCAAATCTTCCATTTTATACATAAAAAGATTTGAAATAACTCCCTTCTGAAGCGAGTAAAAATTCAAAATCGAAAATTAAGATAGATATAATTCTAATCGTAAAACTTCGAGAAACTGTTAAGTAAGTCTAGATCTCAATTTTAATTCTAATAAATAGAAAATAAAACGTTTACAGGGGAAATATTAATGAATGGCAGCAAAATATGTATAAAGAAAAAAATAATAAAAGCTTTAACTTTTCCACAGGGTTTAAAATCTTAAAACCTAATTTTTTACGAATTGTCTATTTGAAAATTTTTCGATCAAAGATCGTCAAAAACTACTGACAAAAAAATATTACGTATTTTATTCATTAATCTTTTTACTCTCTTTAAAGCATGTTTTTTAATGTTAAGTACTACATCTTTTCCAATGTAATTGCAATCAACTTTTTAATTAACTTCTTTAGTGTTTGTGAAAAAAAAAGATAAAATAGAACATTCTCTTAGCCTTCTTTTATCATAATTATGTGATTTGACGAAAATTAATCGAGATTTCGGAAACAAACCACTCCAGACAAATTTCTGTCAGCTAAGTTAAAATAAAAATCATAATGGACAGAAGATACAATTGAACCATCAAGGGGGAAAAAAGCTTTCGTTCTTTTCGAGTTCTTTAAGCTATATATTCAGCAATTCTTTTATTGATTTTCTCAATAAAGAAATTCTACGTTCTTGCAATTTCAGAATAAAAGAGAGATAAAAAAAGGACAAGATTAGATTAATACAAACTAATGTTATTGAAGAACTACATTTTAAAAGTATTTTCAGATTTAATATATATATATATATCTTGAAAGCTTTTTTCTTTAGGGGAACTGATGATTATGCTTCTGAACATTTAATAACTTTGAAAATGTTATCAAAGTTGAAATATATTTATACATTTTTGGTTGGGGGGGGGGGCCGGATTTTCTCATTATTAAGATCATGCATTCTGTTTGATAATAAATTTTTTGTTGTGTTATTTATCTATATATTTATCAAGTACATTTTCTTTCTTATCCTTTTTCCGATGAAAGAATATCACATATAGATATATATCAACTATTTATATCTTACATATTATATCAAATATATATCATATATTTATTTGTGTGTATGAATATCAAGATCATATAAAAATTAACCTTTATAACGATTCGCGCTATTCTGAAAGAAATATAACCTATAGAAAATTTTGTTAAAAAATTTGATGTTTGTTAAAGAATTTCTAGCATTTAGTTCAAAATTTAACACTTGTAAATTTCATTTAATAGAGTTTTGTTATACTACTAATTATTTTCTTTGTCATTTCCCCCCATTTTCTTACATTATTTTAATAGAATTCAATTTAAATTTTTCATTTAAAAACAAAATATAACTAAACAAATATGACAACCAAATTAATTTGAGTACAATTGCTTTTTTTTCAATTTTAAACTTTGTTTTTAATCTTTAAATAACTAAATTGTTAAGAATAGTATATGTGAATATATTAAAATTTACTAGGATTATTTTTAGGATATTTTAAAACTTAGAAAATGGCATATCAAACCGAAAATAAATACTAAAGCCTTTTTAAAAAATGTTAATTAATTATTCTTACTTTTGCTTTATAACACTTTAAAAAGTCATTAAACTTCAATATCAGAGAAAATCGCCTTTTTTATTTTCACAAACATTTTAAATTTAGGGCAGGAAAAAAAATTAATCTACTAAGAAAAGAGTTGCTTACTCATTCTACACATTTCAATCACAGCTAATTTTCTAAAACGAATGCTTGTTTTTATTGAACAAACACAAAGAGACACGTATGCCCGTTGAAATTTAAAGCACGCATCTCCGTTGCCATGGTTACCCTATTCACCAATTAAAAGAGCTGGCTTTAGATGCCAGGAATTAGCAGCTACAAAGAAGCATTAGAGTACAGTCGCTTAGCAACCAGACACCAGCTTTCATCTTTCTCTCGCTGCCAGATAAAAACCGGTTCGACAGTAGAGCAATCAATTTGGATATTCCTCAACAGACAAGTGACTGGGTCACACGTTAATATATTTTAGTACAAGAATAGGAATGATTTATACCTAGGCTTTAACACTTAAAAAATTCAAATAAAAATTCAGTATTTTATTACTTAAAAAAAGTGTAGAAATAACATTTTTTTTCAATGTAATATTTAAAGGCTGTCTTCGGCTCGTGTTAAAAAATAGGACCCAATTTCGGAACATTTTTTTCAGATATAAAAGAACTCCAACTTTAGTATTATATTCTGGCTTCGCTATCTTATAGAGCAGTGCTCCGCAGTTTTTTTATCGCTTCGGACCGGTCAGCGTTTGATAATTTTACAGCGGCCCGCTGAGGGTGGGACACGTTGATTGTTTATATTTTAGATTGTTTTGGTTTAAAAATTTTAATTTAGTTACATTTAAATATGCCTCCAGAATAAAATATAGTTACACCAAAAATGAATAAAAGTGATTTAACGTGGAATATAAAGTGATTTCCTTGGAAAGTTACGCAAATCCGAGAGAAATGCACCACTTTAAATAAAATGGCAATAGTTTAATGCTCTTTAGGCGGCCCGGCACCATTTGATCCGCGGACTGGGGGTTGCGGATCACTGATATAGAGAACCACTTATTTTATCATACTAGTCATTTTTTTTTATCCGAGTTGATTTATTTTTCCTTTTATAAAATATGCTTCGCATTTTTCTCCTGTACCGTAACGCTAAATGAGCTATCCCATTAAATGTTAAAAAAGGAAAGAATTAATTATTTATCAAATATTTTTAAATTTTAAAAAAACACTATATTATAAACAAATGTATGAGTTACAATGTTACAAGTTTTTATACAAATTGAGACATTTTTCTGTTCGAAAATTTGTTCCGCGTTTAGTTCAAGCTCTCGTACATATGGCGAAAACAGCCTTAAAACTCGAATGGACAAACTATACTAATCAGAATATCACACACACATAATTCATGCTATTATTTAAACTGTACAACGAGCTTTTTCTAGGAAAAGTTCGTTAAAATAATTTAAAAACGCATATTAAGATGTTAAAAATCAGCATCAACAAACGTTTTTTGAGCACCAAATTAGATTAGAACTGCTCACATGCTCGCCACGAATATGGTATCGTTCGTTCGCCTATCCGCCGAATCACTGGCATGGGGTATGTGGCGGTGTGATATCTATATAAACTAGTACCAAACATTACGCGAAGACGATCGTTTTGGCGTGGTCGATAAAGTACTTGCTGTACGGAACGGAAGGTACCCAGATCGAATCCTTCCTTTCACACTTATATTAACTTACACTTAATTATACACTTATATGCGCCAAAACAAGAAGTTAAAAAAATAATAACAGACAAATGAGCTTGAGCATAAGCAAGTGGGAATGGAATTATAAATGAGAAAAGTTAAGTATGTTTCAGTTAATTATCAAGAGTATGCTAAGTTAAAAAACGTTTGAGTTAATTATTTTTAAAATTAAATTCACAATGAAATTAATCTATAAGTAGTAATTCATCCCTAAAATATTCTTTTGAGAGATTTTATTTAATTCATAATGGTTTTGAATCCTCCAAGACTTTGCGTGATAGTTAATTTTCTAGTTTACCTGCCTAACGAGAAACATACTCTGTTAATCACAACTTTATTGCCTAAGAAAACGCTCATCTGTTCAGCACCCACGTATTCTGCTCAGTTACAAAAGTTATTAACGGAAATCATATGATGCTAAAAGATTCCAGTAGAGAAGGCTGAGATCTCCTGAGTGAACTAAGAGTGCTACAATGAATTGTTCTGTAATCGCAAGTGTTTGTGTTATGCTTTTTGTGTCGTCGCTTTATAAGTTTTGAAATCAATAAACGAGCAACTGAAATACCAAGAAGTATCATCCTTTCAGCAACTGCGACAAAATGAAAGATTCTCCCAGTAATAGGTTATAATTCCCGTGAAACCGCCTCATATACGTTATTTAACGTAAAATCCGGCGTATTACTCGCACTTTTAACTCAAAAAATAAGATCGACATTTACGGGTGCGCTTTATACGCCGGGTATAAAAATAAAAGCTTGAAAAACGAAAAAAAGATGTGCATAGAAAAAAATTAGACTTCTACATAGATCGACGTACTGTTTCTTTGAAAGAAATAACATTCCTTGAATTTAAAGGGTTCTAATTCTAGAAGTAAGCTATTTTTTACTAAAGCTTGGAATTAATACCTCAAAATATAAGAGCATTGCGCATGTGCACTTATAGTTTCGTCGCAAGAAAGGGGGTGCGCGTTATACGGCGAATATACCTAAAATCTAAAAATTGAAGCTTGAAAGTATAGGTGCGTGTTATACGGCGGTGAGCGTTATACGCCGGATTTTGCGGTATTTTATTTAAATATAAATATTCGAATTTTTAGATATACAAAAATTTTTAAAGATTCAAATAAATAACAACCTAATATAATTTAATATACATTGTAAAATAAATAAATTATGAACATGCATCAGGTGTAAATGACTTAACAAAAATGGTTCATAATAAATAAATATGTATTGAAATTATATATATAAAGTATTAAATCACATTCGAATGATCGCAAAAACTAACTAAAGTGTACATAGTTTCTACACAAGATAAATGCTTTATTAAAACATAGAAACATAAAAGATGTATGAAATTAGACAACAATTTTCCATCATGAAATATTTTTTTTAAAAAAAAATATTTCTATATATTTCTAAATATTTCTAAAAAAATATTTTTTTTAAAAAAATATTTCTTCAAATATAGAAACTTTTAGAATTTCTGTCGGAATCAGTATTTGAAGAAAGGCATGTCTAATGTGATTCCAACTGAATCAACTCCAGCAGTTTTCCATTCCAACAGCTAATCTTGTACAGCTGACTAGATTTCAGAATTTTAAATCAGAAATCTAATCACCATTTTTTCCTTTTTCACGTTTAGATTGCAACAATAAAAACGTGCCATGGTGGTGATGAATTTAACTTGTTTTGTTATCGCTTTTTCCATCAATCCATTACTTCACGTGCTTTATCAATGAGGCTATTGCGTCAATCCGATCGATTTAATTTAATTCACTTTTAACGAGTTGCACAATGGAACATTGTTGATGACTCGGTAATTTTGAAACACGGTAAAATGACGAAGTAGATTTTGTATTCATTCTCTAATAAAAATGCCATGAGGGAATTTTGTGAAGACAGTTTTTTTTATCAATCCAAACAAATGTTTTCGACACGACAATTTTTGACACCTGAATATTACGCTTAATTACTAAAACATTTAAGAAGTAGAAATGGACTTCCTTATTTTAAATTTCTAACTGAAAAGGTATACATGTTTATTCCATTATGAAATTACATACTAAAGAACTCATATTTGCATTAGAACATAAAGATACTTTATGTCCATACACATAAACGAGTCCAACATAGACTTGACCGATTCATATCAACAGGAACATTTTAAGGCATGGTACCAGGCCCATTGTCTCGACCTCGGTAGGGAGCCCCATCTCGTTCTGGACTCCACTTCAATAAGACCATGATACGGATAATTTTAACCGTCAAATGTTATTTCTGAACATATTCTCCGAAAAACTGGAAATTTCAAACTATGTGCCGAATGGCAACAGTGGCAAAACTGCATTATTACGTCATGTCCGTCGTCCGTGTTTAGGCCTAGACCTATCATCGTAGACTATCATTTAGTCGAAAGCTGACAGATGTCGAGTCGATTTTAGGTTTGTAAGATTGTGAATCAGGGACATTTATTTGTTACAGGTTACCGTTTGTACGAAAATTGGACAACATATGTAATACACTATCTTCTTAAAAGGGTCATGACTAGGGCCAACTTTTGGATAGGAACCCAGGACCTTCAGAAATATTAAGACGTCATTGCATATCAGTCATATATCAAGTTTATATATATATATAACTTCAAGTGGTCTCTCTCCAGCGTAGGCCAACATATTTTTGACCAAACAAGACCAGACCGGATCAAAACCCAGTCCATTTTGATTTTCCTTTAAATTCCTTCTAAAAGTGGCTTAAAAGAAACCACATACAAAAAATATATTTGCATACGGTGTAAAACTAAAATATAATTATAGGAGAATTAAATATAGTAGAAGAAATTGTATTTGCGTCGTAACTTTCGTAGAATAAAATAATGTGCATTTCTTTTAGTTTTCGGATTGAAATAAGAAAAGGGAAGACAAATTTTACTGTAAATTAATTCAGTCTTTTTTTTTAAAACATGAGTACAGTATTGGTTATATTTACCTATTTCTTAAAAAATTCCTCAAATTACGTTTGAAGCAAGTTAAATAACACTAAAATCGGCCGTCCCAGTCGGCGACAACGCTGTTAAGCCTTATGCTGCATAAGATAAAGTAAATAATATATTAATTTTATTCTATAAGGTGAGAAGTAAATAATATTTAAGAGGTTTTAATGTACAAACATTTAGATTTTTTTTTGAATACCAAAAGTAAGACTTCGAAATTCATAGTTGATTTATATCATATTTTTACGAATGGAACCATTTTGAGGAACGGAATACTCATTTAATGTACCTTAAGACATAATTAAAAGACAGAAGAATACATCTGAATTTTAGAATAGAACTCTAACATTTTCAGTTGCTGTACCTCACTTCAACAAGTGTCGCGTCAACATCCTTCAAAAGGTGCGCATTGTTGCCTCCACCAACAGCAGAGGCGGGAACCAAACCCAAACGACAACAGAATATTCGAACTCTCTTATGCGAACAACTGACTAAATGGGAGGAAAAACCAGACTCAGCACAAAAATAAAAATCACCTACACCCGCAATGTGACGTCACATATCCATTCGATCATCCTTTGGGGCGAACAGATGTCACTGTTGCCGTTTTGTCAAGAGAGGATATGCCGTTGCCGGGGCACTTAATTCCGTTTCGTGCGAAAGTAAACATTCTAAAGCACTGTATATGGTAGCTCATTGTTTTCTAATCCGGGCGATGAAATAAAAAGGCAGTTCCAAAAAGAGAGAAATCTGAAGAACTGCAAAATATTGAAACAATGTATAAAATAGACCGTGTAATTAATTAGAATCAGATCGTATGAGTTACAAATACCTATCATTCAGCAGGAAATCAAATTTTTATATAAGAAATAACAGAATGACATAAGTGCATAAGCATCAATAACAGTTTCAATCAGCATTAAATTAAAATTATCATAAAAATTCAATTTATGGATAGCTGGATAAATATTAATATGTATTATGCCAGAATCTGCGCAAATTTAAAGGCAAATTTACAGGTAAATGGTAAATTACCAATGATTAGAAAACATTCCATACATTTCTCATAAACACAGTTGATTACAATTTAAGTTACATTCTCATTCCTAAGAAATTTCGCAATGAGGTATTGGCACGATAAATAGCATATAAAACCATTTTTAGTGTTCTAAAGAATATTTATTTTTCGTACGCGAAAAAAATATTTGAAGAAAAATATATAATATGTAATATTTCAAACAAATAAAGAGCAATAAAATATAAACAAAATAAAAATTATCTTTCTAAAATGAAACATATTTTAAGTAAAGAAAAATAAAAAACTTTATTCTTTAATTCAAGCTTTGTTTAGACATATCATTTAATTTCGAAGAAACAATATCCGTATTCCTTTTAAGTAAAATGTATTTTAAATGCAATCATCGTTTTTATTTCATTTAGATACTTCTTGCGACAATATTACGAATAAGAATGAATATAATATAAATAAGAGTATTCAAACTACATCATAAATCACTGGCTTTCAGATGTTTTTTTCATCTGGTCAAGATTAATGTACTAACTAAAGCTCAATTTAAAATGATTCATAGCTATGCAAATAGAAAGTGGAAGAAATTAAGAAATCAAAACTAGTTACGAAATTTATTCTTAAAATTTTAAGTAGTTGTGCAATAGTAGCACAATTGAAACGCATTTGACAGCAACCTAAGTCTCCAAATATTGTACATGAAAAAAAGTATCCTTAAAAAAAATTGATTATTTATATATATCTTACAATTATAAAATTTTCAGATTCAAAGATACACGTATAATTATTTGTTTTTCCAATTTATTTGTAAAAATAAATTTCAATTATTAAAAAAGAGCACATATATTTCAAAGTTCTATTTTTGGGAAAATAAAACTTTGCCAAAATAAGGTCCTTTTCTTTCAATTACTGCAAAATCCGGCCTATAACGCGCACTTTCAACACAAGATCGAAATTTACGGGCGCGCATTATACGCCGGGTACAGAAATAACAACTTTAAAAATTAAAAAAAAAAAAAAAAAAAAGAGACGAGTATACAAAAAATTAAACTTCTACATAGATCAAAAATACAGTTTACTTAAAAGAAATGGCATATCTTATGAACTCCAAGAGTTGTAGTTTTGGAAGTATACCGTTTTTTTTTTTTAAAAAAAACAGTGGATAATACCTTGAATAAATGACTTTAAAACATACGATCATTGCATATGTGTATTTCAAATTTCTTCGTAAAAAAAGGGGTACGCGTTATACGCGGCGAATATACCTAAAAATTAAAAGTACACCTTTAAAGTATAGGTGCGTATTACACGCCGGATTTTACGCGGTACGTATTATAATAATATAAATCTTATTAAATTTATTAGAAAATAAGAGTTTACTAAGATTTTTTGAAATTAACAGTTCACTATTAGGATCTAACTTTTATAAGTCATTCAAATATATGTTTAATATATTATAATAGAGAAGGTATAAAATAAATACACTGTCAAAAGTATTAAAATCTTAACGACGTACAAAAAGATTTAGCTTCAGACTTGGATAGGATGAGAGCTGCTAGTGAGGAGCAAGCAATTAAGAACCAAACTCAAATGATGAAGACAATGTCCGATGGCGTCAGATAGAGGACCACGAAATTCATCGTGGCAAAGGGCTACATGTACACCCGTCATTAGTCGTAGTTTTGAGCACCATACAGGTGACAGCAAGTTTTGGATCAGTTTCACCCCAATTTTGAGGGAGAACACCCTAGAGATGGCCAGGAGCCTCACACCTTTCTTCTCTTTCACCAACCTCACGAGAGGACTTGCGGCTCTACGGCTATTTAGAGTACCCCCATGCCGCAAAGGTAGTATACATTTTCAAACATCCATGCCTTCTCCGGGATTCGAACTCAGACCCTATGGCACAGCAGTCAGCTACCTGATGGGCGACACACTACAATGCTTAATAGTATACATTTTATTTTCTAATAAACAAATATAGGGATAAGTTCAAATCCAGTTAACAATAAAATTCATTCATACAGTTTCACAAGTATTATCTCGTTTTAATTTAACCAGAACTACCTATTTTTTTCCTTCTCTTGTTCCTCAATCTCTCAATAAATAAAAGCATTTGATAGCACCGGCAATCAAAAGTAATTTTTGGATTGACGATTTTATAGTTCAAGGACAACTTATTACATCAAAAATTTTCTTTTTTAAAAAAATCAAATCAGGATTTAGCCAATTTAAAATAAGAAAACGGATACAGAAAAACATTGATTTTTTTTCATCGAATTCAAAACATTTGAATAAGCATACGAATAATTCTTTCCCCTTAATGTTATTTCTCAATAATATTTACCACAGAAAAAAAATAAATAATAGATGCTGCATAAAAAATCCGGTAAAAAAAAAAGCCAAAAAATAAAATTGTTCGAAAAAAAAAAAGAGAAAAACCGAAGAGCGAGCGCACAAAAATCTTCAATTTAATCAAATTTATCATTCTTGCGAATTTATGAGTCTTGTAAAAAAAGAACTTAATAGAATTTACAGAAACTTCCAACTTTAAAAAGACGATATGGGGATGGTGGCTTCAGATTCTTTTTTCTCATTTTTACCAAGATGTTCAAGAGCAGTGAAAACAGTTAATGTGGAACGTGACATTCAGGACGACAGTGAAACTAATGAAATTTTCAGACAAAGAGATTAAAAGCGAAAAACATTGGGAGAGTTTAGCAAGAAAAGAGAAGAAAAAAAACATTTATGGATAGCGAATAAGGTCAGAACACAAAAGAAAACAAAAGGTGTATTTCAATCCAGTGCTCGCCAAATGCACGGTCGTACACAGCTCATTCTATCGTGAAATAGTTGGTCACACTTGAGAAAAGTGACGTTTTATCTCAGAAATTCAGGTATCAGAAGAAATAAGCAAGCAAAAAAAAAAAAAAAAAAAAGCGTTCCAGCAAGTACTGTGTACATTAAGCAGTTAAGAGATTTTTAAAAGAACGAGTAATAAACACTTATTATATGTCCTATTAACAACCAAAAAATGTGAAAGGTT
The DNA here is from genome assembly GCA_019973955.1 of Trichonephila inaurata madagascariensis. NCBI lineage: Eukaryota > Metazoa > Arthropoda > Arachnida > Araneae > Nephilidae > Trichonephila > Trichonephila inaurata. Next base: position 117,625 of record BMAV01026703.1, on the reverse strand, counting down.
TATTACCATAAAAAAAAAGCATTTGGAAATGAGTATGGGGTAAAAACAACTTTAACCTTTTTACACCCAAACACGTATAAAATGCTGCGTCGTTTTACGTAATTGCTGTAATAATAATTTAAAGAACCTTTACAGCCTAATAAAAGAATTTTAGCACCAACTTGTTCCGAACTAATTCGTCTTTAAAAGAAATTGTTATTGGACTGAAGAAAAAAGAATTTATGACGACACCCACAAGACCAGATTATGGCAATTCGATATTTATATAAATATTTTTTTTTTGGAAAAGATAAGCCCACAATAGTTTTATAATTGCGTAAGATTTCTTTATTATTGTTACTTTTTTTAACATTTAAGCTTGAGCTAGAAAATATCATTAAATATTTTTCATGTATTTACTAATATTAAAAAAAAACAAATAAAAAAACACATCCTACAGGTTGATGATCATTTATAAATTTACAAATACTCTTTAAAAACCAAAACGTTATTTCATCATCTTAAGGAATTAAAAATCTTTAATTCTGAACATTCTGGAGTTGAAAAATAATATTTGGGAAAAAATCTATATTTTTTGGTAAAAGAGTAATAATGAATGATAAAACATATTCAACGTATTTAGATTTTGAAAATTAATATTAGTTTACTTCAAAAAAGTTGAATTGGAAAAAAAAATATTTCTAATAATGTGGAAAGAAAAGAAAAAGTTATTTAGTAACGCATTTATATATCATTAAAATTACTTCTTATTTATAACAATAATTATCACTATGTGGAAATATATTATAATTTTTGAAATATATAACTTAGAAGTGGGTTTATCCATATTTTACGACAACAGAGGGGAGCAATTTTAAGAAAAAAACGGCGATAATTATTTCAATTGGTGGTAACTCTGAAAATAATGTGAATTTTTCAAAAATTCTAGTTGAGCCTCTGTAGAAAGATCTGAGCTATATACAGGCACAATATTATTATAATAGAAGCATTTTTCACAAAAGGAGAACATTTGGAAAAAAAGATTATTCTAAATTAATTTTTTGCCAAAATATTGTATTTAAATATTTTTTCTTTTGTTACAAAGTGTCCTTAAAACAATTTTATACATGTATTCTAATCTGAGTGACACTAAATATCATGAAAATTATCCATTTATGTGCTTTTTTAAAATCACGGTTCCGAACGTAGTCGGATACCTTAAGAAAACAATAAACATCTAATTAAAAATATCACAAAGTACTAATTTCAAATAATACTAATAATACATATTTCAAATATAATACTAAGAATACATATTATATTTTAAATAATACTAAGAATACATATTATATTTCAAATAATACGAATTAATATATAACGTAAAATCCGGCGTATAACGCGCACCCATACTTTCAAGCTGCATTTTTTAATTTTCAGGTATGTTCGCCGTTAAGAAGAAATCCGCGTTTTAAGAAGAAATCTGAAATTTTAGTATACAACGTTCTTATGTTTTGAAGTCATTTATTTGAAATATTATGCCAGACTTTTGAAATAAAAGTATATTTCTACAACTAGAACTCTCTTTTAGTTCATAAGGTTGTAACGTCGAATTTCCCAACGGGGATCGGCGTCTTTTGTGGACACGACCTTCACACGTGCATCTTGCAGCTGTCGATGAAAGGGCTAGGGAGTGGCTGACCTCGCAACCCCTTTTGTGATCCCCGAGGAATCGAACCCCTCTGACCGGAGAATGAGAGAGAGAGATGCTTTGAATTTACTCGGGAGCGGTGGCCAAAAGGATTCCTCCTCTCACAAAATATTGGACTCTAACAATCTTTAAATAAGTTTAATAACTTCAATGTATAATTCTGTAAATAATATTCAATAGTTGTGACGTAAATAAATTCAATATTTAAATTAACCAAGATAACGCTACCGTTATTTTTTCAAACGTTACAAGGTATATCATTTCTTTTAAATAAACAGTATTTCTATATGGGTAAAAGTAAGGATATTTTTTATGCTAATTTCTTTTGTTATTTTTAAAGCTATCGTTTTTATACCCGACGTATAACGCGCACCCTTATATTTCGATTTCATTTTTTGTGTTTAAAGTGCGCGTTGTACGCCAGATTTTACGGTATTTCAAATAATACTAATAACACATATTTCAAATAATACTAATAACACATATTTCATATAATACTAATAATACATATTTCAAACGTTTTCACCGGAATTTAACATGTCATTGGGACATCTTTATCCGGTTGTAGTAGATTATAATTGATGAGACATTTTCTGATTTTAGAGCCATTTTTTATTGATTTTAACACATGAAAAGACAAAGCGAAAAGCAGAAACACCAACCAGTGGCGCACACAAGGGGGGGGTCTGGACCCCCCCCCAAAGCCCTTGATTTTTTCCGTCTGGTTATAATTCTAAGTATATAATACGTAAAATTTAATTACATATTTGTTATTAATGATTAATTTTATTAATTAATGCTAATTATTTATTCAATAATTAGTTTTTTACTGTGTTTTGTTCCTGAAAATCGACAAAATCAAA